>JAVDPK010000001.1:4573-15739 GCA_034780415.1 Cichlasoma orientale
AAATATGCTCTCTCTTTCTAGTCCCTGTCAGTACTCTAGCTGCAGCATTTTGGATCAGCTGAAGGCTTTTCAGGGAGATTTTGGGACAGCCTGATATGTGGACAGTGTTCACTATAATATTTTCAATAATCCTGCATTATAGTGATGACAAGAAAGATGGGATAGGGGTATTTTTAGCTTTCATGCGAGCTGATACTTCCTTAATCAGAATTTCATTTGCATGCTGCTTCACAAACATTGCTTCTCTTCAATTTTTACATGTTTATGTGTTTGTTTTCCTGCTGTCACATCTGCTGTGTTCTGTATTCTCCTCAGATCAGCTCACTTCCACAGCAGCATGCAAAGGTAGGCTATGCTTTGGTTTGCTTTATGTCAAAGACATTTAACTTTCTGTAGTGATGCTAATAACAAGGCTGAGAAGAATTATTATTTAACTAAATATACAAAAAAGTCTTGTGCAGGTACATACAGCTGTAAATTATTTGGGTTTTTGTTCCCCCCTCTCTGACTTTTTTCATGCACTGGGTGGGTATTTTAAAAAAAATTAATGTATAAATGTAATTTGAATGTATCTGTTTAACATTCACATTTAACATTCAGATGCCCCATTATTGTTATAATCATTGTTATTATCATTAGTAGTAACAGAAGTATGAGGATAAGTGTCGGTAGTATTAGTATTATTTTGTCCCTGTCCTTTGAATACTACTGGTCTGGAAATGTAAATGTAGTGCTGATATTTAGGGGAAAAAACCACAAATAAATTGATCTGAGGTAAAGTTCAATGTTTGCTTAAAATGTCAGACTTTTGGATCATGGTCATAGAGATGGTTTTTGGTTGAAACAGGAAGCAGGTGTCCTTTGATCAATTGAATAAAGGTGCAGTTAAAGTTATGGAGTGAGCACACATCAAAGGAAAACTGACTTCCAGTTAGAAACAGTAGAAAGAGCACTCTCCAAGGTTCTGATGACCCATCTGCCCTGTCTTCCTTTTGTACAGTTTATGGCTCCGAACTATGTCAACTTAATTCCTGCCTTCCTCCAATCATAAATACTGCAAACCAGTAAAATGTAACACAGATTATCAGTCCCCATAGATAGGGTCTTTCTGTCAATATTCAGCGGCCATCTGAGACCCTTAAATGGATAAAAGCTGATTGCACTGTTTGTATAGCTTTGTAAAATAATGCAAATCTAAATTAATTAACCCGTTTTCAGTTTGTGAACATCTTTTATTTAAAAGCATCAACAGTTACTTTTTCATTCTAAATGACGTCTCTTCACAGGATGAAGTGGTGCATCCTCTGGTTCGTGGTTTTTGTTGTGCTCTCTCTGAACTGCGTGTCCGGACAGGCTCCCTGTGAGAATGAATGCCAAATAAATAATGTAACACGTAAGTTATTATATTAACTAGTGAAGTAAACGTGTTTCTGAAATCTTGGATAAATAAAGTATTTATTATCTTTGATTAGATAGACAGACATTTAGACCAATAGATACATTTTCCACCACATGGAATCTGATTTTGATTCTAACCTAAGGATCAGGAGTGAGTTATTCAGTTTTTCTTGTTGTCTTTGATGCTTTTATATAAACTAAACTCAGCTAACTTCCTGTCAGCCTTTTAGCTGCATGTGTTTGTTTCTGTCCTGTCTGTGCCCGCTGAGTTCTCCCAGTAAAACTTAATTAGCTTATTATAATGTGTCTGTTTCCTTTATTGTGATTTACAGAGTGTGCCACCTGCTGTATGACGTGTATGGACGCCATTTTCAAAAATGGAAGCCTTGATGAGATAATCGAGTAAACACTTTATCTTCTATTTTCTATATCACAGCATATTTTTTTTTAATCTTTTGGAACTTTATATTTGTAAAAACTCTTTGATTAAACATGTACATTAGAGTAAAAAACAGAGGGCTGGGATTTTAAGGTATTTAAGATGGTTTATGGTATGGAATTAATGAAAGGCTTTACATTAAAATGAGGCATGCTAATATTTTCTTCTCCTTTTCCACAAGAGCCATGAAGAGCCTAGAAGATGCTCTGGAGGAAGACAAAGTGAACGGGACTGAAGCTTTACAGTTTGGCAATTTTACTGCCTACCTGCTTAAACCCAACGGTACCTTTGAAGGCCTCAGTATTCATGCCAGTGATCAGGTATTTAAAAAGAATCAGATTTCAGACTAATTCTAAATTACAGTCACAGTCATATTTGATAGATTTTTAACAGCATACCTGGCAAAATCAGTTTGGTCTACCTCTTTGGTCCAGACTGAAATACCTTAACAGCTGCTGTTGTTAAGATGTTCTTTAAAATGATGTACGTTCATCATTTGGTTTTCAGATGATGAATTTTTCTTACATTGAAATATGTATTACCGCTGTAATCACTATATTTAATAATAATAATAATAATAATAATAATACCTTTAATTTATAACGCACTATTTAGTAAGAAAACTAGATGGATTGTGTGACATTGAGATATTAATAGGATACAAACAGTGTAGATGTATTTTAATTGCTTTGCTGATCCCTGGCTGTCCCTAAACAACACAAACAGGTTGGATATCATTCCTTATACTATGACCTCAGCATTTTCCTTATGGAATAAAGTTTGGTGCTGCTTCACCTTTCAGAGACTATGAATCTGAATGACTCGTCCTCCAGCACCACCATAAATTTGGCATCATTTGGCTAAAATGTCTGAACAGCAGAGATGGATTCCCGTTAAATTTAGTTCAGAATCAGAATCAGTTTTAGCCACAGTCCTAATGACATGTCATAATTGTAGCTTGTTCTGCAACACCAAACTCATCTCCATCAGCCTTAGATTCATTGTTCATCACATCAATGTTTCTCTCCCTGTTCTTGGCTGATAACACAGGAAGCATCAGAACTCCCTCTGCCCAGCAGCACAGTGAGTGTTGAACTGCCGGGGGAACTGGACACTGGACAGAACAACATGATTGCGATATGCAATCTTAAGTGGCCTGAATCAAACCCGGTCAGAGATTACACTGTTAAATAAAAATGCGAATTTTGTATTTGCGTAGATTTTACACTGTAAATTCTTCTATGTTCATGTTAAGACCACATAGATTCATATTTTGACAGGATTTATTTAGAACCTGCTGGATCTCTGCACATCAAACTAGTGAGAAAAATATGACAAATTATTGTGAATGTTGAAATAATTTTTAATAATAAATTCAGCTTTAAAATAATTATAGTGTTGTTCATAATAAATTCATTGAGTGCTTTTAGAATTGCATTCTGGGTAATCACTGCTCTGTTCATTTCAGCACACTCTAAACATTAATTTGCACAGGTGTCTTCATAGGTGTGCAGGAACAGTTTTAAAACTGCAGCGATCCTTTAAGACACTGTGTATTTGTTCAACAAAAGTTACTAAAAATTAGGCATATTTAAAATTAAACACACATAAACATACAATATCTCTTTGTCACAGGAAAACAAAATACCTTCCTGCCAGTTCTTAAACTTCTCAACAAACAGTGAGTATCCAAGCATCACAGCTGCCATGAATAATGGATAACACAACTAACATAACTATTACACTACTGCTATTTCTTTAATACACTAATATTATTGTCCTTTTTCTCTTATGACCAGACAGGTCAGCTGATCATCCAGATGTGACAGCCTCTCATGAATAATGGATCTGTTTATTTTACTTACCAGATTTCTTTCTGGATGGCTTCATCATCCAGTGGACACCTGGTCAGAATACTGTCACCTGTTGCTCTGACCTGTTACCTGGAGAATACGCTACTGGAGAACCCTTTGTTGACCTCATGGTAGGCGCGGACTTTTTCATTAAACAGAGTGGAATTCAGGACTTGCGTCCCTTTGGACTTGAGGGGACCTTCATCAAAAAAACATTGACCCACAGCTCGTGATAAAATCTCAAAGTGCAGTCCTGTTCAGACACTCCATAAAAGAGCTGAACTGCAAAAGGAAAGATCCCATTTTTAAGTCACTATCAAACGCACAGGAAAATTATAAGAATAACAGATGTAGATGTACTGAAAATAATAACAGTAACTGTTTGACTGTCGGCTGCCTATTGTTCTTTGGCCAACAGTAGGTGGATCAACTGAAGGGCCAGCTGTATCTCAGGGCAGCTGTAGCTGAGGAGGTAGAGCAGGTCACCTTCTAATCAGAAGGTTGGTGGTTCAGTTCTTTGCTCCTCCAGTCTGCATGCCAAAGTATCCTTGGGCAAGATACTGAACCCCAAGTTGCTCTCCGATGCAACCATCAGAGTACGCATGTGTGTGAATATTAGATAGAAAGCACTTAGCCTTAGAAAGAAGTGCTTGTATGAATGTGGGTGAATGAGGCATGTTGTATAAAGTCCTTTGAGTGCACTACATAAGAACCAGTCCATTTACCATCTCCCAGGTCCTGTCAGGACAAGACTGTCGGGTCTTTGCTGGATTTCTTTTCTATTTCTTTAGGACATGACTTTCAGATACTGTTCATCTGCTGTAGATAGTTTTCAGGCCTGACACTCTTTTGTCCACTTTCCTCAATTTTTTTAAGGACACACCATGCTGACATGTGCCATGTTTTTGACTAACAGCTCTTTGGGAATCACCTTGTTGGTGCAAAAATACTATTTTATGTCTGTCAAACTGTGTTATATTTGCCATTTTTTTCATAGGTTCAGCTAAAGAAATGGGAACGAAATGTGTTTTTGTGACAGGCTGCTAGTAACAAAGTGTCTAAAGATACAGTTTAATTTTAAAATGTTAGATAGGTCTTCTGTTATGTGTAAACACCACACTGGTACGTCCCTTTGACTTAGGTGCCTTTTTTATCCTTGTGGTTTCAGAAACAAAGGTATAAAGAGTCCCTGTAACTGAAAATGGTCAGGTGGGAGGACTGGACTAAAATTGAGTGAAACAGCAGCCAATGTCCAAAGAAAAACTTTGAAAGACCTTCAGAAAGCCTGGAGAACTGTTGATAAAGACCATTTTAAATCAATACAAGAAAGTCTGGCTCCTTGGAAGCAACATATAAAGAAATGAGGGGTGGCTCAAGACTTTTAAACAGTACTGTATTTTAAAACAGACAGATGCTTTTCTACAGTATATTTAGCCTGCAACAGTCATCTCCTACCAGAAATAACCCTCAAACATAATGTAAGACTGCAATTCCATTGGGTGTGCATTGCCTACCCCTGTGTGGGGTAGGCAATGCACACCCAATGTAAACGCAGGATACCCTCGGGGTATCCTGTGAGGGGTGCTGTGGGAGTATGGGGTGTCTGGCCCGTTGTTGTGGGCCATTCAGTCCCTGTACAACTGCAGCGAGAGCTTGCTTTTATTGCACTTCTGTATACAGTATATACTGCTCATGTTATCATATGCTCTTTTTTTTAAGCACCGCTCAAGTACTTCTGGTTATATGCAATCTGCATTTCATTGCACTGTACTTGTGTCATTTGCAATGACAATAATTTAAATCTAATCTAATCTAATCATAAGTCAGACTCATTTCCTGTGGGTGTTGGACTTCGTCAGGGCAGATTGACGTGTATTATGTTTTTTCTCACTCGTGACTTCTGACATAAATATAATTCCATAGTCACTCAAGTTCAAATGCGGCAGACGAGTGAATACTTTTAGCAATATAGTGTATTTTATTGAATTGTATCTCTCCATGTACTTCCTCTATTCCTATTGCTATTTTGTATTGATTGCTGACTTGTTTGTGTGTGACTCTTTGTTTTTTATTAAAACTCACTGAATACTTGTTACAATGGAAAAGTTGCAATAAAATGTTAAATTGTATTTTCTCCACAGGTAGATGTTTTTCCAGACATTTCTTCAGACGTTGCTCCAGATTATTCTTCAGATGGTTCTCCAAACGTTTCTCCACATAATTCTTCAAATGGTTCAACATATTATTCTCCAGGTTCCCTCTCATCTACAGACCAGAAGATTTTAATGTACATTTCTCTGATTGGCTGTAGTCTCTCTCTTTTTGCCCTGGTCATCACTGTTTTGCTCTTCATCACAAACAGGTAATGTATTTGTTTGACATTCTTCAAACCTTAAACCTCCACATTTTAGCAGACTCCTCCTGTCCCACTCCCATCAACTCTTCAGCTCTCACCTTCCAATCTTGCCTATTTTTTCTTCCTTTTACAATAACTTTGTCAGTTAATTACCCTTTTCTGTCTATGTCCATTCTTTTAATCTCCCGTCATCCCTCTTCATCTTACAGCAGATGTCTTCCTCCCTTCTTTATTTATGTTATCCATTTTTTCTTCCTTTAATGGAATTCCAAGCATGAGATGACCAAATAATCTGCATGAAAGTTGTCACTGACCATGGATCACATCTCATCTGTCTGACAGAAAACTCAGAGAAGATGTTTCTATGAAGGTTCACATCAACCTTGTAATCGCCCTGATCCTCCTCAACCTGCACTTCCTGGTCAGTCAGGCAGTGGCAGCATGGTCCTCCACTGGACTTTGTCTTTATATGGCTCTTGTCCTTCACTTCTCCTTGCTGGCCACTTTCAGCTGGATGGCCATGGAGGGGTTCAACCTCTACCTTCTCGTTGTCAAAGTCTTCGACATCTATGTCAGCAGATACCTGCTCAAACTCAGTGTGGTGGGATGGGGTGAGTGGAGCACTTCAAACAGGAAGTTGTCTTTATCAGTCTGCAAACCTGTGACTGACTGATCAATCTGCACGTTTCAGGTGTCCCTGCAGTCATTGTGTCAGTGGTGGTGATCATAGACAGAGGGTTTTATGGCCAGGTCTCTCATTCTGATGGACCTGCAATGTAAGGAACAAATTTGAATGCATGTAAAATTATTAATATTAAAAACTGCTTTGCATGTGCAGCAGAGTTTCTGCATATTTGCATGTTGTGAAGGAAAAATAATCAAATTTGTTTAAGTTGATAAACAAAGTCTCCTACGTTTCTGTTACAGAATGCCTTCCTGACCTTTAAATGTGAGACATTAAATCATAATATATTCGCTTTCTTTGTAGATGTTATCTCACCAATAGAAAGGTGAAGATGGTGACTACACTGGGACTGTTCTCCATGGTGTTCCTCTTTAACATGATCATGTTTGCGGTGACAGTCAAACGTGTTTTCAGTGTGGGGCATCGCAACGAGGTAAATTTAACTTAACGGATCTTTAAGTCTGGATGAGCAATGAACTGGTCTCACCAGCAAATAACCATTTAAAATTTCCATCTTCTTATATGATAGAAATATTGTATAACTAGTTGTCTAATGTACTGGTAATGTTTTAAAATCAATCCTCAACATTTTGTTTCCATATAACACACTTAAAAGTGAACAAGTGAGTCCAGAGAACAGAATTTATAAAAAACAAACAGTTTTTGTGGTCACTCTTAAAATTACAAAGACTCTGTGAGTTTCAGTTTGTCTATAACCTGCTGTGTCATGTGTCATTCTGTATTTGGCAAATCAATTTGGACAGATTGACCGTAAAAGAGTCGGGCAACATATTTGTCGCCTGCTGGGAGTCGGTGCTCTGCTTGGCATTACCTGGGGTCTGGTCTTCTTCTCGTTTGGACACCTGAGCACTCCTGGCTTTTACGTTTTCTCCATCCTGAACTCACTGCAAGGTCAGTACAGTCTGTCACTATGTGATTCTCTCTTGAAGAGAATCATTGCTAGAGGGTTAGCCTTTTATTAAAATAAAGCTAAACATGAGGACTCTCATATAATATAAACTGTTCTGATCATATGCCCAAAAATCCACTCGGTAATATCCTGTCTATGTGACTGATATTAATTTGGTGCAGTTTTGCTCATGATACTGTGATATATCCAAGATAGTGATGGTCAAAGTTGGTTATAGGAAATAAAACTGTAGTAAAATAATGAGGGCTCAAAGATGCTGCAAAAGATAATAATTTTTTTAAATACTTAAAGCATTTTACCCACTCTTATGTAGTATGGCCTAATAACTCTGAAGACTTTCATTGCATGAAGGTAAACATTTGAGTTCCTTGATTAAATATACAAAAGTCCCAAAGTCTAGGCCCCCTGGTGTGAGAAGAGGGTACTGCAGGTGGGCTGTGAGGCGTCTTTTATAAAGTTGTAATAACATTTTCAATTTTGTGTCAGACGTGTCCAGGATGTTCCAGGCCTTTCGCCCTGTGACAGCTGGGATAAGCTCCTGCAGCCCCAGGCTGAATAAGAAAATAGATGGAGGAAAGTGATTTAGAAATTACCAGAAAGTATTTATTAATAAAATGTAAAAATTTGTACATCTTAAATTACATATAAAGGAAATACTTCACCTTAGTCCTGTGTGTTGGTCAGAGTGCTGATTAAAGTTTTAGTGAGGTGCAACATTGCTAATAAAAGGTAGGAAAGGCTTAGGTAAGAGGACATTTATCAGCTGATGGATCACCTTCAGTCTTCTGTAGATTGATTATAATCTTGCTCTGGGCTATTGCAATGTGAGGGCTAGACTGGACTCCTGGATTTGAGGGCTGAGGTAACACTAGATTTGGAGAGTGGCTGATGTTTAATGTTGCATATGCTTCCTTTCATTTAAGATCTTATGCAGGATCTTATTTTAGTAGTTTAGTAAACATGTTTATGCTGCTTAATGGCAGGAACTTTAACCTTTGTTCATGCAGACCAGTTTGGGAATCGTCCAGTATCAAGAATGTGGAATGATTTTGACATTAAAAATGTTTTTTTGTTTTGTTTTATCTGTGACCTTCCTGTACTCAGTTTGATCCTTTCCTTCACTCTCTCCTTCGTCCCGTGCAGGTGTTTTCATCTTCCTGTGGTTTGTGATGTCACTGAGAAAGGCTAAAAACTCGGCTCCTAAGACGAGCAGTGGCACAAGTAATACCAGCAAGTAGCTTAAACACTACTAGAAACATGTCATGAAGTGTGTTGGTGGGATGACAGCATAATACGGTAAAGTCTGGCAATATTGTTTCTGTTTTAGATCAGGACGTTTATATTCACAACAATGTGGCAGATCAGGGAGCAGCTGATGTAAATGAATGTGACAGCATGAACATTTTAACCACTCTGCTCTTATATTTGAAACTTTCTTCTTAATGTGGTAAGAAGACCAGCTTACATAGGATGGCTACACATTTAAACTTTTTCATTTCTGGCACTTCTGAGAGTGAAAGCTGATGCAGGAAAGAGAATCCAGAATGACCGGAAGAGCGAGAATACATATAAAAATATATCTTTGCATCAACTCCCACCGGATTGTCCAGAGGTCAGAGGAATAACTACAGGAAATGCTCCTCATTGTGTTTCTCCTTGAAGTCACATGACCACTTTTCTGCACATAAACATCTGATCTTGGTTTTAAATGCAGCTCACCTGCCACTGCCTTAATACTCTGATGATTTCTGATATTGTTGTGTTGATTACACCATTAGCATTGAGCTGTATTTTTGCATTTATTGCATATTTTATTGTAACCCTGATTTTTAGAAATTTATTTTTTCTTTTCTGTTCCAGTTTGTACTTCTGAACATGTATTTCTAAATACTTTGTTAATTCATAAAAGCTGCAGTGTCACTATAAGCAATAAAAAACTGGATATTTTACATTATTTTGCTGTTTTATTGTATATAATAATATTCCTGTTAACAGACCAAGTTACAGCAGACTGAAGCCAAAGTCCAAACACCACTGAAAACAGTGTTTTTCTTCCTTCATTAGTGTGCTTGGAGCATGAAACTATCATGGGATTACTTGTCAAATCAAACAAAGTCATGCAATAAATATCAACAAATAAATGGCCTACAGCAGTGCTGCGGCCCACTTAAGAGCTCACACTCCTCAGTTTGTGGAGGAAGTAGAGGAGCTGTTGGGCTTTCTTGGCCAGTGCAGCAGAGTTGCTGGTCCCTGAGAGATCGTCTGAGATGTGCACACCCAGAACTTTGGTGCTACTCACGCTCGCCGCTGTAGAGCCATTGATGGTTAGAGGGGGGCTGCTGGGTGTGTGATCTTCTGAAATCGATGACCATCTCCTTTGTTTTCCCAACATTTAGTGAGAGGTTGCTGTCTCTGCATCATGTGCTCAGGCTGCTCACCTCACTCCTGTAGTGAGTTGTTGTTGTTGATGAGACCCACAACTGTTATTGTCCGCAAACTCGACAAAGAGGTTGGTGCTGTGGATGGGAGTGCAGTCATGATTATAGTTCTTAATATTATAGTTTATAACAGTTCTGTTATAATTGTGTTTATGTTTGCGCTCACTCTGATATCAGTCTGGTCTCTTTAGTGCCTTCTTGTTGTGTTGCTTAGATGTTTCCCTGTTTAGTTGCTTCCTGTCTTATTTTGTTACTCGTGTGTCTCGTGTGCCTTGTTGATTATGTTCAGATGTTTTTGTAATGTCTCGTCTTTCTCACATCACAGCCTCATTTCTGTCTCTATCTGCTATGGAGAATGGAAAAGGCCAGAATTAAAAAAGAAATCTGAAAGAAATGTAGGCAATAATTGACTTATAAAATGTGACAGTGTGTGTTTTCTATTTTATTTTCACACAATTTCGTAAAGAGCCCTGATTCTTGAGCATCACATAAAGTTTGTTTTCTGCAGCAGAAAACACTGCATCAAAGCACAGGACAAAACTCAGTTCAGAGTGCTGATATGCTCGCTTTTCAGCATACTTTTAGGAAGTTGTATTGTGTTGCATGGTCGTTACAGACCTTTGTAAAAAAAAAGAAAAAAAAAAGAAAGAAAGAAAAGAAAGAAAATCGTCAGATGGGGGCAATGGGTTTATTTTACAGCATATCACAACGAAGCCAACATGGCTTAATAACATGTGATGTCCCCATATGAGGATGCAGGGTGTTAGGAGGTTAAAGGCTTATAAGCACATACACCAGGCCTATTCAATTACTATTTCTTCTGGGCCAGATTAAAAAATTTTGAGATGCCACTGGGCCGAAGACCCCTACTTATATTATTTCTTGTGACTTAACTCTAAATATGCTACCACCTGAACTAAATTATAAAAATAAAGGAATTCACAATAAAGGCTTTATACTGTATCATTTATCGATGAGCAACATAATTCAAGTGCATTGCAAATTTTAATATTTGGTCCAAACCTTGACCAGAATATTTTTAACAAGGCATCTATTCACCACAAAT
>JAVDPK010000001.1:30875-55755 GCA_034780415.1 Cichlasoma orientale
TATATATACATACATACATACATACACACTTCTGCTGCAACTGGTCAGAGGGTGAGGGAGAAGAGAGAAAAGACAAGCATAAACAAACCGAGGACGAAACACAAAGTGGGAGAGAGTGGAGTAGCTAATGAAAGTCTGTAGCAGCATAAATAAGGGGTGGTTCAAGGTGACCTGATTCTATAAGCTTTATCAAAAACAGAAGGTTTGAGGCCTGATCTTAAAAGTAGAGAGAGTCTCTGCCTCTTCAGCCATTCCTCAGCTATCAACCAACTGTCCTGTGGGGGAGTCTGATAGCTGAAGGCTCTGCCTGCCATTCTGCTTCTGGAAACTCTAGGAACCAGAAATAAGCCTTCAGTCTGACAGTGAACTGCTCCACTGGGATAATGCAGTACTGTAACAGGGAGCTAATATAGGAGACGTATGGCCTGGCTTTCTTTAGCACAGATGTGTGATGTTTGGAAATATTCTGAATGTGTTTTGCTGACAGCACTCATGTTGTCTTGGAGGGGGAGGCTCCAAACAAAGGTCTGAGTGTTAGTAAACTTCAGAGATGACACATGCTAAGAACCTGTTGAGCTGACTGTGCAGGTGTTTCTCAGGTGAGCTGTACGTGTCAGACAAATGTGGCAGCGACCAGGATGGAGACGGCACAGAGCAGAAACCCTTCAAAACTCCTCTCAAGGTAACGTACTGACTGCTTCATGGGGCACAGATTAGGGGGATGGTATTGATATTGGCTGCAGTGGCGTGCCGGTCTGCACCTCATCGTGTCTCCTGATCCAATCCTCACAGGCTCTGTTGTTTGCCGGGAAGGAGCCGTTCCCGACCATCTACGTAGAGTCACAGAAGGAGGGAGAGGTTGGCTATTAATTTTAACTCCTGTTTTTACTAAGTTTTATTCTAATAACAGCTGCAGTGCCTACAAACTATTGTTAAACAGTGATTCGGTGTATTTTCCTCCTCGTCTTCCTCAGCGCTGGGCGGTGATCTCGAAGACGCAGATGAAGAACGCAAAGAAGGCTTTTAACCGCGAGCAGATGAAAAACGATGCCAAAGAAAAGAAGGAGGTTTGTGTGCAACATTGCGATGTTTCCCGCCGTCAGCGGGTCATAAAACATCCTGGAGGGAGTTTTTATCTGCTCTGCGTTCTTCTCTTCATTGTGGCGCCGTCGTTTTTGTCGTGCAGGCCGAGGACAACGAGAGGAGAGAGAAGAACCTGGAAGAAGCCAAGAAGATCGTCATCGCGAACGATCCCAGCCTGCCCGAGCCTGAAACGGTCGGTTTTCCTCATTTCACCTTTATTATGGCTCCGGTTCCTGTTAGAACGTTTGGTTTAGAGTCAGACTGAATGGGAGCACAGAAATCAGCGCATTTGTTTACAATCCACAGAACTACAGTAACCTCGTTAATGCAGAGTAGCTTTCATGATTCACAGCTCAAAGTAATATTTTGTTCTTCTTATACAGCTGGTTTCTATCTGTAGTGAGCTTTTTTTACTTCCTCCTCCTTTAAAGCCACCCCCCCTTTTTAAGCTATCTCTCTTCTGATTGGCTGCTCTTCTACAACAAAGTTTGGACAGTGAGTAGATGGAGTCTCTGAGATGATATTGGGGGCATTAGAGGTTAGGGTTGGATGATGTGATCCAGTCCGGACAGCCTGTTGCCCCCCCATGATGACGAGGTGCAGTGGCAGAGGAAGTTAACGTGCACCCATCTCGGTAGCGCAAAAAAAAGTTATGATTATTCCCATAAAGCGAATTTAAAAATCAGTCCAGCAATCAGAAATATCCTCCAGCCCCTCCCATTTACATCACACAGACTTAAGGGCTTAAGAGTCTCAGGCACTGAGCTGGAATCATGATGTGAGGATGTTTTTTGTGTGTTTATAGTTTAAAAATGTGTAAATGTAACTGGAGGAGTCAGAAGCAAGATGGAAAAGGACTAGAAAGCCAAACCTGAGCCACAGAGTCACTCCATTATGCTTTATTCTGTGTTTACTTTTAAATAAAAAACATTTCATTCTTAAAATGATGCAGAAAAATCCCCATAACACCAAAAATAAAGTGTCTGATCCTGGGTCAGGACCGTGAGACCGTTTGGGTTTGTTTGGTGATTAAAGAGGAATGCTGACTCCGTGTTTCCAGGTTAAAATCCACCGTCTGAAAGAGAAGAGAGGCCAGAGGGTCAGAGTGTTTGGATGGGTTCATCGCCTCAGGAGGCAGGGTGAGGAGCACGTCAAAATAATGAAACATCCATTATTTCATGTTTCATATTTCAATTTGAGATTCAAGGTTAAGCATTAAAATGTTGTTGTTTTTTTTCTCCTCCAGGGAAGAACCTGATGTTCCTCGTGCTGAGAGACGGAAGCGGTTTCCTGCAGTGTGTCCTCTCTGATCAGCTGGTAAAGCTTCGTAAAGCCCCATTTTTGTACTCGTTACACTGTTAGCTACATGTTACCGTTGAGTCGTGGCCCAAAGGTTTCACAGGCAGCAGTGTTTCTGTGTTACTGTGCGGAGTGATCAGGAGCGCGTTCACGAAGAGCTCAGTGGGTCTAAAAGTTGAATGCAGCTCAGCTGAACTCACGCCGACACTTGCAGTGAATTTTAAAAGCAGACTCGCCGCTTCCTGTGTTAGCAGTGGTTGATAACAGGTCATCGCATTAACATTGTGGGTTTAGGGTGTTTCATTGGCCGGGGAACGCCTCAAATCAGATCGAAAAGCAGAAGCCTGCACGCCGATCAGCCCGGAGCACCGATGAGACAGGAAGCATGTCACAGAGAACTGCAGAACATATGAAGTAGAAGGGCCGACACTCTAAATAAATACTGATTCTTTGCATGAATTTGCCAATAAAAATCTTTGAAACTTATCAAGTGCATATATACATATAAAAAAATCATTGGCCATGACTGTAGTTCCAGGTCAGACATTTCTTTTTATTATCAGGCCTGAGCAGATTGAGATTTAATTTGAAGTCGGCTCTTTAAAAAGAAGCTGAAGTGTTCCTGACCGTTCTTCCTTTCTGTAGTGCCAGTGCTACAACGGCCTGGTGTTATCCACGGAGAGCACGGTGGCGATTTACGGGATCGTCACAGCAGTTCCTGAGGGCAAACAGGTAAACATTCCCGCTGCAAGAAACTTTACTGTGCACCGCCTCTTTTTCCAGTGTCACACGTGAAAATGAAATCCTGCATCCTCGATGAGCCCCCACAGGCATAATTAGCAGGATAGACACCCTGCAGATGCACGAGGGACATGTTTAGCGAGTTCTCCTCGTCTTCTTTTCTCAGGCGCCCGGAGGCCACGAGCTGCACGGCGACTTCTGGGAGCTGATCGGCTTAGCTCCGGCGGGCGGGGCGGACAACCTGCTGAACGAGGAGTCGGACGTGGACGTCCAGCTGAACAACCGGCACATGCTGATCAGAGGAGAGAACGTCTCCAAGATCCTCCGGGTCCGATCCACGGTCACGCAGTGCTTCAGGGACCACTTCTTCAGCCGCGGATACTACGAGGTGAAGCACCGGTTTAACGTCAGATGTGGCGCTAAGGCTCATGCCTCTCTCACAGGTTGGCAGTAGTGTTGCAGATCAGAGATCAGATCCGCTTCAAGGTCCAGTTGATCGAGCAGCTGCTAAAATGCTTTTTTCCGTCTTCTTAAAGCAGCTTCTTGGGTTCAGCCGGCTACATTTTCCTGCCTGTGGTCTGAGTTTGTAGCTTTTAGCTGATTGTCTTATCTGGGATCTGTTGAACAGTGAACAGAAGGATTTAGCCTCTATTAGATATGAGCCTGGTGCTACATCAGCTTATCAAAGCCAAATACATTCAAATCCCTGCGTCAGTACGCTTGTCTTGATTACAGATATTTTAGTTTTAAAGTGTGGTTTAATAGTAAAAGGAAAGTTTCCTTTGGCAGCTGCTTTCTGAGAAATACAGCAGCTTACACTCCTCATCGTTTTTAACAAAGCCAGTAATGATTATGCTGTGCTGCTCTGTGGTTGGAGATGTGTAGCCTGCTACTTCCTGTGTGATGATAACAGCTGTACAAACTGTGGAAACCAACACAAGAGTTTCAGACTTTTATTTTGAAGAAGCTGCAGCAGAAGGAAGTGTGAGGACTGAAAGGAGGAGATGGCTGATCCGATGAGACCTCGGGACCGTTGGCTCTGCAGTAACCGCTGCTTATTTGTTTTTCCCCGTACAGATCACTCCTCCGACTCTGGTGCAGACTCAGGTGGAGGGCGGCTCCACGCTCTTTAACCTCAACTACTTTGGTGAGCAGGCGTACCTGACGCAGTCCTCGCAGCTCTACCTGGAGACCTGCATACCCGCCCTGGGCGACACCTTCTGCATCGCCCAGTCGTATCGGGCCGAGCAGTCTCGCACCCGCCGGCATCTTTCCGAGTGAGTCGGCACACTAACGCTGACGTTAAAGAGGAAAAACGTGTGAATTACTTGTGCGCAGTTTTGCAAACAGATGCAGTTACAGCTGCACAGTAAGTAGAACCTTTTCCCTCCGTGTTCAGATACACTCACATCGAGGCCGAGTGTCCCTTCATCACGTTCGAGGACCTGCTGAACAGACTCGAGGACCTGGTGTGTGACGTGGTGGACCGAGTGCTCAAATCTCCCGCCGCAGAGCTGCTCCGCGACATCAACCCCGTACGTGACGACCGGTTTGTTGATAAAACCGACCGCTTTTAACGTTCTTCTAACTATTCTGGATCATTTGACCACGTAACCTTCACGTACGGTAGGTGTGTTGATGTTTTATTTGGTGGTGGTGACTTTTCCAGAACTTCAAGCCCCCGAAGAGGCCGTTCAAGAGGATGAACTACACCGAAGCCATCGAGTGGCTCAGAGAGCACGATGTCAAGAAGGACGACGGCACCTACTACGAGTTTGGAGAGGTGACGGCTGAACACAGCACACACCTCATTCAGCAGCATTACAGCTCAGCCTAGCATAGACTGATGGATACTTGCAGACGATATCTGAGATATCCCAAACAATCCCAAATTCATATTCAGGAAATCAGAAGACTATCAGAATTTCAGGGAACTCGAGCATCCATCGTTCTGTGTGGAGCTACTCTTCTGAGAGTCTGTATTCATAGAGCTGCAGCATCAGATGTTTACCCTGAAAAATTCAAAGGACTTAGCTCGAATAGATTTCTAGGTTGTGGGATTTTAAAACAGCCCCTCAAATAATAATGTTCTAAAAATCTCCAGATGTACCTTCATTCCTTAAAGTGTTATTTATGGCAGCTGCTCCTCTGCATGCACACGCAGGCCGAAACTGTGACAAAGAAACAGGAGCTGCAGTGTTCAGACACACCTGTAGAGGGCACTGCTGTACTGCTAACCACATCTCGTACGTCTCAGAAAGAGAAACTCTTAAACCAACTCTGGCCCCTGTTCTTTCTGCTGGTCACAGATTTTCTGTAATCATTTACAGGTCATAAAGAAAGATTTGTCCTACCTGAGGACATGAAATCTTTTTTTAATCAGTTTTGACTTGTCTGCTGCGTCTCCGCCTCTCCCAGGACATCCCCGAGGCCCCAGAGAGGCTGATGACCGACGCCATCAACGAGACCATCCTGCTCTGTCGCTTCCCGGCCGAGATCAAATCCTTCTACATGCAGCGCTGCCCCGAGGACACACGCCTCACCGAGTCGGTACGGACCTCACAGCTGAAGTCCGGCTGGCCTTTAAGCCCCAGAGTCTATCCAGACTCTGGGGCTTAAAGGTCAGCAGTGGGTATGACGGGACTCACGCACAGCACTGGAGAGATGGTGTTAGCATTAATACAGCAGCTATCTTTTAAAATAGCATCAAATATATATATTAAACACAAAAATAAACGTCTGTCTGTGATTAAAAATTTCATTTTTGGTGACACGAGTAATCCGAATAACCTTCTGGGATGTTCGTGTGCGCCGCAGGTCGACGTGCTGATGCCAAACGTCGGCGAGATCGTCGGAGGCTCGATGCGTATCTGGGACGCCGAGGAGCTGCTGGAGGGATACAAGAGGGAGGGAATCGACCCGACTCCGTACTACTGGTACACCGACCAGGTAACCGAGCGCCGACCGACCACAGACGCCTGCCGGGCGTTTGTGCACCTGCAGCTCATGACACAAAAAAAGACACACATGAAATTGTCCCGCAGTTTTATAAGAAGATCTACTTCATTTATCCCACATTCTTTGTTACAGCTGTTAAAAAACTCCGCGAAGGTGTGACTGATATCTGAGAACAGCAGATTGATGTTGATATGCTGGACATCAGCTTCATTTAACTTTAGATTTAAGAGTTCATTGTGTGTATTTGTTAGAAACGGTGTGTGTACTGACGGGCTGCCCCGTCTGTGTGTGTGTTTCAGAGGAAGTACGGCACGTGTCCTCATGGCGGTTACGGTCTGGGTCTGGAGCGTTTCCTCACCTGGATGCTGAACAGACATCATATCAGAGACGTCTGCCTGTACCCGCGCTTCATCCAGCGCTGCCGACCCTGAGCGCGCGCGCGCGCACACACACACACACACACACAGTCAGTATACCCTGCATGTGGCAGTGCTCTGTTAGCCGTAAAAAGTGTTGCTGCACATTAAATCCAACCACAGAATCCAGTTTTGTCCGTGTAGCTTTTATTTCTGAAATCTGAAGAGCTCAAAGCTTCATCGTGGACGTCCCGCCGGCCGCGCTTCACCTCAGACCTTCACGGCTTCCTGCTGTGATGACTTCAAAAGTGCATCTGATCACGTTCAGTGGCTGAGAATTATAGTCTGCAAGTCCTGCTCCTCCTGAATGTTGCAAAATATTAGCTTAGTCCGCCTTACATTGTTTATTTTTCTTCAGGGATTTGCCTTTAAACGTTGAACCTGCAGCCACACCGTTTCATAACTTACGTGCTCGAATCCGCCTTCAGAATAATTACCAGGAGGTTCAGGTTTGTGTTAAATTTGTGTAGAAAAATCCCAAAACATGTGTCAGTCTGTCAGTGGCTGAAAAATCCGAATCCAGGAATAAAGCAAGTCGACATTATTGCTGACGTGGTAGTGAGGGTTATGTCCTTCAGCCTCAGGTTCCAGCTTCAGTCACACAGAACGACCTCAGCAGTGCTTCTGCACATTTTCCTGAAATAAAACGAGCAGCGGTCCGTCTTCATTGGTGTCTAGAAGTGTAACATACTGTACGCGTCGGCCTCTGGGGTCTTATTATGTTTCTGTTCTGCCTCTTCATCTGAAATAAACAAGAACTCACTGCAATAAAAATGTGATTCAGGCTGTTGGAGGGTTTTCTTCTGCCTCCTGCTTCCTTTTTCTTCTGCCTTTCAATGGTGGCTTAAATCTTCATGTTTTTACTCTTTGACACATCATGTGAGAGCACACCATAACTCAAAGGTACAGACTCCGGGTCTGAGGACTGAGTCACAGTCGTAGCAGGAAATCAGCATGATCAGCGACCGCAGCAGCCAATAAGAATCCAGGCCTTGTGACATCCACAGATTAAGACTGTATGAGAGCTTTGCATGATTCACAGTTCAAAATGATATTAATCTTATACGGGCTTATATGGTGCTGCTGGTTTAGCTCCTCCTCCTTTACGCCAACTTTCTTCTGATTGGCTGCCCCTCACAAACATAAGGAAATTGCTGAGCTGTAGTTCCTCTTTGACTTTGTCGTTCTCGTAAAATGATTTTAAAGGAAGAAGGAAATGCAGCGACCTGCAGAAACTATTGTTTAAAAGGACTGTGAGTCATTCAAACATGCTGCTCAAGGAAATGTTCTCTTTAAGCGTTTTAATTAGACCTGATGCTTCAGTGATGCTTGAAAACTCACTTTTACATCATTTCAGACACTTCTTTAATTAGTCTGATTACTAACAGGTAGTGTTTTTAGAATATATGTTGCTCAGCCAAATATATAAATTTCTCATCCTGATGGATTCCAGCTGTGGGCGCTCTATCCAAGAGAAACAAAAGCCACAGGGGAAAACAAAGAGATTCAAAATTACATTTAGTTAGCTTCACTTTTTACTAATAATGAAGCTAAAAGACACCTCTATGTTTCATTTATTATCAAAGTGGGGTTTTTAAAAAATTTTAAGCTATTAGTACAAAGTTATTAGTGGTCTTCAACTCCCCTCCACTTCTTTTATTTTTATAGTTTCACTGGTGCAATTAAAATATATTATTGTATTGAAAATGCAAAATGAAAGCAGCAAGTAATCATAAATCACTGACTGCAGGTAATCAAGTGTTAGATATTAATAATAAACATTACGATGCCTTCAGTGTCCATTCAGAATAGTGAGCTAAAAAAAAACAGCTGGTGAGCTCCTTGATGTTGTTTTGTGGGTGTGTCGCAGGTATTATCCAATCAGCGGTGAGGGCAGTGCGCACGCTGGATCAGCTGCTGCACGTGTGTCACACTTTTAAACCCAGCCGGGTGTTTCAGGCGCTCCCTCTGTTTTTAAATGAGCAGTTTTCTTCATGTTTCCAGGCCCTCTGAAAGTGCAGCCACTCTGGTCAAACACACGCGCTGCCTCGTGTGGGCGTGGCCAGCACGGCCGTGGGCGGGGTCGTCCAGCGTTCAGGTGACGCCACTCTGAGATACCAACTCTGCGTCAAGTACGCCACCATCAGCAAGGGCCACACCAAAAATTGGCTGGCGCTATTTTGATAATAAAAGCATGATTTATTTATTTATCTTAGTTTAAAGCGAAAATAAAATAAGATATCCAGCAAAATCAGGGGTTGTAAAATATAACTTACTCTGGGATTTCTTTGAATATTGTCACTTCTCGAAAGCGCCTTTAAAAGAAATGTGCTTTGTATCAGTCTTTCTGGTCAAATTTGGTCCAAATACTTAACAAAATAACACATGGTTTTATAAGGAGTCTATAATGTAATACCTGTTCAGAACCCCTTAAATCTGCCCCTGATAAATATCCTTCATAGTGTATTCAAAAATTTAAATGAAATCTAATGAAAAACTCAAAACTATAATGACTGATTACATGCAGTGCAGAACATGCCCTATGTTCGGTTTTATTTTGAAACTGCAAACAGGAAGCTTTTATCTTTGTCGTTATAAAACTTGACGGAAGTCCGCGCAGGCAGCCGGCGGTAGCTGAAGGAATCTGGCTGTGGTGTCGGAGAGTACCGTGAGTCGCTCTGTGCATCCAGCTGCAGAGAGTCCGAGCATCCAGCCTTTATCTCGGCGGGAACGAAGACGCTTTTAACGGCAGTGAAAGCAGGAAGCGAGCATGATGGCAGCCCTGGGTAGCGCCGGCCGTTTGATTCAATGTGAGTGCGACTGTGCCGCTAAGTTAGCCTGAAGAGAAAACTTAAAGTTTTACTAAGGATTTAATGTCAGGGCATAAACAGCACCACTGCGTTTATTTTAATCAGTTTACAGTCACTGAGCGATTTTATTTTTATTTTGTAGAAACTCAACAACACGCTGCTGACATTGACATTAACATTTCGTAAGTGTAAAGCTAGCGCAACTAATAGCGGAACAACTTCCTTTCAGGATATGCCCCTCGCGCTTGGAAACAACCTGCATTTTCATGTATTACGACTTCTTCACCATCACCATCGTCTTTTTCTCATACTTTGAACGCATGTTTTGTGTACGTTGCCCATTTGGTGAAGTGGAAATGTTAAAATGAGCAGAATCTGTGACCGCTGTTTTGCTTTTGTTTTGTAAATGGGTGGCGTTTCCGCGGCTCACTCCCGCAGCCTTGACGCCGCAGCCCCGCGTCCCTTTAGGTTCCCGTGTGAACGCTAGCGTTACATAAGGGACTTACCCCGTTTCGAGGCTGCATTTAGTGAGAGTCAGATGGCCGGAAAGTAGCGCCCGTGTGCGCGTACAGTTCGCGTTTCAGCGGCGGGAGACAGAAAGAAAGACGCGGAGTTACACAATTGCAGCTCTGGGAACTTGCGTAACCTCCGCGGGCCCCCTGGCGGCGCTGCGCGGAACTGAAGGTAGCGGTTATGAAAGCGAAGCCGGCTGAACGCATCAATTAGACGTCATTACTATCACTAATGATTAGAATGTTTATTTTTGTGGCACCTTGGTGTGGCAGAGGAGGACGCCAGGAATAGGGTGAGATGGTGAGAGATGAGCCGCTGTGGTGAAGGGAGCAGTGAGTTCAGGCCCTCCGAAAGTGCCTCATTTTATTTTATAATGAGGGACTGACGTCAGGTTTATAATCTATAAATAAATGCAGAATGTAGGCAGGACTGACGCTTTATAGTTTAAGAAAAGTTTAACACGAACTCCCTTCATCTAACAGGAATCTGGGTTTAAGTGCACTCTTGTCCTGCAGCTGAGTTTGGAGGGAAATTGCAACAGGCCAAACATGATGAAGCAAGTGCATCTTTATTTATACAGACTATTTCATCCCACTTGGGGGCAAAGTGGGTCTCCATTCATACTCTGCAAACAAATTTAGAACTGCTTCAGACTGTGCATATGAACCAGTGATGAAGGTCTTAATTTAAACAAACATACACACGTGTCTTTGTGGTCGATATTTCATAGTTTTCCAAAAACGCCAAAAGCCAAGAAAATGCTCAGAAGCTTCAGCTTGAACCCGGCTGTAATTTTGTAAGCATTTTATTTTGCATGGGGTAAGAACACTTGCACGCACATTAGTGTTAATTTTTCTGCACAAAGCGTGAGCTGCTGCAGCACGACCCTACATTCATGATGCAAAGCTAGACAGGAGATGGATCTGAGTGAGGAAATTTAATAAAATAATTAGGAAATGGAAGGTGGCACTAAAAAGGAACAAAAGCACAACATTAAGATGGTAAAAAAATTAGGGGAAAAAAAGCTAAACAGGAAATTAGTAGTTTGGTTTTACGCACTGATGGTGAAACACGGCTCACTCTTACAACATCGGCTTAATGTGATGTCTAAAAACTAGAAATCCCGGCTGTCAGCTCGGTGGCTCGTTTGATGAAACGAGGCTTTGAGTTTAACATGAAACACACAAAAAGTCGTCTCTGCACCTTTTTAAAGCTTCTTTAACATTTCAGTTGTTGTTGTGCACTGGTTTGAATTATTTGGGCATTTTTAAGATGAATGTCACCTTTCAGCCTGTGTGTCTAACTCGCTGATTCCTCCATTATTACAATCACATAATTGTTGTGCAGATGAATCACTGTTTTTTTTTCCTTCTTCAGTTGCCAGGAGCAGCGTGAGTCTGAGTGTGAGGAGGCGCTCTACTGCTGCAGCTGCTGCTTTCGCCCATACTCCAGAGACTCAGGAAAACAGGTTTGACACACACACACACACACACACACACACACACACACACACACACACACACTCTACATATATTAAAGCAGGTGTAAATGGCAAAGAGGTCTCCAGCTACAGTCGCTGGGTCGGCGCTGAGCATCTGTCTGTGGCAGCTGCTGACGTTGGCCCGATGACGCTGGCTTTAACTGGAACAGATCTCCACACTGATCTGATTCTTATCAGCAGGGGGAGAGCAGTCTAATAAAACCACTGCACACCAGGCTGTGTTCAGCATCTCTATACTAAAATGCTCCCAGCAACAACATTCTTAGAATTCCCGCTGCTTTCTAAAAACGTTCCCAACTTTCAGGGAAAGCTGCTTCGTTCTGCCCGCTGGAAAGCCTGCAGGGATGTAGTGACGGAGGACGGAGACGCGCAGTGTTTGTTTGCTCACCTCTCCCATAATTCCAGCTGTTTTCCTTTCAGTGGTCTGCAGTGTTTTTTTTGTTTTTTTTTAAATACATAGAAAGTGTTGGTGCCCCCCCCCCCCAGCAGGTTTTCTTCCTTGAGGGGAACTTTTAGCCTTCACTACGAATTCTTACCTTTTGATTTCATTTATTCAAGCATAAAAAGCATAAATATCTGGAAAGCTCTGGCACATAAGATGTTCCCTTTAGATCCGGAGCAGACAGTTATTTGTTTTATTAATCTTCTTGCAGATATTTAAGATAAAAACAGACTGCAGGGTGACCTGATGGCTGACCGTGGGGCATCAGCTGGTTTAATTCCTGTTTGGTCCGACTTTCCTTTATTTATTCCCATAAATTAGCGCCTTTAATCTCAGAGTTACTGTGACAGTCACCTAACAAGCAAAAGCTCGCCGGTTTGATCCCAGGAGGACATGAGTCCCTTTGGGTTTGTCAGGAAGGACATCCGGTGAGGGGAGGAAAAAATAATCTGCTAAATCAAACCTGTCAATCAAACCTGTCTCCATTACAATTTCTCCCACCTAGAATGGAACTAATGCAGTTTCTGCACATTATAATGTATCTTTGCAGACATGTATAATCAAGGTTCATCATATCTTTGCGGGGGGGTTGAAGGAGTGTTGGTCTTGGCTCATTGACCGTGACTCTCTCCTGTCTGCAGAAAGCCTAAGACGGGCATCCTGATGCTGAACATGGGAGGACCCGAGAAACTAGAAGACGTTCACGACTTCTTGCTGCGCCTCTTCATGGACACGGACCTGATGAAGCTCCCAGTACAGAAGTAAGCACACAGATATCACTCGGCCTTAAATGCAAACGTGAGCGCTAAATCTGGAGCTCTGGGGGGCCAAAAAAAACACATTGAACCGGTTTTGCGAGACGTCTGGATATTTTTTTTTTTTTTTTTTTTTTTTTGGCTCAAACTGCTGAGATTGAGGCAGTAGGTATTTAACAGCTGCCTGACGTGAAACGCTCTGCTCCAAATCTGTGCTGGGGCTTCAGTTCCTCCTTCCATGCATTTAGCCTGTAATGTGAGCAGGATGTAAACAGGATGTAAAACTCCGAGAGCCTCTTCCTTAAACTTCCTTTGATTATTTCTGCAGGCTTTGTGGAGATCTGGTGGGCAAATTAACCTCTTGTGCTTCTAGAAAAACTCTCCAGCTGTTTTCTGCTTGGATCAAATTTGGTGTTTTTTATTTCTAAGGATAAAAACCTGGCAGCTCAGAATTACATTAAGTGTTATGTAGCAGAAACGGCTGCTTTATTTATTTTTTTTGGCCACAGTGGGTTTTTATTGGCAGTATGTAGACAGCAAATGGGGGAAGACACGGGGCAAATTGGCAACAAGCCGGGACTTGAACTCGCGCCTCCCGCACCGCAAAGCGGCATATGAATGTGGTCGCCTGCTCCACCCCTGAGCCACCCAGAAACGTCTGCTTTATCAGTGGCTTTCAGCAGCACTGATGTTTTAAAGCAGACGTGACCCAAGATCACACACTGGCTTCTGCCTCAATCTGAGCTTTTTTCTGAGCAGTTACTGAATTTATTTGGACCTCAGGCACGTCCTCGTCCCAGGATATGAAACATAGTCTGGATATTTGGGTGCAGCGTCTTCAGGCTTCAGCCTCTTGTAACTGAACCAAAAACCCAGCAGCATTAGTTTGATCTGAGCTCATCTGATTTTCTGTGGCTTAAACTCTGACTTCACTCAGTGGGTTAAATCAGCTGTAAAGAGAAGCACGATGATGAAGAGCTCAGACTATAAAATGAGACTCGCATGAATGCAAAATGTTGCAAAAACTGCACAGAAAATGACAGCATGTTTACAAATATGGACAAAAGGTCAAAAAGCTGAGCTGTGACAGAGTGAACGGTTCACCGTCAGCTCGGCTGGTTTTTGCTGCAGCGGCATCGAGTTTTCGGCCTCTCGGTTTTGCAGCTGTTGGACTGTAAAGCAGATTCACGGCTCTTTGTTTGCTGCTATCAGGTTAAGATGGTGAGCATTCCAGCATGCTAACATTAGCAGGGGTCAGATGACTGCACTAAGTATAACCTCACAGCTGCTGGCACTGTAGCTCTTTATTGGCTCTTTGTGATACTATTTGATTTCCTAAAATACTCAAATTTTACCAAACTCCATGTGACCTGTGCCGGCGCTCTGTAATCCATCCATGCAGCACTCGAGGGGCTGCAGTAACATTTGGCACGCATACTCGTGGTGCCCAGAGGATGAATCCAACCAGCCTTAATAATAAAAAAAAGTTTGAGAAATGCATTTGTCATCTCAGAAGTGTGCTTTGCTAAAAATGGCCAGAAACAGAAATCACCCCACTGTATTAAATCTGGTGTAACTGCAGCTGTGCGATCTGCCTCGTGCTCCGCAGTAAACTCGGGCCGTTCATCGCCAAGCGGCGGACGCCGAAGATCCAGGAGCAGTACAGCAAGATCGGAGGAGGCTCGCCCATCAAACACTGGACGTCCATGCAGGGAGAGGGCATGGTGAAGCTGCTGGACGAGATGAGCCCCGAGACGGGTGAGGAAGCCTCGCAGGAAGGCAGAGCCCTCCACTCCTTCTGAAATCTGACCGTTTAAATGGAGTTGAAGGCTTTTGGAGGCAGTTTGTGTGCTTTTGCTGAGATCGTCCTGCTGCTGTTAGCGGAGTGTGTGTGAAATGGAGATAGCAGGACAGTGAAGGAGTGTCTCTCACACGCCTGCAACACACCTCACTGATAACACTCAGCAGCAGTTTGAAAGCAGTAATCTTAATAAAACCTGCCTTTATGCTGTCCTGTGTATATAAACAGTAATGCTGCCAGTGACTTTGTTTCCCGTGCTTTCCGTTTATTGACTGTTTCTCTCTCGGCAGCGCCGCACAAATTCTACATCGGCTTCCGGTACGTCCACCCGCTGACGGAGGAAGCCATCGAGGAGATGGAGAAGGACGGAGTGGAGAGAGCCGTGGCCTTCACGCAGTATCCTCAGTACAGCTGCTCCACCACAGGTGACGCACGCAGGAAGTGAAGTCAGTTAAATGTGTAACACCACATGCACTGAATGAAAGGAGAAAATGTGTAAAAGGAACAATTGGAAGATTGAGACGTTTGTGCCCGTTAATGTCGCCACACCCAGAGAGCTGTGAGCTCCTGATAAACTCACTCTGCAGCTCTGACTGCTGCCGGAGAATAAAGGTCTCATTGAGTGATGCAGGGACTTCAAAGAGCACCTGAGGAAGGGGAGCTGCTGAGTGCTCGGCAGCAGCAGAGGCTTTTTTTGCAGCGTGTTTACAATGTGAGCGTTTTCTTTCAGGCAGCAGTCTGAACGCCATCTACCGTTACTACAGCAACAGAGCCGACAGGCCGAAAATGCGCTGGAGCGTCATCGACCGCTGGCCCACACACCCCCTGCTGGTGGAGGTTAGAAACACACAAACACAGTAAAGACAAACTGATGTACGAGAACACAGAGTGAGGCGGGAGTGATGGAAGCAGCTGAGCAGCCCTGCTGTGTTCGTAGAAGTCTGCGTGCTTTATCAGGCAAATTTCACTGGCAGCATTTATTATAATGCAACAAACACATGTGTGTGTGTGTGTGTGTCTGCAGTGTTTTGCAGAACATATCAGAAATGAACTGCTGCAATTTCCAGAAGATAAGAGAGATGATGTCGTCATTCTGTTCTCCGCACACTCGCTCCCCATGGCTGTAAGTATGCAGAATGATTACTGCTTGTACTACTCACAGTACTATCAGTGCTAATAGTGGAAAGTAAGACTATTAAAATACTCGCGTTTCACTCACTCTGGACTCTGGACCAGTTCCCCAACGGTTCTGTTGGCGCACAGCGACCGATTAGGGAAAAATTCGTCACTTAAAAGCACAAATGGGTCATGAGATCGAGTTATGGGTCTCAGCTGGTGGAGGTTAAGCTGTGTCATCACACCTGTCAATCAAAACAGCCCAAATTTTAAACTTTGACCTTGAAATGGGTGGATAATAAAGAGATGTTTGTTACCAGGCTGTGAATGTTTCCTCCTGCTGTAAAGGTATTTTATCATCACTGTTTCTGACTCACTGGCTCACTTTTGGAGAGGAGCTGCAGTCTTTGGTGCTGATGAAGCCAACATGGAGTTTGGTCCTGATCACTGATCAGATGGTGCCAGTTTACTGCTCAGGGCAAATTTAGCAGCGTGTTGCTGTTTAAATGCTCTGGCTCCTCGGCTTTTAACCTTCTTACTCGGGTAATCATTTTCTGATTTGGCCTAAAGTGACGGCCTGTCTGTGGCACCTGTACTCAACATGCCTCCTGCAGGTCTGTAACCACTCCACTCTGTGCCCAGCAGTAGGCAAGAAAAGGGCGTTCTCACCACTGCTCCAACTCGCAGTATTAATGCTGCTGCTGACGTCGTGCTGTTGTGCGCCCTGTGCTGCAGGTTGTAAACAGAGGTGACCCGTATCCTCAGGAAGTGGGAGCCACCGTTCAGAGGGTCATGGAGCGACTGGGACACTGTAACCCCTACAGACTGGTGTGGCAGTCCAGGGTGAGTAAACATGGCACGCCGTGCAATAAATAAACCAGTGTTGACACAGTCAGGCGATGGTGCATGCACAGTGCTGATCATGTTTTTAATGCGTGATATATTTAAACCACACTGAAGAGTCCCAACTTCTGTGAATCATTTACAATCTAATTTTGGCCCCTCGGCTGATGGCGAATATGCACGTTTCTGTGACGTCAGGGAGTGTTTTTAAACGACACTTTTGATGTCGATCATTTTATTTATTTATTTAAACACTCCTTAAGGGGGCGTCCACTGTAGAAAAACTTGATCGTGTTTTCCTTCCCAACTTCAGGTAAATGTTTCCTTATTTAGACAAAGGGGGCGTGGCTATATGCAGATTTGCTCGTGATTAAGAACAAAACTGGCCACTGCTCACGTTTCTGGCCTTCATATAACCTGAAGGACCAACGTGTGTTTGCAGGTTTTCTTTAATACTGCAGCCAAACTCTTTTCCATGCTACAGTTTTTATTTTATTATACTTGCATGCAGCTAAACTATAAATCTAATTTAGACCTGGCCAGCCCTGCTTTTGTTTTGTTGCCACTAGATGGAGCTGTTTGACTGTCTAATACTGCAGCTGCATCAGAGTAGAATCCCTCCAAAGCTCTTCAGTGCTGAGGTCATACATGCATAATTCACACCAGATGAATTTTCAGTGGAAGAGTCTGAGCGTCACCTGTAGGGCAGAATAAATGACCGGTACATACAGTAACACACGGTACCAAAGGTGGCGTTCCTGCAAGATGATCCTAGCATCAGTTTATTTTTCATATTAAATGTGATTGCAAGAAAAGGTCGTGGGGTCGTTTACGTCCTCACGGATCCAGAAACACCTGAAACGACCTTGGGAATCTGGTCTGTGTAGGCTGGAAGTCAACCGTGTCCTGTCTGGTCTCTCAGGTGGGGCCCATGCCGTGGCTCGGTCCCCAGACGGATGAGGTGATCAAAGGTCTGTGCGAGCGAGGGAAGAAGAACCTCCTGCTGGTGCCCATCGCCTTCACCTCGGACCACATAGAGACCTTACACGAGCTGGACATCGAGTACAGACAGGTGCTGGGAGAGGAGGTGAGGAGGTGGAGAAACATCAGCAGCGTTTATGTGCATTAATGCTTTTTCAGTTTTTATGTTGAAAATGAACAAACACTGATCTAAAAGACCGTGAGTTTAATTTCCGCTGCTCCAGTTTGTAGATCATATCGGCTGTAACAGCAGCAAAGTCTAATTTGCATATTTAAAAAGTTGTTTTTCCTGCTGATGATTTAACGGCACAAAGGGGGAGGGACCGTGACCCTGCAGGCCTTCAAATTAACACATTTACTTCATAACGATCTCTCATTGAATCGTCAGCATATTGCTCACACTATAAAACATCAGAAGACTCTAACAGAACTTCCAAATGGAGCATTAAAAGAACAATGAAGAAATGATAAATCTGCAGCAACTTTCAAAGAAATAAACTGAAGCAAACCTGAACGACAGAAAATCAACCAGATATGAACTTTCTCTGCTCCGCGTCTCTGAGAGCCTCAGAAATACATCTGTATTTGTGGGTTTAGGACGAGGCTATCCTGGGCGGGGGTGTGTGTGTGTGTGTGTTTTTCCAGCAGCCCGATGCCCTCTGTCTGTCTGAAGGCACCAGTAAAATGACCACCAATCAATGTGACTGGTGCCACAAAGATACGCACGCTTATACTTGTGAGAAACCATCGTTATAGTTTCCAGACCTTCACCTGAAGAAGTGCATCCGTCTTAATGTTCTCATGTTCCATAAAGTCCTCAGTCTTTAGGGCTAGAACGCCAAAAACTGACCCCAACACACACACACACACACACACACACACACACACACACACACACACACACACACACACACACACACACACACACAGTCAGTGTGTCAGCAGCCAGCAGGAATCACACTTCACAATGAACCCTGCTGTTAGAAATGGAAACTGAGAATAGAGTTTAAGTCTTGAAGAGAACCTTTTTCCCACGTTTGGATGTGACTCTCCCAGAACAGCCACCTAAACGCAGTGTTTGCCTTTCACTGTTTAATATAAGTTGAAGCTGAACATATTAACAAATGTCATGTCTAAGTTTCCAAAACTCAGTGTCAGTATTTGCTGCTTTACTCTAAGTATCCACAATCAGGTGACTCAGGTGTGACTATTAAATAATTTAGAAGAACAGCTCCCAGAAGAGCACAGGAATAAATGAAGTTGTTGGGGGGGATTTTTATTTTATTTTTTTAAACCTTAATGTTGCACTAACAGCTGTTTTTCTTTGCAGTGTGGGGTGGAGAACATCAGGAGAGCCGAGTCATTGAATGGGAACCCTCTCTTTATGAAGGTACCCGTCACACACTGACCCTGTCTGCAGAACAGATTGTATTTATTAAAAACAAAGTGGTTTCTGAAGTTATGGTTTGACCCTCTGGTCATAATGGTTGCATCTACCTCAGGACTTGCCAACCACAGGATACTCGTTATCAACAGTTTTACTTTAAATTGGGCCATAATTTGCAACATGAGAACAATCATCTATCAAATAACAGTTAAAATTAACATCTGGGACCATAAACTCATCCAGAAAGTCTTTGCTGACCTCACAGTTCAAGTGAGGAGGGTCATTTCTCCCGTAGACTTCTGTGCACCTGCACCTCTATTTTAAAACCACGGGAGTTGCCCCCTGCTGGTCATTGGAAAGAATGCAGGCCCGTCTTTCATATAACTAATGGCGTGGTAATTATCAAGCAATGCAAAGTTTTAAACTCCATATAAAATTAACGTGTTTTCTGTGGAAGTTGCACTTTTCGCTCGAGTTCCTAGACTGCAGAATCATCAGATTGCTCTTTAAACTCATGAGTCTCCACCTTTATCTCTCTGCTGGCTGTTAAATGTGCAGGTACCACCAGCAGAAGGGGAGAGTTGAGTAAATAATGAGAACAGTTCAGTAGAAAGACTTTAAAATATGAAAGCTGCAGTCGTGCTGCAGACGTTCCTGCAGGCATGTTCATGCTGTAAGACTTGGAGGCTTCTTTCCTGTTGTGCACAGACTGTAGGTCTGTTTTTTAAAGCTATTTCATAATGTCCACATTGCAGGCTCTTGTGTACATCTTGGGATGGTGTGTGTGTGCCAAATTTCTTACATGTACATAAAACTAGGGGGCGGGGCTGCTTAACTTTGTAGGTGGTACTGATGGAGGCGTTTTGCAGCCCTTGTAGACGAGCCATAAAAACATTCAGTGCTCAGCTGCTGAACCTATAAAACAAAGACGGCAGCAGAAGGACCTGTGAAGCAAGTTCGGCCATGAGATGGTGAATTAATGGATGCCTCCTTCATTCCACCCTTACTACTTTTCTTTTCCCTTGTCACCACTTTCCCTCCTTTTCTCCCCCTCTCACCTCCCTCTTCTTCCTTCATCCTCAACCCTGAAACCTCTCACAACAGGCAACTCCTCCAGCTGTAGTTGGTGGGTGTGTATGTATGTGTGCGCAGGGTTTATTAAAGGAAAGGGGCAGATCAATGGGAACCTTTAGAGCTGACTACAGTAGAACTGAACCGCCTGGCTGGCTGGCTGGTCAGGTCCGCCGTGCTCAGAGACCCCTCACTGTGTGTGTGTGTGCGTGTGTGTGTGAGAGAGAGAGAATCAATATCCAGAGGATGATTAGTTGGTAGTTACTGAAGGATGGTTTCCTTGGTGTGGTTTTAGTTTCTCAGTGAGCTGCTGCCGTCTGCAAGTAGCAGCAGCTGGAAAATAAAATGCATTCATCAGGATTTTTCCTCCGGCCGCTGTCGGAGCTTCATTTTCTCCACAGAATGCTGCACCAAACAACCTTTTAAGCAGTTTGAGTTGCAGAAAAAGTTAAATCATGACTTCTGTCACCCACCAATAGATGCTCTCACTGTTCCAGCACATTAGCTGAAGTTGAAATTTGCATTTGCATTGTAAACTTACTGCGTGATCATTTTCTATAGTATCAGCCAGAACTCCAGGGCGGACCCTGATTGGAGAAAATCCAAAATCAATCAGTTTATAACCTCCCAGATCTGCAGACACTGACGTTTGTCTACAGACGGCTTAAATAAGGATTCTTATTTGCTTCTTATTCGAAGGTTTGATTTGAGCTCTGTTAACTTGATAAATCTGTTTGTGGTTCACCGGCGCGCTGTTCTAATTTATACCTGTGTTGGATCCATGTAGAGCCCAGGATGAACACTGATCCCAGCACTTACACTTGTGCATGATGTGCCTGCATTGCTCTGATTTAGCTGCTACTGGTGCTAGTTGATGGGATTTCTGTGTACTGATTGGGCCAAATGGCCCAATCACACTCGATGCATCTACACAATGTGCAGTTGCATTCAGGGGAGGTGCAGGTGAGGTTATGGCATTAGTGAAGGGTTTGCAGTTACACTGCACCTAATACAGAAATCCCACTTTAGGAGCCCCCACTTCCTTTTAGTAGCCTTTAAGGTGAAAATCCAGACTTCTGCCATCAGTTATATCGAGCCCTGATCTGTGCAGAAGGTGTTTGACAGTACTTGTCTGACTCATCTCGTCCAGGCCCTGGCAGACCTGGTCCAGTCCCACCTGAAGTCCAACGAGCCGTGTTCCCGTCAGCTGACCCTCCGCTGCCCGCTGTGCACCAACCCCATTTGCGGAAAGACGAAGGCCTTCTTCACCAACCAGAAGCTCTCGTAGAAACTCGACATGCACGCGCACACTGATGCAGCAGGGCGACCTGTGGAGGAGCTCGAGGCCTTCTTCTAAAACCACACACACACACACACACACACACACACACACACACACACACACACCGCCTCCCCAGCAAGTGTCAGTTAAGCAGGAGAAATCACCAAGAAATGATCAAATGGTTTCTGCAAACGCGTTCAGATACTTTGTTTTTGGCCTTTGGACTAACATCTGCCTTTAAAACCTCCTCGTGCCACCCAAACTCATGACTTCATCTCAGAGGTTCACTCGTCTGCAGAGACCATTTGGTCAAAGCTTGTGTAGGTTGGAGAACTGACACATTACATGACAGAGCTACACAGGAAAAAGTTGCACTATTTAGTTTTGTAAACTAATTTCCCCTCACATTCCATTCGCTTCGCCCCTGCTAACTTCCATCAGAGACCCCGTTTTCTCAACTCCGCGCTGGTGCTAAATGACAGTCGGCCATGACGACGCCGCACACGTGAAGGCTTCTGGGCTGACTGGCTGTTTCCTTCGCCCTCCGTCTCCTGCTGCTTCGTGCCATTGGCTTAGCAGCCTATAGCCCTGCCCATCCTGCTGCAACCCCTGTAATGTGATTGGAGGAGGTTGGTCCTGCCTGATGGCAGCATAACTGCGAGCTTAAGAGAAAAATGGGTTAAAGGTTTGAAGAAATTGGCACCACAGGAAGATTTCAATTCAGTCAACTAAAGTTTAAAAGCTAGAGTCACAGGCTGTGACCCTCTGAGTATTATAAAATAAATGAGACAATTTACAAGCTAGAAAAATGTGCTGCTTCTGTTTTTCTGCTGAGAACGTGCAGCCTACGAAGTCAGGATTGTGCAATTTATTTTTGAGAGACTGGGTCAGTGAATCGGCCCGAAGGAGCCGCAAGCTTTCTCAAATAAAATGAGAGGAATATAACGAAGAGATCAGTCAGAAATGTGCCATAAAATTGTAGCTTAAGGAGGAAGAGCTCATCATAAAGTAGTGAAATTATATCCGTCAGTTCATCGTGCGCCCTCAGTGCTGCTTTACAGCCGGCAGCATATAAATGCTGGAAGTCATCTGTTTGTTTAAAACAGATTAATTTCCATGGCTGTAACAATTCTGAAACAGACTAAAATCTGATGTTTGATCTACTGCAGCTGCACCTTCCTGGTTGCGGTGCCCGTGGGGAGCTGTTAGCACCTGTTTAAAGTCTGATAATCGGATTAATTTTTTGCTCATGATCCAATGGTGAAGAATTTATTTTCCCAGTGTTCTTCACTCCCTCTGAACGGAGGTGTGAACCCAACTGTGGTTCTGGAGGATTGTTACACCCGAACATGCTGCAGTCAGAGTAGAGCTGCTGAGCCCCCCTGGCTGCTCGTCGGGGCTCACTTGTTAACTTGTTACCGTTGGAAATGAGTTCTGAGATTTCAGGTAAAGGCCGTTTAGAACTTCTTGAAAATTAAATTTACCCCCACTGTTCAGTTATGGTTTCTCTCCACACATCATCCAATCAATCACCAATAGATCAGCACCAATCAAATACCTGAACTCGTATAGCGCTGAGTCGGTGTCCGCTCCATCACTCTAACCTGAGCCAACGCAGAAAACGTCTTTAACCTTAAACGTATCCCATCATCCTTTGGGTGCGAGCAGAGCTTCAGTTTGGAAGGAGTGTAACAAAGACGAGTGCAGAGAAGTAGCATTAAAAATGACATTTGTCAGTTATATAACTGCAGTTTACCTTCACTGACTGCTGTTTGCATATAAAATTAATCCCCCCCCAATAATAAATCAATCACTAATACTTAGTCTGAATTAAAGAGTTCCATAATTACGTGGTGTGGGTTCATAAAGCTCCAGACGAAATCTCAATGGCTGCTGGTTTGATCCCAACCTGACATCCCGTTGTCTCGGGAATGTCGAGTATCTGGGAGGTAACCTTTGACCTTTCCCTGTTCCCTCTTTACGGATTTTGTTCTGTTATGCAGTGAAAATGTGCCTTTTTTTTTACACTGGCTGATGATAAATACTGGACTTGTGCTGTATGTAAGTTTTATGTGTGCTTAACCAAAATGCTGACAGGAGAACTCCACCCTGAATTGGCACGTTCCTGCTGTGATCCAGACCTTTTTAAAAGCGCTTCTCGTCTTTCACCTGCTGTAACCGAAGCGCAGGTGAACTAGGTCCTGTCTCTTTAAGGGCCTCCCTGCTCTAAAAGCCCGCAGTCTTCTGATTGGCCGGTTTCTGGAAGCTTCCTTTAATTTCTCAACTCGTTATTTGAAACTGTGGCCTGTGTAAATGTTGCAGCATTGTAGCATTACGTCAAAAAATATGGAAAAAGTACAACAATGTAACTTTATTTCAAAACAAGCAAATGCAGAAGATTTGAATAATTTAAAAATGACGTGCAAAACGTGGTCCCGCCTACGCTTTGTTCTATCGTCTGACTGTGCAGATCATGTGATTTAAACTTCATGAACAAGCTTGATGATGATGGCGGCTCATATGGGCCTCAGCCTGGTGCAGATGGTCGTATTGTTTCCACTGCTTGAATAAAATCACTTGTTTTGGCTCCTACGTTTTTCTGCTTCCTGCGCAGACATGTTGCTGCTCTTCCACAGCTTGTTTTTGGAACACTTCAAAAAGTAGTGTCCGCATCCATGAGCTGTCCAAAGTGGTTTGTTGCCGTGACACATGATGCAGGCCTTTAGAAGCAGCAAAGGTTTAAAGGAGTATTCCGCTACTTTTGTGCAGCAATTGAGCTAAAAGACAAAAAAAATTAAAATCCCAAAAATATCGCTTTAATGCACGTTGATTAAAAATGGTAAGGTCACAGCACAAAGGCGTGCTCGTACGGGGTGGGTGGATCCTAATTTATTTTCAGCTTGAACAACTGTTGTGACGTATGACTGTTTGATTTGTGGAAACGGAGGCGCTCCACTGTGCTTGTTTTGGATTTATTTATTTTTGAACTTTTTTTCCTTTTTTTTGTTTTTTTTTTGTTTTTTTGTTTGGTTTTTGTTCCAGAGCACATAAGCCATCTGTCTCCACTGTATCATGTATTTTTTTTTTTAATATAAGTACATGTACATGAAGACGTGGTATGAACAGCGCAGTTGCAGACTACAGCGAGTCTTCCTTCAAAATAAAATGGGAAAAAGGCATTGTGTGATTTCTCATTATTGTAAGAGATGTTGATTTGAAATCTTTAGTGATGAATCAAATGAGGTGTGAGACTGCAGTGCACTGACATTTTATTAGGTACACCTGTTTACTGCTCATTAACACACAACTAATCAGTCGATTTCATTTTAGCTGTAAAGTCTGAGGTTTTGCTGTGTTCTGTTTGGACTGTTCTTAATCCTCCAGCCCCAGCTTTATTTGAGGCGTCAGTCTCAGTGTGCAATAATTTCCTCTCTCATTTTATTGAAAAGGCTGCTTCTGTGAGACACTCTTCTGTTAGGCCCGATAGCTATTATCTTGCTGTTAGTCCTGCTTTGGCTGTTTTTGAGCAGTTTGAGCCAGTGTCCTGCCCTTTTTTAAAGAATCTAATCTCTCATATGAGGCCTACAAATTGCGCTTCTGACTGCCTCCCTTTCAAGTTAATGAAGGAAGTGTTTGATACCGTCGGTCCTGTACTCGTGACTTTTATAAACTCCTGTCTTAGCTCAGGGACTGTGCCCAGGATCTTCAAACACGCTATCGCGAGGCCCCGTCTTAAAAAGCCTCACTTAGATTCTTCAGTTTTATCTAATTTTAGACCAATCTCTCATTTATCCTATTTATCAAAAATTTTAGAGAAAATTGTCTCACAGCAGTTACAGGCCTTCTTAGAATCAAATGATATTTTTGAAAAATTTCAATCA
>JAVDPK010000002.1:16287-49636 GCA_034780415.1 Cichlasoma orientale
TGTGTGTGTGTGTGTGTGTGTGTGTGTGTGTGTGTGTGTGTGTGTGTGTGTGTGTGTGTGTGTGTGTGTGCGTGTGGGCACAAACCCATTTTTCAACAAAAACCCAAAGGTTAAATCTTACTATTATCCTTTTAGTGTAATTCCAGAGGGAGTTTACATTGATACAATGTGTGAATAATGAGAGGCTGCCCTAAAACATGTACCATAAATAAGTTTAGGGGAAGAATGTAAATTATTATTTATTAAATCTTAAACCATCAGTTCCAGTGTGTTTTGAATCAAGTCTCATCAGATCCTGATTCATACTTGTAAACTGCTTAATTCTAATTGGTCCATCACCAGTAAGAAGAGACCAGATAACACAGGAAACCTTTAAGCCACGCTGTGTGTTGGTGGTAGGGACAGTCGCCCAGGCTGACGGAGCTTTGTACCATATACTGAGCGTATAAGTTGGTGCTCTCACCTGTTGGCTCTCCTGGTACGATGGTGGAGGAGCGCTCTGGGTGGCCATCATTGTCACTGCAGATGCTGGGGACACATGTTGCATCATGGGACAGCTTCACATCGAGACTGGGAAAGACACAGTCAGGAAAGAAAGAAAAAAACATAAATCCATTGCAACCGAGCGGTGATTGTAAATTCTATTACAGCAGCAGCCACCAGGTGCTGCTATGATTAAATAATATGAGATGGGTTTCTCACACACATCATCTCGCACTTCTATCCCTTCTGCACTTACTAATTTATTTCTTTGCTCTATCTGCCTTCAGTCTGCCTCTGCATGTGTTGCATAGAGCTGACGGAACAGTCAGGGTGATGTATTAATACTGAGTGATCTAACAATGCTGCCAAGCAGAGAGAAAACAGAGCAGCACAAACTCAATCACGGAGCCCTTTTAAAGGAATACTTTACATAGCAGCAGGTTCATAATGACACCACAAACAAACCCGACTACTTGTTTACCAATTACTAATTACAGATGGCTTTACATGCGTTGTGGTGGAGTCACCTTGGTCGTCTCTATGTGCTGGCTGCTGGTGCTGTTGCTGTGCTGTAACTAAGCCAATCAAGAGGGCTAATTAGGGCTCTTGTTGGTAGGCTAATTGCTATTGGCCAAGACCCCACAGGGCTGAGGGCCGTACCCTGTGGAACTCCGCTGTAACCATTGCCCCCACCCCCACTGAAGGAAGCTAATTGGTTCGCAGACACATACACACACACACATGCAGACTACCTACCACTGTTTTGCTTGCTATAGGCAAGCACAGCTGGATATCTGTCCTTAAGCTACATATAACCCACAGTTTTGTGAAAAAAGTATTTGTCTGATTTCTCTTCTTTCTTTCTTTATTTTCTTTTTTTGCATATTTGTCACACTTGCAGTGGGGGAAATAATTGTTTGATCCCCTGATGAATTTGTAAGCTTGCTCATGTACGAAGAAACGAACAGCCTCTAGTTTTTATGGTAGATTCATTTTAATGGAGAGAGAAACAACACGTTGATTTGCTTGTAACTGAGCGAAATAAGTATTTGATCCCCTACAACCCAGCCAGAATTCTGGCTCCCGCAGATTGGCTGTGTGCCCATGTGCCACACAGATTGCAATCAAACAATTAATTACAGATACTCCTGGTCTCAACTTGTTATGTGCATAAAGCACACCTGTCCACAGAATCACTTTCTTCCATTGCAGCCTCTCCACCGCTATGGGCAAGACCGAAGAGCTGTCAAAGGATGTCAGGGACAAGATTGTAGACCTGCAACAAAGCTGGACTGCAAGAAGCTTGGTGAGAAGGTGACAACTGGTGTGATTTGCCAGTGAACCTCTAGAGGAGGGCCAGAATCCCTCCTGAGATGTGTGCAACCCTCGTGACCAACTACAAGAAACATCTTACTGCTGTGCTTAGTACTTGATCCACCAAGTACTACGTCATGTTTTGTTTGGGGATCAAATACTTCTTTAACTCACTGACATGCAAAGCAATTCATAACTTTTATGTAATGTGTTTTTTTCTCTCTCCATTAAAATTAAACTACCATAAAAAAAATAAATAGAGACTGTTCATTTCCTGTGATATGAGAAAACTGAGAAAAAATAATTGGGGGGGATAAATAATTATTTCTTCCACTGTTAAGTGTGACAAATATTGCAAAAGATTAAGAAACCACGAAGGGGACAAAAACCTTTTCACAGCACTGTATGAATACACTGCATGAAAATACCTTTGCTAATGTGACCTGAGGGCAGGAAGGGCTGCTTTAGATGAAGGTGAGGTTAAACTTTATTAAACTTATTGTTAGAGTCAACCTTTAAAAAAGTGTAATTTAAGCTCTGATCTCACATATCACCGTAGACATAAAGAGTTCAACCTGTTCCTTTAAACATTCACGCGGAGCATAAAATCAAGATTTCTCCAATGTCCGAATGTTCGCTGGTTACCCTGAGCTGCTGCGGTTATTGGAAAAATGCCCTATAATGCCGCATAAAGCCTTGTGTGGTCGTGAAAGACAGGCAGCAATTACAATGGACTGGTGCACTTGGGCTGAATGGTATTGACCTGGAGGAAAAGTGCTTGATTATAAGCTAGTGAAATGGAACTGGAACATCTGAGCAAAGTCTCTGCACCGCTTGCAACATCCGCTCAGAGCCATCGCCTCAGAAAATTAAAAAAAAAAAAGTGCAGCAAATCCGCCTGACCCTCGAAGCCAAAGACTTGCAGTATTTGACTGTGAAGTTATGGCCTGAATAAAAAGAACTGTGATAATACTGTTTACAAGTATGCCATGCAAGGATCTTGGATATACTACAAAAGGAAAATTGGAAAAAATATGCTGCAGTATAAAAGTACAATGAGACACAGTAAGTAGGACTATTACAGACACATTAATGAGATTGTGTTTAAGTAAAGCTGTAGAGGCAGTATTATGCAGCATTCCTGCTTCCAGCGCTATAAAACCCTCTGCTGATGTTCCTCCTATAGCCTCCTGCATGCTGAGCTGAGCAAAAAGGCTTCTTTTGGGGAGTTTTCAGGATCCTGCTGAAAGACAGGAAGCGACAACAGCAACTTTTCTCTCCTCTCTACTTTGGGATCCTGCATGACAGACGTTCCCCGGCAGTCAGCTCATCGCCCACTGACACCCAGACCCTGACAGCGTCTCTGAATGGAAAAGTCAGAGAAAAGACAACGGGAGGAGACCCTTCACTCTTTGAGTGGCATCCCAAACCGCCACTGCTGCTAGCATTTTGATTTTAAATAGCGATTGGTTTCTAATTTGGGGTTTTAGCTGCAAATCTGCATGTTTAATTGTGTCATTCTGTTACTGTGCGCTGCATCAGTGTGTATGTATTCACTGCAGCCATATATGGGCAGGACTGTTTGCTCTGCGTGTGTTCACACTTGTTTGTGTGCCATGCGCATGTCTCAGCGAGTTATTTTGTATACTGATTGTGTCTTCTGGTTTGTGTTCTCATTCCAACTGGTATCAGCTGAAAGGCATCTTCTCTGTTATCAGTCCTCATTTTAATTGCAAATGAAGCGAGCGTGTTAGTGATTAAATGGAAAATTGCACATTAATTGATGAGACTGAAGATAAGGCAATTCCAATTACCGCACAGTATTTTACGCGGCCTCTCAAGTTTTGCCATCCCTCAAAGGAACACGCCACCAAATGGTAAATTTGAGCAGGCAATTGTGCATCCATAAATATACACACACTGAAACGCAACGTGTGCACAAACACATGCTATACCAAGGCTGCTGAGGCGTGAATGTACATACAAGAACAGACAAGAACACTGCAAGAAAAACACCAACAAACAAGATATTTATTTTCAACGTGCTAAAAAATTTCTCTCCTGAATTTCTATGTACAACTCCAGAAAACAATAAAATTCTGGCACCCAGCCTTTCCTAAGTCACCAAAGGTGCATGGTAACACAATAAGTTTTGAAATTAATTTTGGGGACAAATGACATGTTTGTTCCTCAACAAGAGCCTTTGAATTATTACAGAGTTCATAATGCATATCAATTGAAAAGTGCCTGTAGTCGCAATCAAAATTCAAAAGCAAGCATAAAATAAAAAATGAGAAGTAGGCATAAAATTATTCCAACAAACATCAAAGGGTTTTGTGAATTTGGATTGGAGGCAGTCGTTCTCTTTCATCGGATTGTGTGCAGTTAGAAACATTTCTATTCAGCATTCAATTTTCCAACAGTTCTCCGGCACGGAATGGGCCTGCGCTCTATTGACGTAAGGTTAGGCTGCGGCGTAGCTGCAGTTTCGCTCCGTTTACCCCCGGCATTTAATAAAAATTCATATCTAGTCACACATGATGTGATCACTGCCTGTGGTCTTCACACTTCAGCTATGTCTGAAGTGTTTTCTTCTCTGCTTTGGTTTAAAGGTGAATTTCTTACAAAGTGTCCAGGTTCTATTACACATGGGATGGGAGTGCTTCCTCTTACAGGCTACAGTGATAAAAAGAAACTTTGTGATTTAAACGCACAAAGCAGCACCCTGGAGAACACATCTTGCATGCCAAACTGTGACCTGGCAGGGGGCTCACACTGGTTCATTAATAAAAACAAGCTTGTTGTAGACAAATATGCGGTCGTCTCTCATGCTGAATTATCAACACTTCACAGCAAAGAAAGGAGCAGAGGTGCCGGGGCTGACAGTCACACAAACTGCAGAGAACGGGTAACGTGAAGACCGAGTCCTCACGTGTAAAACTGAAAATAGCGATGCTGCTGAATTGGCTGTTTGATGTGACTGAGGCTGTGATGTTCTGATTTTTATAGCATTCTTGATCTCACTCTGCAACCAAACTAAACTTAGGTGATAACTGAATGGGAGGGGATGGAGCAACGCTACATACTAGCACAGCCGGGCTTAAAGCTAAATGCTAACATTAGTATGCTAAAATGCATAATGTTGACAGTTACCAAGTTAACCATGTTTCTTTAGCATGTTTGCTCCATAATACTAGCCATTACCAGGTTATTTATTTTAGTTTGGCATGTTAGCTCCATAAACTACCTATAAAGATCCATCCATCTTCTTCCGCTTATCCAGTTGAATTTTATTTATAGCACCAAATCACAACAATAGTCGGCTGAAGGCAATTTAGATATATATTGCAAGACCCTACAACAACATTACATTATACATAATATAATAATAATTACATTATACATGCTTCCCTTCCCAACATGACGGTAGAATCTGATGTTACCAAGTTAACTGTGGCTGCTCCATTATTTAACTTATTAGCTTCATAGACCACTTATGAAACATGCACACAGACTCCAATAGCCATTAGGAGTTGACTCCACTCATTCTTCTATTTATTACATCAGTAAACAAATTTGGTATTGTATTAATAAAATTAAGATCTTCAATTTAATTTAATTTAAAGCTTCTTTAATGCAGCATGATGGGTTTTTTTTTTCTCTTTTTTTTTATTCTTTTTTTTTTTGGGGGGGGGGGGGCGCATTGGGATTCACTGTCAGATCCACCTCAAAATTTAAGATGGTTGTGGCCAATTACCAGACTTGAGGCTTTCAGATGGTAAGAAAAAAAAAAACTGCAGGTGAGTTGTTAAGATAGAAGGAAGGAAGTTTTCCATATCTGAGATGTTATAAGCCAACTGAACACGTAAGAGCTCAGCAAAGTGATTACAATTAATCTTGAGCGGAATGTTAACGTGTTTTGAATGCTATGGAAATTTCTCCATTAGTTATTGTAATGTTTTAGGTCTATGTAAGAGCCATTTTTGCTTATAAAATAATAGATATTTAAAAAATTAAAACAAGAAAATAACTGTGTCACATCACCAAATTATGACCAAATGCAACTCTGCCACTAAGTAACGTGTTCGTAGGGAACCCTGATGACTTCTGTGCACGGGAGCTTGTGTTGTTGTTTTGGTAATGCATGGAGAACGATTGAAGCGATGACAGCTCATCTTTATCTCTTTGGATTCTCATTTCATTTGACTCTCAGTGAAAATGCTGATTCAAGAGTTAGAGTTTAAAATAAATCACACTAATATTCACGCATACGCATATTTGCTTGCTTGTATGGTTAGTATTGATTAACCAGCCACCCATTCTAAAACTGCCACGCTGCTTTCAACAGACTTGTAGAGGCCCATCAAAATCACATACGAGAGAGTTGCTTTCATTATCAACAGAAATAATGAAATAACTTCTCAAGGGCAGCATGCAATTGGAAGAGAAATTAACCCAATTCCCATGATGCCAATTTCTTAAAAACCCAAAACAACAACAGCACTAAAGCTTGTCTCACTTAAATAGTTATCAATTGGATCTGCTTCTCAAAATCCAGAAGCTTTTCATAAATAATATCTTGTGCATATTCATGAAAATAGGGACAGTGTGGCACAGTTTTATGCTAGAGGCTAGATTCTGATCCACTTACCCACAGATTGCAACACTTTAGCATCGTCTGATACCTGAACTGTGTGCACATGCATCAAAGAGCCAACCCTTCTGTGCACATCCTGCCATCAAAATCTCATTTAATCTGTCCTGAGTTTGTTGGTGAAGAGGTTGACCTGCAAATGCAATGAATAACATTTGGAAGTGGGTATGTCACCTTGGTCAGATATTATGCATCTTGATGCCCTGCAAGAGGAGAAGATGAATAAATAAATAAGATGTTTTTGAATATGAGTAGGATCTAATCATTGCCTTATTGTCAGGCCTGATTTACAATGCAAACACCAGGAGGCAAGGCCTTGATGGTGTTGAGTAAAACGGTGGAGGGAAGGGTGGAATGGTAATGAGATTTGGGGCCGGGGATGGGGGATGCTATGTACACATTTGTAGTTGGACTCGACGCAGAAAATCACAAAATACACAGATCCAAGTGCAAATACACCACATGCAAGCAAGAATGGGCATGCATGCAAACACAGGCATGTATATTAATGCACAAATGCCAACACTAAACACAGAGATCGCAAAGCTCCAACCAGTCATCCTAAGGGCAATTTTACAAACACTCTCCCGGCATACTACCATACAAGCACGTATACATCTGTATACACACACACACACTTACACTCAAAGGCATGAGTGCATACACAGCCGGAGGCAAAAAGAGTCTAACCAGTGGTCTTAGGGCTACAAATCCCCCCCAGGCTAAAGTGAGCTCCATGCATACTGCAGTCAGGACCCAGTCCATGCTCCCAGACCACCTCATTAACCTGAGCCGGCAGCACCTCCCTCCACCCAGACAACCTCACAACTCTGCTCCTCACCAGCCCACACTTGCAATTCATACTAGTATCATTTATTCATCTGCTCTTGTTGATTGGACTCATCCTCGCCTGCATGATAAATAAGGTATGGATTTGTAGCTTGCAGATGGATGTTACGGCACTGTTATGGCCACTGTGTGGATTTAGCTAAGATCTAAATGTGAACATGACAAGGCATGGGGGGGGGGGGGGGCTGTTTAAAAGACTTTGACTTTTGGATCAACAGGGAGACATTGGTATGTAATTCTGCATCTCTGCAGTGTCCTGGAAGTTGCTCAGTCTTGCCTCACTGCAGACAACGTGGAGACGGACAAAAAAGATGTTCTGTTGCTGAAATAAAACACGCAAAAGAGTGAGTGCTTGGTCCAGTATGTTCTGAACATTGTCCGAAGATGGTTAGCATAACAAAAAAATTGGTTATACAGGTATATGTTTCAATATCACAAGGTTAGATCATCACGAGGTGGCTTCAGCAGGACATGTAGGCATTTCTTTTTAACAGAATCAATGAGCTGCATCATAGTTGTCAACAAGACACACCTTACCACGAAGTCATCTCACTCACTGCATGGACTTTATTCCAATGGTTCCTCTGACTTTCAATTTCCAATGACATTTTATGCTTGAATTTAAATCTCTAACCTTTCCAGTTAATTCTTTCATGCTGAACTTCTTAATGAATGTCCTTCACAAATTCAAATATGCCTCACAGTCTTAATGAAGACACAGGATTTCCTGTGGGTATGACAGTTTGCAAGATTCACCACTTTCTTTCTATGTGCCGACAATGGCATCAGTGCTCCAGCCTGACTGCAATTCTTCTTTTCTTTGTATTTATGCAAATGTTTGTTTGGATATGACAGATTCCAGTTTGATTCTGTTGCTTCCTGCTTTTAAAATTAGATTAGAAAATCTAGACTAAAATGGATGGTGGTAAAACTACAGTGCAGTGGAAACATTTTTGGAATTCCCCAAGGGCAGGCGGTTTGCATGCAAATAACCTTATTAACATAGCTAAAAGCCCTTCTTGTAATGAGGTGCATTTTTTTTAATCTAAAGAGACAAAACACATAAGACAAAGATGAAAAGGATATTCTGGCAGCAGGTAAGTCATTGTACCATCTTAAATTCAATTCCATTTTATTTATATAGCAAAATGGTAAATGGACTGGTTCTTATATAGTGGTTTTCTACTCGAGCACTCAAAGCGCTTTATACAGCATGTCTCATTCACCCATTCATACAAGCACTTTTTTCTATGTCTAAGTGCTTTCTCTCTAACATCCACACTCTGATGAACGCAGCAACGGAGCAACATGACATTCAGTATCTTGCTCAAGGATACGTATTGTATGGTCTTTACCTTACAATGTAAAGCTCCTCGAGGTGACTGTTGTGATTTGGCGATATATATGAAGAAAATTGAATTGATACTTTGTCATGCAGGCTGGAGCAGCTAGGGATTGAACCACCAACTTCTGATTAGTGGATGATCTGGTCTACCTCCTGACAGCACCAATTCACAACAACAGTCACCTTCAGCGACTGTGGACTATTTTAGACCCTAAACGATTAGAAAGAAAAAAGTGGGAAGGAAAAACTCCCTTTTAACATGAAGAAACCTCCGGCAGAACCAGGCTCAGGGAGGAGCAGCCATCTGCCGCTACAGGTTAGGGTGAGGGGAAAGAGAAGACAACAAAGAGACAGGACAAAAGACAAACTTTTGAAGAGAGAGCCAGGGTTTAATAACCATCTGTATTAAGAGGTACCTGAGGTTTCAAGTCAAGGGGCTGTGACTGCGAAAAGCCCATTCCCCTCTATGCTTAAATCGGCTGCACTAAGAGCATCCGGTTAGATAATCTCAGTGCTCTTTTGGTTTATATAAGTTGAACAGCTTGGTTAAATATGTGAGTGCCATGCCATTTAAAACTTTAAAAGTAAAAGAATCTTTAAATCAATACAAAAACGGACAGGGAGCCAATGTAAAACTGCTAATACTGGAGTGGTGTGATCATGCCTTCTAATACCTATTAAAAGATGTGCAGCAGCATTTTGGACTAACTGCAAGTGATACAGAGATGAGTGTCCAAGACTCAAATCCAGAGAACTGCAGTAGTCCCATCTAGAGGTGCTTGAATGTATGAATGAGTTTTTCAAGGTATTTTGGAGGAAAATAGGATTTTGTTATGGCAATTTCACATAACTGATAAAAACTGGTCTTCATAACTGTGAGACTAAGCCTCAGCTTCTGACCCTTCTGAACTCCGAACACCTTGGGCTTGGCAATTCTGCACCTCCAGTGTGTTCTGAACAGGAACTGCTAGAGCCCAAGCTGCCAGAAGAGACATCTATGTACCCTGTGCAGCCCCAGCTTCCGCATTCAGCATCCCAGAGAATCCTGAGCTTCTAGCAAACCCAGAGCATAGACCATCCAAGGGTCCAAAGCAAGTGGGGAACCCCAAACCTTCAGAAAATCCTTTCTCAGAAGACCCAGGCTACCTGAACCAGCAGAGCCCAAGACTGGATGCCCTGCTGAGCAGCACAAGTGTCTCATCTTCTGCCGGTCTTCAGTGGGCCCTGCTGAACACTCTCTGCATAAACTGGACAGTTCCAAGCCCGAGGGTCCTGAGCCACTTGCACCTGAGCCATGGCCAGTGGACTGCCTGAGCTATGTCCAGTGGCTGCCTGGATCTGAGTTCACTGGTTTCCTCCATCGTCGCAGGTGTCCAGCCAAGCCTCCAGAGGGCTTCAATCTCCTTCATCACCAGCCTCCAGAGAGGTCATGTCTCCTTTCTTCATCTGCTTTTCCACCACTACTATGTCCTGTTGGTTAGCCATTAACAGTTTGTCCATTTATATCTGGAAGTCCCACAGGATCTTAGCTCTGTCAGTCTCAGCTAAGCATGGGGGAATATCCCATTTTGACCTCAGGATTTCCAGGCCATACTTGGCATAGATGTTCCTGCATACTATGCCAGTCACTTGGCTATGGTGTTCCATGTATGCCCTGCCTGCTACCACTTTGCACTCTGCTGTTATGTGCTGAATTGTTTCAGGAGCATCTCTGCACAGCCTACACCTGGGATCCTGCCTGGTGTGGTAGACCCCAGCTTTTATTGATCCTATGCTTAGAGCTTGTTCCTGTGCCGCCATGATTAGTGCCTCTGTGCTTTCATTCCAGCCTTGTCCAGCCATTGGTAGAATTTTTCAATATCAGCCACTTCCTCTATCTGGCAATGGTGCATGCTGTGCAGGGGTCTGTCCTTCCATGATGGTTCCTATTCTTGCTCATCCTCCATGCATGGTAAGGAACTTTCTTGTCTTGATGTTCTTGACATTCCGATCTCATTGCTGTAGATACTACTGGAGTGGATTACTGAATCGATGTCTCATTCACTTCTGGCATACAGCTTGATGTCACCCATTTACAGGAGGTGGTCGTTGGTTGCTCCATTCTGTAGTTGATATCCATAACCATTCTTGATAATAATCTGGTTGAGGGGTTCAGGCCTATGCAGAACAGCACGGGGGACAGAGCATCTCTTTGGTAAATCCCACACTTGATGGTGACGTGCAGTTGGCTTGAAGTTGGCCTCTAGTGTTATTTTCCACATCTCCATTGAGTGTTGTTGTTCCTGAAGAAGCCTCTTAGGGTCCTGTTGATCTTGTACAGTTCTAGGCATTCCAGGATCCATGTGTGTGGCATTGAATGATGGGCTTTGTTGTAATCAATTGCAGTGAACAAGTTGTTCAGTCTGGCCTTACAGTCTTGAGTGACTACTCTATCTACCAGTAGATAGTGTTTTGCTCCTACTGATGTTACTGCCAATTCTTTTCTGGGCTCTGCTCATGCATTGAGCAATGTGCCTGTTTATCTTAGCCACTATGATGCCTGACAGGAGCTTCTGTGTTGTACTAAGGAAGGTTTTTGGCTGGTAATTGGATGGGACTGGTCCCTTCTGGGGATCCTTGAAGATAAGGTCTTTCCGACCTTTGGTCAGATATTCCAGAAGCATCTCAGCCATTACCAGCTGGTTCATTTGTGCTGCCAGATGCTCAGTTAGCTTCTTTAGTCAGTAGGTGTGGATCATGTCGGGGGCTGGTGCTGCCCAGCTCTTCATATTTGAGACTCTTTCCTGGATGTCAGCCACTGTGATATTTACTGGAGCCTGTTCAGGGAGGTTGCTGTGGTCTTAGATCCACTAGCCACTGATCATTGTTGTTGTGTGTTGCATCCTTCTCCTACAGTATATGCTCTTCCAGTATTGCTCCGTCTCCAGCCTTGGTGGGGAGGGCTGGTCTCATGGCACTGAGAGTACACCTTGGATGGTTCAGTGGAGAATATCTGGTTTATTCACTTGGCCTCTATCTCTCTCTGCTATACTTCTTCAAGCAGTTAAGCCAAGGCTGTGAGTCTCTGCTTGGCAGTTTCTAAGGCCTCGGGTATGGACAGCTTGTTGTACTTCTTAGGCACCGCTCTCTTCATCACACCTTTCTGAAACTATGATAGCTGGCTAACTTCTCTCCACGCTGACTTGATCTTAGCCTTTAGTCTTCTTTTCCATGGAGGGTACTGCTTCTTGTGGCTGTTGCATCCTATATCCAAGCATCTCAAGGATCATTGTTGCCATGTTATAGATCAGCTGGTTGGGTTCAGTGATGGTCGATAGTGCTGCATTCAGATCTTCTAATAGACCTTCAGAGGGTACTTCACATCGTCTTGCTAATTGGCCACAGGGGGTCCAGGTTTCCAGCTTAGCCATCTTTCAAGTCAGCTGCTTATTCAAGGTACCAGTTGCTACTGGGTCTTGGTACCCAAGGGGGATGATGATATCTCCCCCCTGACCTGACCTCCTGGCTCCCCCTTGCCGTAGCATTTGTGTTGTACCTCATCAATCTCTAGTTGCAATAGGAGTTGCTTCTTGTGGATGTTGGAACACTGAGCTACTAGTTGTTTCAATGCCAGACTGGATGTTGGGTGTCAAAGAATCCATAGCTCCCACATCCTCTTCATGTAACCCCTTTCACTGTGATTATATGTGTAGTAACATTTCAAAAGTTCCTGATCCTCATCTCATGTTTACTTATCTGTATCCTTGTTCCAGTATTCCACTTATCATCAGTATGCCCTGGTTCCTCCAGTTTGGCACCACACGTTTTCAAGTTTTATTACCACTTGGCTTGTAGTTAGAGACAAGTTTGCAGACAAGTCGGGGTCTTCTCATTCACAAGGGATAAATGTAGATTCCCCCATCAGTTAGCGAATGGTTGCTGGCAGTATAATGTTGCTGAAAACTAGTCTAGGGGAGCATTTCTCCTCAATTTTAAATGCTTCTGTTCTGGCCATAGAAGCAGACTATAAACAGCACTAACATAACAGTTACCAGTATAAACCATCATGCTCTGAGCAGCCACACAAACTGTTTGAGGCATGCTTTTTTTTTTCTTTTTTTTTTCTTGCATGGCCCTCATTCATTTTAATTCTCCACCCTCTGGTTTGTATCCTCGGTGAGAAGAATTCATATGGCCACATATAATAGCACACATAAAAGTTTTGAAGAACTACTTGAAGAAAGAGGAGTCCTCACTGTCATAGATTTCCCTCCACAGTCACCTGACTTTGATTATACTGAGCATTTACCAGACCACTAAAAGACTGAGAGAGCAAAATATTCTTGACATCACAAGAATTTTTTTTTGGAACATTGCCTGATGTAACTGGGGGTAACAAGGTTATTAGGTTTGAACAAACTGGCCGAGTCCATGCAGTGCAAGTGCTGCTGCCATTGAGGAAAAAAGAAGGCAAACAAATACCAAGATATTCTGAAATGGTAGTACATTTTTCACAAATTCAGCTATTCACTCAGGTTGAAAGGTGATGCTACATTCCAGTAGCCACTGCAGGCACTGGTTTAGATAAATAATTGGAGGCACATAAATAAAAGAAAGCAGTGCACCTAGTGTGCACCTGCATGGTGAAGATTTGATGATTACTGTAAGTTTCAATAGATAGTCAAATGCACATTGATCAAAGTGATCCTAAACTCGTGGCTGAGGTTTCTGATGAATTATTGTATGAAAGAATTGCTACAATAATCAATACTTTTCCCCAAGATTCCTCTAGACTTTAAAGTAAAATCTCCAGACAGCTTAGTGGACACTCATTAATGTGCAACCAGCTTCCCACTGGCTACAGCTCAAATATGCCAGTGTGGAGGTTCATTTTGACTCACGCTTTAATCCTCCATCATAAAAAAATGATAACAAGAACATAGATATGCTCTACTACATATACAGCACACACATGGCAAACATGGCATGTGGGCATCAAATGGTTGTTGGGCCTGCTTCAGTGAACTTATTTTTGTTTCAGCTGTGTTGTGGATAAATTTACACAAACTGGTGCTGCATCAGTTCCTAAAACAAACACATATATGTAGGCACACACACTCCTGGGAAGAGGGTGGGCAGAATGGGTGGAGTGTGCCAACACTGCGCCCCCCTCCATCAACAAAAATAGCATTATAACAGCGTCTGTCTGGTGGAAAAAGCTCAGAGAACCAGAGATGAAATGATGGTTAGTAGAACGTGGATCTCAAGGCATATTCAATTAATGACAACTGTGATATTCCATATCTTTCTTGTCAATAAATCTCAATATAGGACCAAACTAAGAACACAGTTTGGTAAGAAACATTCACACTTATCAGATGATTTGGAGCTTAAGTGCACAACATGTGGGTCTGTTGTGGGGTAGATTACCATCAGAACTATATATACACATATGCAACATTTAACTCAACTAATGTAAACTCTATAGTAAATGGACTAGCTCTTTTCTACTCTAGCTGAGCACTCAACACACTGTATACAACATGTCTACACTTACCCATTCCTACAAACACTTCCTTCTACAGCTACGTGATTACTATCTAACATTCACAGCTACGTGATTACTATCTAACATTCACAGTCAGATGGTTGCATCAGAGAGCAGTATCCAGAAGACTGGAGAAACCAGGAATTGAACCACCAACCTTCCAATTAGTAGATGACCTGCTCTACCCCCTGAGCCACAGCCACAGCTGGTGGAGTCACAAGATCAAAGGTCCAAAGGACCCATATGTGGCATGTGTCAGACTCTCCAAGGATTTCAGTCTGGACCAAGATGTGAAACCAAAAACCCCCACCTCACTCCCTGAAACCCTTTTAACTTACCAAAAGAAACACCATATTTGTGACTCGTGCACAAGTGACATTCATTTGTGAAAAAGAAAAGTGAAAAGCTTAAAAATCTTTTCTGTGAAACAGCTCCAAAAGAACCAGAAAGGGAAAGTCTGAAAATCCTGAGATGGAATGACTGTAAAATATAAAATACTGACAGTCATATCCTATAACATTAGAGGGAGGCCAATACTAGCCAATACAAGACCACCTGATAAATCTCCTTCACATTCTCTCTGGCATATACTGCTCAAAAAAATTAAAGAAACATATCAGATCTCAATGGGAAACAAAATAATGCTGATATCTATACTGATATGTGTATGTGTATATATATACTGTGTAATGTGTTAGGAATGAAAGGCTTGATGAAGGATGAAAATTATCAACCTACAGAGGGCTGAATTCAAAGACACCCTGAAAGGTGAAAAGAAATGATGCAGCAGGCTAGTCCATTTTGCCAAAATTTCATTTCAGCAACTCAAAATGGCACTCAGTACTTTGTGTGGCCCCGACACGCTTGTATGCATGCCTGACAATGCCGGGGCATGCTCCTAATGAGATAATGGATGATGTCCTGGGGGATCTCCTCGCCGATCTGGACCAGGGCATCACTGAGCTCCTCGACAGTCTGAGGTGCAACCCAGCTGCGTTGGATGGACCGAAACATAATGTCCCAGAGGTGTTTTGGGTCAAGAGAGTATGGGGGGCCGGTCAGTTATATCAATTACTTCATCCTTCATGGGGTGGAGGTAGATCAGGTCACCTACTAATAGGAAGGTTGGTGGTTTGATCCCCGGCTGCTTCAGTCTACATGCTAAAGTATCCTTGGCATGCATGGCATGGATACTCTTGTCACATAAGGCTGGGCATGGTTATGCACCAGGAGGGACCCAGGGTCTGACAGTGGGTCCAAGGATTTCATCCCAATACCTAATGGCAGTCAGGGTGCTGTTGCCTAGCCTGTAGAGGTCTGTGCATCCTTCCATGGATATGCCTAAACCAGACCATCACTGACCCACCACCAAACCAGTCATGCTGAACGATCTTACTAGCATAATGTTCTCTATGGCTTCACCACACCCTTTCATGTCTGTCCCATATGCTCAGGGTTAACCTGCTCTCATCTTCATCTTGTTCTATGGGAAATTCCAATGGGGCTCTATGGTGCCAGCAGTGAGCACAGGGCCCACTAGAGGACTTTGGGTCCTCAGGTCACCCTCATGAAGTCTGTTTCTGATTGTTTGGTCAGAGACATTCACACCAGTGGCTGCTGGAGGTCATTTTGTAGCTCTGGTAGCGCTCATCCTGTTTGTCCTTGCACAAAGGAGCAGATACTGGTCCTGCTGATGGGTTAAGGACCTACGACCCTGTCCAGCTCTCCTAGAGTAATTGCCTGTGTCCTGGAATTTCCTCCATGCTCTTGAGACTGTGCTGACACAGGACAGTGCCATCCTGGTGGAGTTGGACTACCTATGCAACATCTGTTGGGTCCAGCTATTACCTCATGCTGCTATTAGTGACACTGAACCTACAAGTGCCCTCCACTTGTAAAACTATGCCTTTTTGGGGGGGTTGTCTCATTGTTGCCCCACTAGTGCACCTGCTGTTAATTTCATTAACACCAAAGCAGCTGAAACTGATTAACGACCCCCTCTGCTACTTAATTGACCAGATCAATATCTCAGAAGTTTAATTGACTTGATGCTGTACTCTGAATAAAAAGTGTTTTTGTTGTTGTTGTTGTTGTTGTTTTGAGCAGTGCGTTTGGGATACTTAATTATCTTTTGGCAATAATGTCAACCAGTCCTTTCTATAGAAATCAAACATTTATAATGTTAAGATTATGACAGCAGCCATGAAATGAAGGGTTACTTTGAGCCTAACAAAGATATTCATGGAGGTTGTAGTATGAAACGTACATATACGGTACACATGTAGTTGTGCATGTGCCATTCGCTGTGTTGCAGGAAGAACATCTGAGGCATTCTGATGTTGAAAGGGGCCACGCAGCCGAGTGTCTGCAGTCTGTGGTTGACACACACAGGCACACATGCAGGAGCAGCATATCCTCTGCTAGCTGATAACCATCAGAACACTGAAGGTAGAAAATTCAAGCTGAAATTGGAATGGCCGCGCTTGTGTAGAGGAAATGTAATCTACAAGAGTTTCCCCACTGAATCCTTCCCCGACACTTTGCTCGTCTTCTCTCCCCCTCCGCCACCACCATCTCGTCACTCACTCCTCCTCATCCTCCACTGTCATGTTTTCTGGCACATATATTGTGCACATTATCTGCTATTGCATCTGTGAAATTCCTTTTTTTTTTTTTCTTTTTTTTTTTTTTTTAAATGGATACCTCCTGATCACAGTAAGGGGGGAGCCATCTGTGTAATCCCAGAACAAGTTTAGCTACTGGTGGGCTGACATGACTGATTAGTGAGTGGTACACGATGCATGGTGCCTTATTTGTTTAAACACTTACCTGGCTATGGAATAAATTATGAATATGTGTAAAGCAAACAGCTGACCACAAATAAGAGAATGATTGGAACAAAAGTGAATTACAATAATTTTTTCTGGGATTAATCACAAGTAAAGCTTGCTAAATTGAACAGATAGAGTGAAGCTGGTTATTTGGCAATATTACTTATTAATCACAGCTGTCACTGCTAATTAAAGATCCATTGAGACCAAGCAACAACCTACCTTTGGAAGTGCCAAAGACTGCAGTTCTTCTAGTAGCATTTGTCTATTATGTCTCACTATATGAAGAACTGAGAGAGTCAATCCCCATAAACTCTAATGTTAAAATGCCCAAATAATGGCATTATAAAGCATCTTTACAGCCCATCACTGATGGGGAAACCCTCCGACGATTAATGAAAACATTAAATAAATGTAGAAGTCAGGATAACATTAGAGCCCCATTTCATAATAGAAACTTTTCAGAGGACATCTTAATACTGTCTAGAAAACAATAACAATAATTCAAATATAATGCGTACTTACAAGGTATTCACATCATATTATACTCATGTGTGTACAGGAATATTACTACAGAATGCACCCATCCTACATAATCTGCTGATATCTATGCATTATGTATAACATCCCTATAATTATAAGGCAATCATTACAAAACATAATGCAATCATGATGTTCGCATTTAATGGCCATGAGTCACCGCTGACCACCAAGATAGACGATGCTCAGTCAATCAGAAGTTGGCATCACGGGCTGATCAATAAGGCTGCAGCCTGGAACTGATGTTACTATAAATAGACTGGCTCTTTACCTAGAAATTTGGGATTCCCCAGTTTCTCGTTATCTAGCTACTGCCAGCTGTTCAGTGACCGAGGTCAGTTGCTAGACATGGGAATCCCCACTTTCTCCATTTCAGTCAGTAATGGTCAAGAAGGTAGAGCCGCTCAAACTGCATGATCACATGATTAGGCGAAGCCAATCAGACAGACATTACTTTTGCAATTCAAGTAATTAGCTATTTTGTGCTTGTGAACGTTTCGATCTCCCTCTGATTTTTTGTATGCAACTGAATAATAAGCAGAATCCTTCCAACCCGGTTGTGTCATTGAGCATGTTTGGCTCAGCTATTGTGATTTCAGAGAAGACGGCCTATGAAAGTATTTGCATATTTTTTCTGTGCGAGGGTTGAAAGTGTCAGGGTAACGTAACCAGCTACTTTTATATTACCCAACACTGGCAGTGAGGACCACAGAATAAAATTGATAGTAAACATGATTTCTGTAACTATGATGTCTGTGTAGGTTCTCAGGCATCCAGGTCAGGGTGGTGTTGAGAGCTTGAAAAAAAAAGGCAGTTGGACTGGAGGAGTAAGTAGGCCATCTATGTCCACTGTCAATGACCATTATTAAACAGAGATGGAGGATAATGACACCAGCTATCAGCCACCTATAATGCAGTCCTGAGATCCCTTCCATGCCACTTCAAGCCCCACTCACATGACCTCAATAAATCACATGATGGAGTGGGGCAAGGCCTCACAGTGGTATAACCCCCCATGATGGTAATGACCCACGCCTTTTTTCACACTTTGGCTCATATGACGACTCGCATAATCAAAAGTGGACCACCAATCAGGACCACCTCCAATGGGGACAACCCCCACTAGAGGTTAAATACCTGCAACTCTCAATCATTTGTTTTTAGAACTGAAGAAGCCTCCTGGCTATGAGAATTAGCACCTCCAAGTCTGAGGCCATGTATCCTCAGCTGGAAAAGGGTGGAGTGCCCACTCCAGGTCAGGGACGAGTCGCTGCCCCAAGTGGAGGAGTTTAAGCATCTCTGTGTCTTATTCACAAGTGACGGAAGAGGGGAGTGGGATATTGACAGACAGATTAGGGCTACAGCTGCAGTGATGTTGCACCGGTTTGTCGTGGTAAAGAGATAGCTGAGTGTAAAAGCAAAGATGTCAGTTCACTTTACATCCCTACCCTCACCTATGGTCACGAGCTTTGGGTAGTGACCGAAAGAACAAGATTGTGGATACAAGCGGCAGAAATGAGCTTCCTCTGATGGGTGACTGTCCTCTCCCTTAGAGAACTCCTCTCCACTCTTGGGTAAGGTGTTCCGAGTATGTCCGACAAGCAGGACGCCCCGGAGCAGACTGGAGAGATCATATCTCTCGGCTGGTGTGGGAACACCTCGGTGTTCACCTGGATAACCCCAGCCACATGTATATCTAACCTCTAAGCGTTGTGTCAGAAGATAGGGACAATCTATATTTACTGCTCATTAATTTTATGATCTGACAAGGTAACAGTATTGCTTACAAATTTTGAAAATTTGTGAAAAATCAGAAAATCAAAAATCTATCTACAATATTGTGTTGACCACTGCCCAATGAATATTCGTGAAAGGTTTCAGAAGAAAAAAATAAAAAATGTAAAAAAGAAAAAATCAAAATGAAAATGAAAATAAAAAAATTTGTCTTAAGCGTTTTCTAGAGCTTTGGACATTGAATACTCATACCAAGGTTTAAAAGCATTAGCCTCGGTGTAAGAGAGGAGTAAGGATTAAAGGAAAACATCAATGTTCAGTATTTCTGGAAAAATATGAAAATTCATATAAAATAAAAAGTCAGAAATCAAAAATCCATCTAACCTATTTGGTAGAGCCTTACCCAAAGAGGATTTGTGCCAAGTTTCAGAAGATTTCAAATATAAATGATCGAGGAATAGCCAATTTCGAAAAAAGTTGACAGACGGATGAAGGGTGATGGATGGCTCAGTATCAGTGTGATACTCGGTAACTTTCTTATCCACTATTAATTTAAACATAATAATTTCCTTTGCAATAAATTGTTTGGTTGATTTTAAATACATTAGTTCTGTATGTAGCGCGCACATTTAGTTCACTTATGTATTTTTGTCAACCCATGGTTCATTTTTGTTTGTGCTTATGATTAATTTTTGCTTCTTTTTACCCATACTTACCGGTTGTGATCCGTGGGAGTTACCTGACTAGATGGTGGCTGGGGCTGAGCACATATAATGGACTAATTGGACTGCACCACCAGTTCTGCTGGAGAGGGGGATTTTGATTTTCTTCAATTAAATAAGTTTTGTGTTTAAAGCTTAAGATTTTGCTTTCTATTTTCGGGTGTTTAGTTGTTTAACAAACTTAGCTGTACTGTGGTATTTAGTTTCGTTAGTGATTGTATTCTGTTTAGTTACCCCTATTGTGTCTAATGGTCTGATCAGCCAGTGTGTATATATATATATACCCCTTGTGTGTCATTTCTTCGTTAGATCAGTTGTGTTTTGTTTGTGCAGTGAGTTTGTTGGTTCTCACTTACCTGAGTTCAGTTTTGTTTTGTTGACCTCTTTTTATGAGCTCAAGCGTTTTTGTAATTTTCAATGTTTTGGGTTAAAATAAAAACCCGGTTTTTCTAATAATCCTGTGACTCCTCCTGTTTTTCAACTCGGTCCCCCCACATACTTGTTTTATGCTTGAATGACTCATAGATCAGTATTAAGTAGCTTAACCAAAAAAATTAAAATCTCAGAAAATGGTCAGGTAGAAGAACTGCACTGAAAATGAGTGAAAAAGCAGTCAGTGTCCAAAGAAAAACTTTGAAAGCCCTTCAGAAAGCCTGGGGAACTGTTGCTCAACATCACTGTAAAAAAAATTTACAAGAAAGTCAGCAAAATAGAAAGAAAGCAAAATAGAAAGAAATAAGGTGGTTCAAGACATTTGCACAATACCATCTGTTGCTAAAGGTTACAAATAGCAGATAACAAAAATTGGCACAAGGCCAATCTAAATGCATAAAATTGCTTTGACAAACCTGAATCTAAATGGCTGGGGCCAAATAAGTCAGGAAACTTGAATGGCAATAAAGAAACTCAAGCAAATACAGTATGTCATAGATACATGTGATAATGCCATAATTATTATTTCAAACGTTACTTTTTTGAAACCACTCATTGTTTTATTCAGAAAAACATAAAGATTCTTTTAAAATTTTTATGAAGTCTGTTTTAAAAAAAAAGCCCAAACTTCCATATTTAATCATGTTTCCACATTCTTGAGGTCAGCTGTCTATTTAGTTTTACAGTAAAGTTGGCGGATAAAAATTATGATTAATGCATTTTTTCCCTTTTCTTGAATTTCTTCTTTTTTCTTCCTGAATGTGCACTGCTTTTGAAACAAACCCTAACTCATCTTGTTTAAAAAAAAAGAAAAAAGTATCTAATGTTCTGTCAGTTGTAGCATCAGATTAGAGGCTTCTAATTTTCTGAGTATTAGATTCATTGTGACATACTGCAGCACTACTCATTTTTATTCACAGGTTTAAACAGAATATAGCACACTGTTGCTACAGTACCTGCTCTGCTCTCCTTGGCTGCCCTTCTCCTTCCTCTGAACTGTTGCATGGTGACAAGTTGGACCAGAGTGCTGGCTGACGCTGAGAGAAGTAATGAAAACAAATGGTTGTCATTATAAGCACTTCACATCATATTGCACATGCTCCATAACAAAGCCAGACAAGGAGTTTTCATCATAGCCAACATAGTATAGAGGACAGACACTCCATTTCTGCTCCTGATTTTTCATATTATAAGTCTGTGATGTTGTGACTTACAATTTAACTGTTCCCACAGGAAAAAATGTGTCAGACGTGGCACTATATGGCTGGGTACAGCATCATAGTAACACTGCCACAGTTGGAAAGTTATTTCCCACCGGGGCTACTATTGCTTACAGTGAATGTGGTCACATTACTAATGATTCTTAGAGAAAAGTTATGAAGTGTTACTAGATCTGATTTTATTGGTGCAACAATCATGCTCATATAAATGACATAATAATAGAAACTTAGTGTGGTGCTATATAGTAAACTAGTAAATATAACATTACTGAGTGAGAAAAATTTATTACAAAACTCATCACTGTGTCAAAAACAGATAAACTACAATTCATCTTGTGACTGTTTCTCCTTGTTCCTAACATCAGTGAACCCTTAATACTAAAACAATGAATGCAAGCAACAACACTCCATGCAAAAATTCACTTATCTGAAGCCAGATAATGGACAAAAGATTTGTACATGATTTATACATTTATCACACCCCTTTGCAACCTTTAACCTGCCTTGCAGTGGCAGTGCAAGACAGGGATTAAAGTGGACTTGAACGATCTGGAACACCTCCAGTTAATCAGTAATTAAATTTGATAAGAAGTTTAATACAAAATACTGTCAAGCGAGTTTATTTTTCATGTGCTGCAGTTTGGTGGTCCTTTTAGTTGGTGCCATGGACCAGAAAAAGTATACTGACTCGTATTAGTCAATATACCATACCATATTAGATAGGTGCAGAGTTGTCTATCGTATCTTTGGACATTGGGTGGTCAGGTCAGGGTATAGTTGCCACCGGTAACCATGTAACCTGGTGCTACCTGCCTCATGCAGAGAAGGAAAACTGTCAAAAACCTCTGCTGTCTTGCTGCCACACCTCCTTTGAGGAAAGGCTTCAGGAGAAAGCCTTGAGGAAAAATCTGGAGTTGCAGTCCCATAGGCATTTCATGGTTGTATGCAATCTCGCTCTGGCAACCCCTGCAATGACATTGGTGCCAAGCAGTGTTGCCAGATCTATCGATAGAAACAAGCAACCAGCTCTATGAAAACAAGCCCAAAAAAAGCCCAACTGGCAACCCACCACATTGTGTAAAACAGAAGCCAATTTTAAACAGTATAAACGAAAACATTTATTATGGCATTATACATAAACAACACCAAAAATTATGCTAAACACTTTTACTGTAACTTAAATTCTTTGATAAATTCTTTGAATAACTTAAAATGTTTGAATAACATACTTTTAAGCTCTGATGAAAATCATTTTTTTGTTTTCTCTCATTGTGTTTTGGGGCAGTGAAACCCATGCTTGTTAGCTTCATAGAAGAGAAGGGTGCAGTTCTTTTGTGCTACTCAGTATTAGAATGTTGAATTAAATCAGCATGGTGAGCACGTATTTCACACTTGCAAAATCTGTAGAATGCCTTTGATACATCTCCCATCTGAGGTCGGATCCATTCTTTAAGTGCGCTCTCTTTCTCCCACTCTATTATATTTTTCCCATATTTTCCCCACTTACTGGAGCTCCTTCTTACACTGCCTCATCACTCTGGGCTCTCTGGCTGGCTGCTATGAGTGTTTGTTTGGGTGTGTGCCTGGTCAACTTGGGTGGGAGTCGATAAACAGGAAACGGGGGCTTGTAAGGGACAAACTACCTACCACTTGTCTTTTGCTTTATTATGGGGAGCTAGGAGATAATCAAGAAGTTTCACTCGGAAAGAAAGTCAAGCCCAAAAAAGGAACTTCAGGTTCAAAAACAAGCCCAAAAAAACACAACCCATGACTCACGAAATTTGCAAGCAATTTTAGAAAAAAACAAGCCCAAAGTCGCTTATATTAAGCGACTTGACAACACTGGTCCCAAGCTGTATCGGCTCTGCCGCTCCGCTGGATCAACCAAATTCATGGAGGGGGGGACCTGCTAATTTGGCAATAGCTGGTACTCCATATTATCCTGCCCTGGCTTGCGCCCTGGAAAGGACACTCCAGCTTCACGTCACAGCATTGAGACAACACGGGAAGCAGCAGTGTACCGGTTATAAGCTACAATGCTCAATTGGCGTAGACTGTGGCGCAAGGGGTTGCTTCCGATGGTGGGCAAGGTCTTCGCATCTCATTGGACAGCTACCACCTGTCTTAAGTTGGGCAGTCCCCAGCCAGTAAGGTGCTGTCCCGCCACGGCCTGCCTGCTCTCGACAGAGACGGTTGCATCTCTCCTCAACTATCCACTTAGCTGCTTGCTGTAAGTGCCTCTCTTCACAAATCGTAGGAAAGAAGAACAAGTACCATGGATCTGTCAAACTGGGCTTTCAATGCTATTGATCATATTTTCTCCACTATGAGCTTGGGGAAAGGGGAGCCCGCCTGTCCTAGTGGAGCAGACCTGGTCGGATATGTGATTGACTCATGGGGTGCGTGGAGATCCGTGTGTCTTGCCGCCCTCTCGGCTGAGGACGTGGAAGATGCATACATATTCGGGCTTTTGGTTCTCTTCTATTTGGGCTTGGAGGATACCTGATTTACTGGGAAATTTAGAGAATCTGAGCAGCAGTTCGACCCCTAGGGAGACTGCTTAACCAGACGGATGGCCTGTGCAGAACTGTACAGACTCAGACTCAGCACCTGTTGGACCTGAGCTGCAAGCTGGATGCTTATAGTCCAGCTGCGAACGGTGAAAGGATTAGATGATGGAAATAAGTACCGGTCTGTACAGTGAGGAACAGTAACCAAGCAATTTGGACAATTGGATTTACTGAGAGTGTCCCCAGTGTACTGAAGGCTGCCGAGAAATAACAATAGCAGTCTGTTCCAAAAACAGCTGCACTATTTGGAATTTGGCTCCCTTAGCCGGCCTTGGGGACGGCAATCATATCTCTCGTGCACAATATGTCAACAGATGCTCTTCACCCCTGCCGCTCTCTGTGATTAGTGTGAACTGGGATCTGGTGAACCATGACCGCTGACGAACGCACATCTCTATCAGCAAACTGTTTAGGCAGGGAGCCAAGTTCTGGCTCCATAATGCCCATGACCCAACTCGTCTTCTTGGATGGGTGTTCTGGAACTTACTTTTTGTTATATACTGTACTTGTGTACAATGATAATAAAGTTGAATCTAGCTACATCTGTACCCTATGCAGTAGAGATTGACACTCCCGCATTGGTCTTACTAGTCACCGACAACGCTGTTCTAGTCGTACCACCACAAACTCTTAGGGTGCAGTGTCCTGGTGGACAAACAACTGAAGGAGGCCTACTACTAAGGGTGGTTTGGTCCTGGGTAGCAGCATGGAGATGGAGACGTAAATTGGAATTTAAGTTGATGAAGTAACACTTGTCAAATTCCACCAATATGATAATTATATACTGGCTATGGGTTGGAAAGAAGCCAGAAAGGTTCATGTAACACAGGCCTGTAATTTGTAGAATGTATATGGGTAAATCCACAAAGAGCAGGAAAAAACCTCAGAACCAGCAGCAGCACAGGTCAGCTGGAGATCACAACAAAAACTATTATGTGACTTATTTCTTAGTAATTAATTTCCCCCATTTGCCCCTCTACACTGGAACGTAGGGTTCCCCCATCTGCCAAATCGCACTTTAACTCCTGGTGCAAGTGCTCCGGATGTTCTGTTTGACAAGTTGTGGCAGTGACGTGCGGTCAGGGGAGGAAGGTGAGGCAGTGCCTCCACTGTCATCACGACAAGTAAAATACTATGTAACAATGATAAGAGAAAATACATTTGACCACTTTACTGTTCTATAAAACTGCTTTATAAAACAGTTTTCTGAATTAATTCAACACTTCAAAATCGCGGAAATTACGCATCGCCTGTTCAAACACATGGAAGAAATGTGGGGTGAGCCAGTGTAGTGCTGTGGCTCACCTCTGGTGGCGCTGTGTCACATACAATAAATGAAGCAGGCGGTTGGCGCATGCCCATTGCTGTCTCTCTTTATATCGGCAAAATACATGTTTGATTACACATGTGCTACACATGCTGATGTTCCACAGTCTGTCTAATATTTTGAATGAATGTGTGACATGTTTATTCTTTGTGATCGGTCATAAATGCACGGTGAAAATACAGAGTGAGGCAGAAAGTACTGTGCCGCTCCCAATGAGTTTTAGAATCAATTTTAAAATCTTATTACTTGTTTTTAAAGCATTACATGGTTTAGCACCCGCTTACCTCTCCGACCTCTTATGCCTACATATCCCTACTAAATCATTGAGATCTGCCGACCAAATGCTCATTTCAATTCTGAGGTCAAGACTGAAGCACAGAGGAGATCGGGCCTTTGCAGTTATTGCCCCAAAATTATGGAATACTTTGCCTCTTCACATTAAGTCCTCCCCAACAGTTGACATTTTTGAAACCCGGTTGAAAACCCACTTTTACACCCTGGCTTTTACTGAGTCCTTCCTCACTCGTCCCAAACTTCACCGCATATCACTGAGTTGTGGATAAAGCCATGCCTGAGGTTGGCTTGGGTGGGACATTGCTTCTTGCTAGTCCTCTGTCTGTCTTCTTTATCTGAGAATATTTAGTCATTTCAAATTAAACTCTGGGGTCAGGTTCATGTTGCTGCTTATTCATCCTACATACTCACTCCTAACCAATATTACAGCTGGGAATGTTTTCCCACAGGTGGCACAAAATAAAAGGAGGAAATGGGAAAGAGGTGGGTTGCAAAGCAGCTTGCAGATGTGCAACAACTATAGGCTCTTAAATCACATTATTTGTATTTTATTACAAAAGAATGTAAAATTGTCTCAATAACAATATTAAGCAAGGATTAAATAACACTACCAATACTTGATAATATTATAATGTTATTAAATTCTACTTCCCCACAAAGTTTACGTATTTATTCTCTGTGCAAACTGTGCACACGTTCTCTAGTGTGCTTTTTTTTCTTGTTGCATCTCAACATCTTGAAGATATGCAGTTGTTCTTCTCTAGGAGCTTGGCTGCCACTTCCTACACAAGAGAAGTCATGTTTGTTCACCCTTTGATGTGGGAGTGTTGACTCATTTTCCACCTCTTCTTCCGCAAGCATATATCTGTAACATCAAATGCCCATGTGTACTTTGACTGCACTCTTTACATCCTTACCCCTGTCAAATGCCCCAGTTTGGACAAGAAGTTATCTTTTTTCACTTTGTGTTTCATAAAGAGCCATCATTTTGTTTTTCTAATGCAAACAGCAAGCAGATAAAGACGCAGATCAGACTCGGGGTAGTTTAGCAGGCAGCTGTAGTATAGGGCATCTTGCATTCAAGGAGAAGCCCAAGTGTCCCCTTGTCAGCTTTACTTAAAGACAATATTTAAATCCTATCCCACTTTCCAAGTGCCTTGTGAGCAGCACTGTTGTGGTATCCAGTATGCTAAAGGAAGAGAGGAGGATTATAACAAACAGCAAGGTAAATTACTCACTAATTAGGATGGATTGCCCATTACCCTCCCACATATTTCCTTTCTTTTATTTTCTTTCCTGTCTTCCAGTGATAGAGGGAAGAATCTAATTTTTTTGCTTTTTGCGCTTTCTTTTCATGGGAGTTCCACAAAAATTTTCTGTTTTTTTTCTTTCGCTCATGGGCTGAGAAAGACTAACTGCATCAGGTATATCCGGCACCCACATCCAGTAGCTTTATTTCAACAAACTGTTCCTGTAGCACACAGTGAACTCAAGCTAAATTTAAACAGCTCTCCACAGCACTTGCATTATCCATGATATGCTCAGCCATTGGGGGAAGAATCAGAAAATGTTGTTCTGAAATCCCTCCTCAACCCAACATCTCTATACCAAATATACTACCTCATTTGATTGACACACTCTTTGCTTTCCCACCTCTGCCCCCCCAAACAAACAAACAAACAAACAAACAAACAAACAAACAAACAAACAAACAAACAAACAAACAAACAAACAACTCCACCAAAACAAACAAACAAACAAACAAAACAAAGAAAAAAACAAAACAAAAACAAACCGTTAGTGGTCCCCACCGTTAGTGGTCCCCACCGTTAGCCTTGTTATTTCTTACCCTTTCCTTTTATATCTCTCTCACACTCACATACACACATATATATACACATGTTTTTTTTTTTTTACTAACTGGCTGCTAGGGGGAAATAAAAATGTTCCTTTGTATTGTGCTGTGGCTATGTTGGATGTCTGAGGATGGGAATGTATGATAAGAGGAAGAAAGGTTTCACTGTGGAGACTCTGGGGAGCAAACCCGCTCTCACTTTCACAGGAAATGGCACTTTCAGATTTCTTCTGAGCTGCAGGACACGGGTGTTTGCCTAGAGAAAGTGACCCTGCTGTAACGGTTTGCACTCAATGCTACATCAAAGGGAGCTGTAATGTCACAATCAACAGATTTGATACGTCAATAACAAGCCAATCCAGCACAGTGGAAAGCAAATAATAACTCACTGCTTAGATGTTTTACAGAATAGCTTAGCAACTACAGCAACTTGATCACAGTTACTATAGCAGCAGAAAGTAATAAGAAAGCTTAACATCAATTTCTAAAATCCAAAAACCAAATGTTTAATGATTCACATGAACACAAATGTTGTCTTCACGACCGAATCAAATGACGGACATCATAAAACCAAAGTGAAATACACCCAACCACAGTCCTTTTAGTACCAAATTGGATAAGCATGCAAAATATTACAGAGAAAGTAATGCTGTTGATCATGGGCACAGCAACTCATGAGGCAGCTTTACTACAGGAAAATTTCCACAGGACTCTATGCTATGAGTTAGACACGCTAAATTCAAATTGCAGTCATAGGTCAAATATGAATTTGCAGAAAAAAAATCAGAATTTATTAATTATTATTTCTATCAATCGAACAATAAAATTTTAACTTCTAACCATTGGCTTTCCTGAAATAACTTTGAAGAACTGTCATGGTCCAAGGGTTTTCTGTGTATTTGAGTTTTGGATTCTTGGTCAAGTCCAGTCATGCGAGAAAAAAAAAGAAGTTTTTCACAGCACTCTATGCAGCCCTGTGAAAAACTAACTTTAGCCTAAGGTTTGAACTTGGTGATAAGGTTAAAGGTGTTGCTAGTTCAGACTACAGTTGACGGAAATGTTGTGGCTCGACCTGAAGACAACTGTGCATAAACATTTGCCCACAAATCTCAATGAACTGAAGCAATATTGTAAAGGGGAGTGGGTCCAAATTCCTCCACAATGTTGTGAAAGACTGTTAGAGTCTAGACAGAAAAGGATTGCTTAAATTACTTTGGTGCTAAAGGTGGTTCAAAAAGCTATTAAATAATAATTTTCCAGGACTGCATAAAGTTCTGTGAAAAATGATTTTTATCATGGCTGTATTTGACCATGGGCTTCTGTTTATTATTATTCTAAAGTTTGAAGTTTGGATTTTTGTGTTTGTTCAACGTTTAAATTCCTGTCTTGATTTATTTTTTTCTGGTATATTTTGAGTTTTAGTTTATTTCTGTAAATTCTGATTTTACTTTTTGGTTATTCTAGTGATGAGCTTTCAGTATTGCAATCTGCTGTTTTGTTGTATTTTATTATTAGTAGATTCAGTATTTTGTCAGTTTTACTTCTTCTTTTGGGATTTTCCCAATTGTCGTCACCTGTTTATAATTACTTTCACCTGTGTCTCATTCACCATCTCTTTCCGTCAGCCCTCGGTGTATAAATAGTCCGGTCTCTCTTGTCTGTACTTCCTGTTGTGCTGCCTTGTATTCTCTCTTGAGTCCTCTGTGTCTTTTGTTAAATTCTGTCATGATTTGGGACTCTTTGGTTATTCAGCCAAATAACAATGACATGACAATGACTCACAGTCATCAAAAGTGACAAATCAAACCACCTTTGCTTCGGTTTGGTTTATTGTTTGGGAGCGGTACTCTTACAGGATGATGCTTGAGGAATCAACCATTCTATTTGCTACTTCTCCCGGAAATTCAGCAAACACCAAGTAAGGTGTTCAACCATTGAAAAGGAAACCTTAGCCCTGCTACTCGCTAGCAGGGCTAATAATTCCAGTTCACAGCCTGTAGAAATATACGCTGACCATAATCCTCTTGTATTCCTATCACATGTACAACAGTAACCAGCAACTAATGAGATAGGCACTATTCTGCCAAAATTACAACCTTAAAATAAAGCACAAAGAGGGTAGCGACAATGTTATGGCCAATGCCCTCTCTAGAGCATAGTTACTTGATGGTCACCTAGAGCCCGATGATGCGTTTGTTCTTATGGGTGGGGGTGTTCCAGCTGTTGCGGTGTTTCATTTTGTGTATGCGTGGGTATGTTCTGTTCTCTTTCTCCACTCTGCAGGAGCTGTCATCCTTTTTCCAACAATGGGTGTTTCCATGCCCAATTAAGGTCACCCTGTAACAAGAGGAGGAGATGACGGGCTGGGATTTTTGGGGCATGCGTGGATGTGTGAAAGTGAAGCGCATGACGTCGTGTTACTCTGTCTGTTGGTTGACAATAGATGTGCTCCAGTTTTCAGAGGGAGTGGTTTTGTTTGTGGATTTTCTTTTGGGGCTGTTTACCTTTTCATCTTTCTCTTTCCCTCACAGGAAGGGTCACATCTTCAAGTTGGAGATTGTTTTGAGTTCTAGTTCCTTCTTGGGAAACATTGTTACAATAAATACCACAATTTATTTGCGTTAACGTCGATTTATGTTTCTGTCTTTCAATCCCGGCTGTTAACTTTTTTTTAAACCTTTACCTTCTTTTTATGTTTTCGTTCTCAATCATATGTTACTCCCACTTCCCTACACCCACGGGACGTAACTCACACACAGCAATGTTTTAGTTTACATTTTAACTTCTTGCTTTATCAGAAACAAATTAGAAGCATACTAATGCTTTTACATTGTTTTGGGAAGTCAGTATGCTCCCATCTCAGTGAAGTAAAGTATAGCAAAGAAAGCAATTTAAAGTTTCTTGAAGCTGCTCTTGCAGGGCTATGTTACTGTACTGTCACAACAGTACAGAGAAAAGTATCGAGCTTGCAAAGAATGCTTGCTTTGTCTTATACAACCTTTAGCCTGAGATGTACCTCACTTGTTAATAAAGAGAGGAAAAACTAACAAACTGCAGTGTTGCTTTTCTCTGAGTGTATACATTTATTTGTATGTGAATCTGAGACCAAAGGTCAGTAATAAGACAGAAGTAAAGCAGACCGATACAGAATAGCCTAAGGTGATAGTTACAGCTTCCTGTAATATAACAGTGACGTTGTCCAAAGTTGTCCAAGAAGGACCGCAAAAGGCTGAGCTCAGTAAACACGAGTCTACAACCCCCCCCCCCCCCCACACGAGTTTTCCATTCAAAATGTCAGCAAGCGACACAGAGTCAGAATCTGAATACCTTTATTTTAACTTAGTATTTTCTTTATTTCTAGCTTTCCTTCTGCTTATGGTTCTCTGTAGGATTATGTTCTGAGGCCTCCAGTATTTTGATAGTATGGGAAAAAAAGTGTTCAGCAAATTAATCATTTCATATACCAACCTAACCATATGATATCCTTACAGTTCTTAGTAAAACTCTGATAAAATAGTTGGGGAAAAAAACAACAACAATGCCATCTACGATGGTTTGCAAAGCTCTCACTGGCCTAACACAAAGTTATGCTTTAATCATGCCTGTCAGCTCTGAGGCATTCGGGTCTCTTAGGTCCTCTGGCACTGGTCTTTTACAGATTCCAAAAGTAAACACTAAAGCAGCATTCTTTTTTTAACCCCCAGGTGTTGGGATGGCGTCCCACGTGATATGCTGCTAGTAATGCAGCATGGTTTAAAAAGTTTGTACTCAGACAAATGCTTATGTTAAATACTTGGACAACATTGAGGAAGACCTTAATCCAAAACTTTATTAAGACTTTGTGAATTTGTTAGTTTAAATCAGTTTAAAGTCCTCTCACTGTTACTGGTATGAGTGTGCTACAGTATGTGCATTGCATAAGCTCACAGAAGAACAACAAAAAGATCAAGTTCTGCTGCTGAGATCTTGTTAACTGAACTGAAGATTCTTATGATTTAGTTATTTATTGGTTGATTTATTAAACGATTGAAGGAATTTCACACCTCTTTTCTTCTGGTACTCCTGAGCTGAATTTTTTCTTCCCCTTATTGTGCATTCACTTAATTCTATTGCATTTTCCTGAGCAACCAATCAAAGAGCATCACAAAGCCAAAGCCCAATGTTCAGCTTGTTTGGTTCGGAGATTCCTGCACTCTAGGGAAGAACAAAGGTATTGAATGGTGGCTAAACTGCAGCTGAGAGTAAGATGGTGGGGGTCAAGAGACTGAAAAAAACAAAACAAATGGGGGGCTGGCATCCCCAAAGTCTTGAAAAACAACTTGCCGAAGAAGGAAAAGTGAACAACTAAGCACTATTCGCAAACAGTTTTCTGCAACTCAGTGTTTTTAGAATCTTTACAAAGGTACGAAGTTAGCATGATCCAAAGAGCCCCGAGGAATATAAATGACAAATATTCCAGGTTAAAATAAACCAGCATTATCCTTTTACTGCATGATAGAAAAAATATCCTTCTATATTGCCTCTTGTTTCCTTCTAATGTTGCACAAGTACTTTCTGTGCTTTTGTTTGGATCGTTGGAAATACAGTTTATCAGAACACGCTTTTCTATTTAGACATTTCAATACCAACTCCCCACAGAGCACTAAGCATTACCTTGCCAGAACAATTTCAAGTGCTTTGCCCACTCACTCTAAAAGCACACATTTATGGCTTAACATCTGTCTGACTCCCACTAAAAACATTTTGCACAGCTTCTCCTTTGTCCTGATTACATCTCTGTAAAACTGATGCATGCATCAAGCAGTTCCTGACAATACGGCTGGCATTTGACATTTGACAGAAATGTTTTGGATCATAGTTTGACATGTTGTCATGCCCATGCTGGATGAAGCTTCTGACTGATCTCTTTCTTAATCGCACCTCCTTTTCTCTCCGATTGCTTTCAAGATTTTCTTTCTCTTCCTTCCCTCCACCATTCTTGCTTCACTCCCTTCCTATCTTTCTCCAGTGCTCCATCACCTTAGCTCCTCATTTATTCTGTCTTCCTTCTATCTCCTCTAGTCTGTCTACCCGATTCACACTCTCCCGTCCTCGTTTCCTCCCCCACTGCCTGTGGTGCTTATTTCAGAGAAGTATCATCCAGCCCCCTGGAGTTCCAGTACTTTGTGTGTAGAATCGTAAATCAAGAAACCTAGAAGACAGATTCCTCCTCAAATTCTGCCACTAGTAAACAGCTGACTGAAAGTGATGCAGTGTACCAACAGGCTGAAGGTAACACAAAACTGAGCGTTAAACACAGGTTAGAGCACGTAGATGATCAGTCACGAGGGACTGCATGTTTGTGGCCTCAGAGTTAACAAGGCATGACAAGATGCTTTTCAGAAACTGGTTCGATACGTTCTGTGAATTTCCCCTGGTACTCAGCCAGTTTATTTATAAAATGTTTTAAAAATATGGTTAAGCACAAAATGCTTTATCGAGAGCAAGGGACATAAAATAATAATGATATAAAAGAAAGAATGATCACATCACAAAACTCAAGATGTAGGGCAGAGCTTATGTGTGCGTGTTGGTCTCTGTGCGCGCGCACACACACACACACACACACACACACACACACACACACACACACACACACACACACACACACAC
>JAVDPK010000003.1:4218-24748 GCA_034780415.1 Cichlasoma orientale
ACACACACACCAACACACACACACACCATCCATCCTGCACCCCTGGTTCAGTATTCCACAGATGTCCAAGCAGTGACATAGCAGATGTTGGCTGGTGCCAGCTATTTGAAGACCTTTCCAGGCCTCATGACGGGCGAGAGACGGAGAGAGTGACAAGGAGACAGAGAAGGGGAGAGAAAGAAAGATGACTTTTGGCATCTCCTCTCGTCTCTCTTGACTTTGTTGCTGGCTGTGTTGCTTTTCCACTGTGTTTTAGTGTTTTTCCTGTATGTACTACAAGCCGAACTTCCCAGAAATGAGACGGAGCAGACCAGCAGGAGAGCTTAAATACCTCACACTGGCGTGAAAGCACATACAGCTTATTTCGTATGCTTTAAAATTTAAAATCAGCAGCAGGGCATTGCACGTATTTTGATCTTATTGCTTAAGCAAAACTCCTCTTTTCAAGGGTTTCAGAATATAGCAAGTGGGAGTTTAGTGGGAATACATTTCAAGTCAAGCGGATGTTAAAATGCGATGTCTCATCAATGCAACTCATGGAAAACACTCTGAGTGAAATTATTTAGGTCATCTTCCACTTCAGCCTTTCTCACAGCTCACGCAGTGGTGCTGACATTCAGGTGTCTTTAAATTCTCCTGGACTTCAGTGACAGCCTGTCAGTATCAGACAAGCTTCAGTCTTTGTCAGAAATCCGTCTGTCAAACCATGTTTGTGCTGCAGTCAATCGGAGAGGTCGTGTTCATGTTATATACACGTGTGTGTGCAGACCCAAACTAATCATATCACAATGTGTCCTGTAATCTCTGAGGGTTTTAGCTTTCGTCAGAAAAGGAATATGTTTAGTTCTTTCTAAGTGACGCAAAACCTGAAGTTGGTGCTTAGGACGTAACTTCAAAGGGTCAGCTCTGTTTTTGTCATGATTAATACACAGGAGGAATCAAATGCATCAAATCTGAAAAACAAAAGGTGAACTTTATTAAAAGAGATGATAACCCAAAGGCATGCATAAAGGGTATGAAGCACAGAAACACAGACAAACAGACTCTGGAGGTACATAAAGGAAAAAACAAGACTGTGGACCTCCCATGGCGACTGATATTGGTGATCGCATCTTTGAGAACAGCAATTTTATGGTCCTTTGACAGCTTTTTGGCACCAGCGACCGGTCTCTCTTGATGGAAAGGCATTGAACCAGTTCTAGATTAGGCATCAGCACAAAGCCTAAGTTGGAGAAGAGACATTTAAACCTGGAGGCAGGACTTTATGCTTCTAGCTTAAATCTGCAAGAAATGGGAAACAGCTGGCGCTGCCTAAAGTTAAAAATTAAGCTCACTAATTAACACTCTATATTTTATTTCAAGAGCTTCTAGAGCTCTTTTCAGTGGCTGGTCCAGAGAAGCTTCCACCAGGCCCTTGTGATCAATGACAAGGTTCTAGGTGTTCCATGTGTTCCCCTAGGTCCCTGGGGAGGTCTATGGTCCTCCTAGAGGGTTGTAGAAAGAGTCAAAAAGTTTCTTAAGAAGGTTTTAGTGGTCACTGAACATGTCGTAGAGTCTGTAAGGTCTAACAGAAGAAGCACTAATTGTGCCACTGATCTTATAGGAGGTTCCTGTTGGCCTTAAGGGGTTATTTAGGGGTTATTTAATTGGTTTGCTGGCAATAGTAATGCAACAGCAGAAACCAGGTGGTTAACTTTTGATTTACAGAAAAACAAGAGGCTATAATGGGCTTTAAGAAGCTTTTAGAGTTCCTTTAGGTGGTTCCCATGGTTAGTCTGAAGGTTCTGGGATCCCTTCCACTGGGCTCTAGTGGTTGTCAGAAGGATCTATGTGGTCCTTAAAATGGTTTGAGCGGTCCTTTAGGACGTTAGTAAGTTCTACTGGTCTTATAGGAGGTTCTTGTTGGCCTTAAACACTAATTAGGGGTTATTTATGTGGTTTAGTGGTAACAGTATTGCAACAATGTTAACACGGTCACTGAGGATGTTCTAGAATTCTCCTGGAGGCCCTGAAGCAAGGTTTGTTGTTGAGTGAAAAGCTCATAGTGATTTTGTAAGGGGTTCCAGTGGTCAGCGAGCAGAATCTGTGTGGTCCCTGAAGTGGTTTGCGTGGTACTTTAACAAGTACTGAATGAGGAGGTTCTACTGGTCTTATAAAAGGTTCTTGTTGGCCCTGGAAAGAGTTTGGGGGCCATTTGGGTGGTTTACTGCAGATTTTAAACCAGTGCTGGTGTTCTCAGCTGTGAAAGTCAAAGTGAGGAAATGTGGTTTGAAAAAATGGAAATCATTCCCTCAGCAGATTTGGAGAAAGTTCTTTCAATATATAACAAACAGTGACGACGTTCTGGAAGCTTGTGGTGGAAAAACCCTTAGTGCACTGGCACCATCAGTGGAGACCAAGTAGTTAAGCCATCTATAGGGGTGTCTCCATCATATGTTCATTTAAAGTAAACAAGACATTGTGATGGGCTTTAAGAAGCTTCTAGGGGACATTTAAATGGTGCCTGTGCTTAGTTGAAAGGTTCTGGGAGCCACTTGTTATTTTATTGATGTTCTCTGCATTGTTCTAGGTGAGTGAGGAGGTTCTAGAATCCCATTGGAGGTACTAGAGGACCATAAGAAGAATCAAGGTCCCCTTAAGTAGGTAGTTACTGAAAAGGTTTCGAGATGGTCTAAGGATGATCTAGTGGTCAGTGAGAAGTGTCTGTGTGATCCTTAAGGTGCTTTGAGCGCTCTTTTAGGATAAAGTGCTGACTGAGGAGGTCTTATAGGAGGTTCTTGCTGGTCCTGCAGAGAGTTTTGGGCACACTGGGTTGTTTTTGAACATATGTGTAATGGTCTGATTCTCAGCTGTTGTTGTCAAAGTGAAGAACTGCGGTTTGAAAAAAAGACGCAGTCGATTTGGAGAAACTTTTAGAATAAATGACAAACAGAGCTGAAGCTGTTCTGGAGGATCGTGGTAGGAAAACACTGATAAACATGGTGGTTTTGCCTTTCTTCACTTTAGTGTATATTATGTTGACCCGAGGCCTCTCTTTCTTGTCAGATATGCCTCTCTATTTTTTCTCTCTTCTATTTTCCCTCAGCAGTCATCTGTCACTGTGAACTGTGGTTACATAAGCTTGTATTCACCAAGATACACACACACACACACAGTTTTCACAGTGTTCCCTCTTGACCACCAGGGTCTGCTGGTGAAGGGACCTGCGGAGGCAGAACACTCGTTGCTTCAGACAGACTCTTCCAGCAGAGCTCTGGTCCTTCCACAGCTGACTCCATCATTCAGTCCCAGGTGCCCTTGTCTGGCTCCATGGGGCCGGGTGACATCATCGTCACCCTCCCTCCTCCCTCTTCCCCTGCTGTCTCTAATGGAGGCGTGGAGCTGGTGAAGGGGCCTTGTGAATAATTTAGGAGCTTTGGTGCACTTTATAACCTGGCTGCAAGGCAAGCTGGGACATTCGCCCTAAGTGCATTAGTATAATAGTCCAGCAGGAAACTAGCCGTTATTGACTGATATAATCAATAACTGTGCCTCCGTGTCTTGTAGAGTTTCTGGAGGTTCCTGTCTGTGCGGGATGATGGGCCAAACTAGCAGAAAACACTCACGGAAGGCCAAAAAAAAGTAACCACATAATCACGTTTTGAGGAAAATTGGTTTATCGCGATTTCTCAGGGAAATAACGAGCAGACGTCTGGAAATAAACAGCTGATGAATAAACTCATTTATATGCATTCATTCATGCTCGTTTCTGGACATTGCTGATTGAAGAACCGTCCGTAACAAAACAGAAAGCTAATTTCCCCACCGCAGGCCAGAAAAAAAAAGAGCTTCACATGCCGTGTACTGTGTTTCTGAGGCAACCAGCTTCACATTCAGGTAAATTCTGTCATTTTAAAGAGCCAGGTGACAAATAGCGTGATTATCCAAGGCACGGTAAGAGGACTTGAAACCAGGGGGTGAAAGCTGAGGAAACAAAACGGCTCCATTTTAATTTAGCAAAGTGATGAGTGAGCAGTGTACTCAGCGAGGGCGGGGTTATTAGCACTATTATAAATAACCCACAAAATGAACATTGGTAAGAAGTCACTGCAGTAATAAACAAACACAGCTAATGATGTGGCCAGTTGTAGCTTAGTTCATCTGCAGTGATAGAGGGAACTAACATGGCTGAGGATACTGAGACCGCCAGGGCCGAGCAGCCGATGGAGATTTACTCTGGTGATTTTGGAGCAGATGGGCCTGTGCAAGTCGGACTTTGGGAAATGCCACTTGTGTCTTTTTGGAACTAAAAAGAGGTCATTCATCAGCTTGTGGAACGAGTTTCAATTGAAAGTTTAAAACAAATGGAAAAATGTTGAGGGGATTCTGCGCTCACAGTCAAACTGTCCCATTAATCCACCTTGAGAAAATGTCTCGCTTGCTTTGTACACTATGCTGGTTAAGAGAGGCATTCTTTGCACTTTTGTCCCTACGTCTCTGTGAGAGCACTGTGAGCTGTAAATACTGGTTTATCCTGCAGTTTGATGTGTATGGGATTATTGATTGGCAATACTGCCTTAAAAGTAAATTTAGAGGGTTTCCTTCTGTGCGTGTTAGTTTATAAACCTCTTTTTTTGGTCCTCAAGCACAGTCATGGTGGCTACATCCAATTTTACATACAGTCTGTGGAAATGATGCATCACACTGATAATTTTTTACAACAAAAGAAAAAAGACTGACTACATTTCAGGCATTAAATTACAAAATATAAAATACTCTACACATAATCCAAAAAATACAGTATATTCTAGTAAAACATTTCAGTTTTGGTTCACATACAAGTTTAGCATGCACATGCACTCACGGCCACTCACTTACATACACCTGTTCAACTGGTCGTTAACACAAATATCCGATCAGCCAATCACATGGCAGCAACTCAATGAATGTAGGCATGTAGACATGTAGAATGGCCCGACTGCTTCAAGCTGATAGAAAGGCAATAATAACTCAAATAACCAAGGTATGCAGAAACACATCTATAAATGTACAACATATCGAACCTTGAAGCAGAAGAGCTACAGCAGCAGAAGACCGCACCGAGTCCCGTCAGGCGAAGAACAGAAAACTGAGGCTGCAATTCACACGAGCTTACTAAGATTGGAATCCATTGCCTGGCTTCTTGAAAACCAGTTTGAATCGTGTCCAGTGACTGAATATCTGGCTGCTGAGCAGAGCATCTCTATATGCTGAGTTTGAGGAACCTGGCAGTAACTTCAAAACAGTAACTGTCAAGCGTGAGCTGCGGCAGTCTTGAGGCTGTAGTTGTGCCGGTGTTGGTCCCCCACTGCAGACCATATGTCAACAACTACTAGATTTATTACTAAATAGATTGCCATTAAAAGTTGCACAGTTACGTGATAAATCTCAGTGACTTTGGTGATCCTCTGACATTTCCTCTAGTGCCACGTGCTGACATTTATGGACCGGAGTGAAATGCAGCTAACTGGAAGTAATGTTGCCCAGAAATGTTGTGTTGAGAGATCATCGGGGATTTAGTGGGGTTATCGGGGTTGTTTGGAATCAAAATGAATTTTTGGAAGTGAAACTTTCATAAAACGGGAATTAACTGATTGTTGTGCACATTTGGATAAGATATGAGGGTGTGTTTCAAACTCTTCTGCATGATTTGGGCCTAAAACAGAATTCGATGGATGAAAAACGAGTTGAAATTGCTATCATGCACAGATTTCGTGGCTTTGGGGTGCTGTTGGTTTACATTAGGAACACTGGAGGTGCTAAGGTCTCTGTCAGTCTTCCTGTCACATGCGGGCAAGAAAGGAGATAGCCAAGTGACCCCAGAGGTTGATTTACAATGTGTCAGCAGGAGCAGCTTTGTGTGCCCTTCCCTCCTCCTCCTCCCTTTTGCACTGTGAGGATTTATCACAGATCAGTGCTGACATTAGCCAGGCAGCCTGACTCACCAAAGCAGGTCAGATTACAGCACACTGTAGATAGCAGGAGACATCTTTAAAGAGATTCTGTCATGCTGAGCGCTTACTTCACCTTAAATTAAGAAAATAAACAGCGCAGTGGCAGATTTATGTGGAAAAACCATCTCACACATTTATATAGGAGTATTTGCAGAGTTTTATGGCATATTGTTAAAAAAATAAACACAGCAAAACTTTAAAACTGCATTACACGGCTCATAAATCAGCCCACAGGTCTTGTCGTCATTGAAAGAAATTTAGTTTGGAAAAAAAAAAAACCCAATCACATGACCGGCGCAAGCTTCATGGGCCATGTTGTTCTCATTATTACTGATCTCATAAATCAAAACACAAACACTGGCACAGTTCCCTCAGAGTGAAACGGGGTGATATAACCTCTGATAATCACTGTGCATGGCAACATTAACTTAATGGCCCTTTAGGGGTTGTTCTGTTGCACAATTATATCGGGTTAAGTACAGGGGCAAACTTTGGGGCCTCAGTCAGGATGATGAAATCACGATGAAACTCATTCGGGACGCACTGCATGTGCCAGTGGAGAGGTGGTAAAACTCATGGATTGCATGTAAGAAATGGATGCAGCTAAAGCTGATGCCTTAAACCTGCCTGATTGCCCACAGGGGACGCCTCCTCTGGTTGTAAAAAAAAAAAACGACCCTCGTGCTCGCTTGATTTGACCTCGGTAAACATTTTCCTGTTGGGTTCATGGCCTAAAATTGCTACTTTCTGTCTGACTGAAGAGAAATACTGCTTGTTTTAGAAGTTATGATTTCACTATAGACAGTATGAAAGGTCTGCTGAGACTCAGCAAGTCACTTACATGAGTCGTGAAACGTTTCTCCCATTGAAGACGACGCATCTGCTGCTGTGCTGGAACCAGACGTTATAATATTTAGTTAATAGATAATGCTAGCTACTTTGGTGAGCAAACTGCATCCATAAACTGTCCACTGACATATCTGCTAACTAGTAGTTGCTAACATCCTTTCACTTCTCCTTTTCAGGGTCGCGGGGGGGGGGCTGGAGCCTATCCCAGCTGACATAGGGCAAAGTCAGGGTACACCCTGGACAGGCTGCCAGTCTGTCGCAGGGCTAACACAGAGAGACAGACAAGCATTCGCACTCATTCATGCTCTCATTCACACCTATGGGCAATTTAGATTGGCCAATTAACCTAACCCCAGTAATGCATGTTTTTGGACTGTGGGAGGAAACCAGAGTGCCCGGAGGGAGAACATGCAAACTCCACACAGAGAGAGAGAGACCCGGGCCAAGGTGGAATCGAACCCAGGCCTTCCAGATGATAGTCTAACTGTGAGGCAACAGTGCTAACCATTGCGCCACCGTGCTGCCCCATTATTGTTTGTCTCCACAAAATAATATTTCTTGACAAAAACATGTGCGTAATAAAGTTCTGGCTTTCTACAGTGGGTTTAATACTTCATTTATTGAGTTTCACTTGATTCTAACCCGATTTTTTTAAAGTGTGGTTTAATTTTCTCAAGAATAAAATGTACAGTTGTTTATTAAATGGCCAGAAATAACAGGAAAATGCAGACTTCTGTTATGTAATACTCAGCAGATTAATTTTCTGAACTACAAGCAGACCTGTTGTGGTTATGTCCATAGTCACATCCAAAAAGCCCCATTTTAAAGCGTGAAAACCCCTGTTTAAGATTATTTTCTGGTTTATTACGACTTGATTTCTTTGCTCAAGCATGTCCTGGATGTTTTGGTTATAGCCCGTGGAGTTAGAGCTTTACCTGCTTTATTTTTTCAGTCTACATTTTAAACAGATATAAGCTATGAAACGTCTTTCTGCTCTCCATCCAAAGGCCCATCACGGTGCAGTGACCATGGAAAGAAAAAGGCACCAGTCTCCTGTCTGCAGTTCAACAAACACTCAGCCCCTTGATTGTGAGCAGGAGATGACTTCCTGCCTGGCATTCGGACTGTACAAGCAGAGCTTAAAGCGATCTGGAGAAAATCCTTTTCACACCTGGCTCGCGCGCTCCGCTGCTCGGGCCACAATGGGAGCCTTTGTTTCCTCAGTTTCACTTTGAAGCGCCAAAGGTCGATAAAGTTCAGGGAGCACGTGATTTTTATTTGAAAATCTATAAATTGTGAAAATGAATGCCCCTCAGTTTATTTGTGCTTCACTTTCAGGTCCAGAGACCTCATTCTGCACGCCAGCTGCCAACCTATTAGCACCCCACAGAAACCCTAACAGTGCTGCCACGGGCCGGCTGTTTGTTTGACTTTGTCATTACTGAATTGAGACGCACAGACTCGGCGGATGAGAGGAGGGAATAAGCGCTGACTCATTTTGAAGGGTGCACTTGTTAAATCTCTGGCCATCTTGGATGATGTTTAGACTGAGGGGGGAGGGGTTCCAAACTTTTGACTCTCTTCTTGGATGATCTGCCTGCGGGTGAAATCTGTAGCGCTGAAATTCTGAGAGGTCCGACGCCAAGCTTCACATTCTCTCTGGACCTCAATGCTGACTCGCAATTTTATTTAATGGGGAGAGCTTGAATAAACATGGAAAAGGACAGAAGCGTTTTTGCTTAAGGACACGGAAATGTGCACGAATGCATAAACATCCTTAAAAGGTGTGTTAAATGTCACTGGAGATCTTATAAGTCCATAAATTTGGTATGATTTCACGGGGCAGTAAGTCAAATGTCGGTTTCCTCAACATTAGATTTGATCACATGAATGCATTTAGTTTTGGTTTTACATCATTTTGATGATGCTGATAACCAAGCACAAAGTAATGTATTATTACCAAAGTCGATTATTCAAAGTGCCAATCCAGTTGGTAGAAGTCCAAATATTTCACTAAATAAGTCAAACCTTTGATTCATGCTACAGAAGCTTTTAACTCCATGGTGTAACCTGTGTTAGGAGCGGACCGAGTGCTACGCAATGGAAAATAACATGTACGCATCAACTGCACGCAGAAGAACTGTGGAGCCTAGATCCAATCCATCTATCCACTTGTGAAGCCATCTGCTGAGCCAGGTGTTCTCTCAGGTGTTACAATAAAGTTTAACCTCCAGGGATCCATGAAAAAAGGTTTAATGAGGTTTAGTGGGGTTATGAGTTAGCTAAATGACAGCTAAAGATGATATACCAAGTTCAACAACATGAGGTTAGTCATTAACAGCGACTCGTGACCAGTGCAGAGGTCACCGACTTTCTGCAGAATCAGTCACTACATCCCTCCAACCTTCATGTGGCCTTCAGATTAGCTCGAGAACAGTGCGTAGAGAGCTTCATGGAATGGGTTTCCATGGCCGAGCAGCTGCATCCAAACCTTACATCACGAAGCGCAATGCAAAGTGTCGGACCCAGTGGTGTAAAGCACGCCGCCACTGGACTCTAGAGCAGTAAAGATGTGTTCTCTGGAGAGGCGAATCGTGCTTCTTTATCCCATGGAGGAGTCTGGGTTTGGCGGAGGCCAGGAGAACAATCTGACTGCGTTGTACCAAATGTAAAGTTTGGTGGAGGGGGATTATGTTTTAGGAGTTGGGCTCGGACCCTTAGTTCCAGTGAAAGGAACTCTTAATGCTTCAGCATACCAAGACATTTTGGACAATTTGATGCTCCCAATTGGGACGGCCCCTTTCTGTTCCAACATGACTGCACACCAGTGCACAAAGCAGCTCCATAAAGACATGGATGAGTGAGTTTGGCGTGGAAGAACTTGACCGGCCTCCACAGCTGAAGCTGAGTTGTAGCTGTTATAGCTGCAAAGGGTGAGTCGACATCATATTAAAGCCTATGGATTAAGAACGGGACGTCACTCAAGTTTATATGCGTGTGAAGGCAGATGAGTGAATACTTTTGGCAACATAGTGTATCACTCCTCCCAACAGGTGCTGAGACATTTAAGTCTTGACCGAAGTGACAGTCACAGTTTTCGCACCTTGGCTCTACCCCTGTGATTGGCCGCATAGGGTAAGGTGTCCTTGTTCTTATGACTTGAGGGGAAGCAGTCATCTAGGCCTTCAAATGGATTTTGAAGAGCCACAGAAAACTAACTCTGGTGAAACACTGGGGACAAAGGCTAACTGATCTTTAATGTAGTACCAATTTGTACCACAAGATGGTGCATCAAGTCTGCGTAACCTTCTTTTGACCAGGTTAGTCAGGAAGTAATTTTTGTTTATAATGACGGCCTGGGGAAAATTAGCCTTTCTTGAGGAAATTGGGGTAATGGCTAAAATGGAATAAAATATCAAGAAGTTACAAAACAGCTGTACACATCAGAATACATCTCAACACCCCCACTGGTAAACTGCTGCCCCCTGGTGGTGGAGGACTGCTTTATAGTCTGCAGAAGGTAATTGTAAAAAGTGCCTTCAAGCCAAAAATATTCTCATGGCCAGATAAGAGAAGATTTGAGTGATGACATTTGTTCCTACAGTTTTGGCAAAGTGGATTTTAAGGTTATTTGCAAGCATGGTGTTCCAGTGTTCCAGCTGCTGAGCTGTCTTGAAGAGAACAGCTATTAGATTCAACTTTCCATCATAATAAATGTCACACAGCAAAATATCTTTGAAAAATGCCAAATAGTGTTCCAGGCAGCTGCAAGTGTAGGGTTTAGAGCCTTGCACAGGAGGAATCTGTCTTGTAAACTGATATGGCTGCTCAGTCATGACCTCAGCCTTGAAGTATGAATACTCGGTTTGATCTGTGGATTTAAAAGCCAGGCTTTTGCAGGATAACTGAGACTAATTATTACGTGTCTCTGTGGAAAACAGAGGGTGCAGGACAAGATGGATCGAGGGGATGTGCTCTTAAGGTGTCAGGATTACAGCGCGTGTGTCATTATGTCGGGAAGCAGATGCACATCTCGGGTTCTCGGATCAGTTTTGAGTTCAACGGAGTTTTCTACCATAGAGGACCGTAACCTCCATATTTCACTTTTTAAACTCCGTGCACCAACTACAATAAAAGCAGTTTCCTAAAATGTGTAATAATGTTTTTCCCCTTTTAGCAGCAGATGATCTTTGGTCTTGTGGGCTGTATTGCAACAGATGCAGTCAAGCTGTTATCCAGCAGGCCTTTAGCAGCGATGGCCTTGTGATCCTGATGATGTACACGGTGCCTTACATCATGCAGATGGCAGATGATCTCTGGACATCCCCCTGAGGATAGGAGGATAGGAGGATGAATGGATGGATGAAATGGGGGGGTGTTTCCCCAGGGCCTCAGCTGTGAATGGGTTTTGGTGATAATAGCCCCTAATCTGCCCTGTCCATTAGCTTTAACTACACGTGGCCCGATGTGATGCGATTATTGTGAGGAGCCTTCGCATTTGCACCTCACACGAGCTTCTCCTGCATCTCAGGAGTGTTACAGCCTGTAACGCTGAGTCGCAACAGTTTCCTGGCATAGAGAGAATTCTGGAAATTAGGATTATTTGAATAGGTGGTGTCATTAAGGTGGAGGGCTCTTTTTCAAGAGATACTTGTCTACAAAACATGTATTACACTGAAATGACAGAACTGAAAGAAAGCATAAAGATGTGTGATTACAGATACAAAAACACAACATCTTGTAATGTTTGAATACAATCAGAGATACTTTTTTTTAAAATTCCTTCCATTTATAGGGAGCAAAGCATTTAAACACAATTTTCTCCAATTTCAGTGTCAATGAGACGTTCAGCTAATGTTATTAATATCCTGTGACCTGATATTGTAAGTCCTATATTTAAATGTGAAAAGGGAGCAGAGATAATTGGGCCATTTTCAAAGAAGAACCTTATAAATAAACATCACGCAGTGCTGCTCTCTTCTGTTTCTTAAGGAGGACCATCAACATTAAAAAAAATATAACACAAGACAATAAATGCTACAAATTCCTGTTAGAGAAGCCAAAATATTAAACACAACCTATAATAAAATGGTTTCAGTAAAGAAGACGAGTTCAGTAAAATTAAATACAATGAAACAAATATCTCAGTGAGGGGAAAAAATAAAGTTTATATTGAACTAATTGGGGAAAAAGTAAAATAAATAAAATAAAGATGCTCTAAAAATAAAAGTTAACATATTAAAAGTAAAAATTGTTAAAAAAAAATACATAAAATGCAGTGTAAACTATTCATTAAAGGGATTTTATAAGTTAGTAAGTAAAATAGCACAAATGCATAAAAATAGCTTAATTAGCTTCATTTAAATAAAGCAAAAATAAAACAATAAATTAATTAATAAAGAATCAGCTGTATAAAACACAATGCACTGTGATACCACATAATTTAAAGGTTTCAAGGTGGTGGGGGGGGGGATATGCATTTCTGTGCAAAAGTCTTGAGCCACCCCTCATTCCTTGATATTTTGCTTCCAAGGAGCCAGACTTTCTTTTTAATTTTTAAAAAGTGGTCTCGAGCAGTCATTCTCCAGGTTCTCTGAAGATCTTTCACTCGTTCTCAGTCCGGTTCTTACAGCCGACCATTTTCAGAGGAATGTTTTTATATTTGTGAAGCAAATTTGTGAAACACTGACCTGTGAGTCATTCAAGCAGAAAAAGGCATCTATCTGAAGGAATGAACCAGTGTTGTGTCCACACAGAACACAAAACTTAACAAAGAACCAATTTTAAACTGTCTCTTTAAGCGCTTTGCTACGAGCAGCCTGTCACAAAAACACATCTTTTGTTCCCGTTTCTTTAGTGGAACATACAAAAACATGCTTTAGCACGGCCTGCAGCGCGTCCTTCAGAAATTAGAGAAAACTGGACAAGTGTAGGATAAAAGAAGAAATCCAAGCCAAAATCCAAAGAAGAGCTTTGAATGTCCTTCAAGAAGCCCTGAGAACTTTTCCTGAAGATCGCTTACAGACTGCTGCCTCAGAGAGATCAGGCTGTGCTGAAGAATAAAGGCTGTCACACCAAATATTGACTCAAACTCAGATTTTGCCTTATGTACTGTTTATACATGTTTGCACCTATTTCCCATTTTCTTAGCAAATTTTAAAGAAATGAGGGGTGACTTGAGACCTTTGCATCATAAACAAACACAGACACAACGATATTGTTTACAATCTTATGACCAGCTGAAGACAAACGTGACTTTTTTCTTTCCAAAACTCAATTTTTTTCCCCTTCTGTTTTTCCAGATGTGTCCCATGTGGATCTTAAAGGTGAGGCAAGTATCCAGTCAAAGTCCTACATATTTATAACAGTCATACTTTCAATTTTATGATCATAAACAGATTAAAGTGTCATATTTTGAATGCTGGGTGTTTTACACTTAAAAAAAAAAAGTCAAAGGTCAAAAGAATCCTTGTTTGTATATCTTCATGCAACAGCTGAGCCCATTTCTTTATACCAACTTATGCCTGATTGGCTGCTGCTTGCAAACAGAAGGCTTGAACAGCAGATGAGTGAAGCTTCTGTGTTAATAGAAAAAGCTGAAGTCTGTAACCTGAGCTTTTGGCTCACAATCATCACTTGTGCGCACAGTATACAAGACAGACGTGGCCATCGCGATGTCATCCGTGGGTTTGTGAAGTCCTGCTGCCTCTCGCCATCTCCACCTTGGTGTTTTGAGCCCAGATGTGATGAACGAGTGGAAGAACCGGGCGCTCATTGGCCGATGACTTGCGATTAAAATGATTAATTTTCAAAATGGACTCAGTATGACCTCAGACTAGTGACTGAGCCCATGAAGTCATTAGTTTAAGTGTTTACTGAGGTCAAAGAGCAAGGGAGCCTTAGGGTCATTTTCCTGTAGATCTGTGTACAGCTGGAAAACTTTGTGCACCCTTCTGACCATTAAGATGAATCCAGATTTAAAGCACTTCCATTACCTTCACTGATCACACCTGGAAGCTACATCCATTTTTTTTTTTTTTGCAGTTTATGGCCGTATATAGTGTAGCGGTTGCTTGGCAAACGGAAGTTTGCTGGTTCACTTCCACCCAGGGAGACACGTCTCCTTTGAGGTTGTGCCGGGGAGGTCAACTGCTGTGAAACGGTGCCACATCAAATGTATGGAGCTACCTGCTGTGGAGGAGGAGCAAAAAGTAGCTTCTATGCTCATAATACACTGGTCAAAAAAGAAATTCAAGTCAATGAAACTTGTGGGATATGTTCTGACTGCAGAGGGTTCAAAACTCAGCTGTTCAACTTTAAGTACAAAGACATCACTCCTGTTTTTGGCTGGGTTACTACCATCACCCCCAAAATATGGGGGACAGATGTGATCAGTTTCTACTGTAGGCATGGGCCACATTATGCTGTAATTTAATCATACCAGGTAAGAACCAATAGTTCAGTTAAAGCTCTTTGGATGCAAACTTTACCTCAGTGCAGGACTGGAGCAGTCAGTAAATATTAACCTTGCTGTAACCTCACTGAAGCCTGGACACCAAACCATAACCTCAGCTTTCATATAGCAAAACTCAGTCTCACAGCAGCCTCTAGTGGTCATCAAAAGAAACGACAAGGAAAGCAGCTTTCTGGTCAAAGGCATTTAATAGATGCTTAACAAGACAAGAATTCAAAAAACCATTTAAAAAAAAAAAGCTGTACATTTTAACATACTGTAAGAACAAACCCACTGAAGAGAAATAAAAGTCACTTGTCCACTGGTTCATTTCACGCTGCCGACCATTTTCACGTCATACCGCAAGTTTTAGATTCAACACCTCAGCAGCAGTTTTATAAACTGAGTGTGCACACTTCAGTTATGCAAGGACATCAACTCCTTTGGAGTTCAGGCCGGTAAACAAGTGAAAAACTGGTTCTTGCATTAGTCAGTGACCTGAAGGGGTCAGCTGTCAGACTGTTTTGTTATAGATCAAATTTAAAGCTTGCGGCATGCCTCGAGCACTCAGTAAAAAAAATAAAAAATACATACCCTCAGCTAAAACATGCTAACCAGTGATATGATGCACGGATCCCTCGGACATGTTAAAAAAGTTTTAAGTTACATCTGTACAAAAATCAACACACGGTGCCAGAGACAGTCACCTCACTGTGTGACCTGCTTTGCAAGTTCCTTGACCACTGGTGATTTGAGCTGCGAGATGTTGGCGATCCTCATCTGCTTTGAGGTGGAATATTTGCCTTTGATAGCCTGCAAAGAGACCAATGTTAGAGGTCTGTCAAGCTTAAGAGCCAACTCTGAGATTTGGGCTCTCCACTCAGTGTCACAGAAACTTACCATGTGCTTGGTCAGCCCATTATTCACTCTGACAACGTTCTTAGCGATGTGTGCCATAACAGGAATCAAACTCTCTGCTGTGTAGTCCATGTAGTGCTGCAGTGTCACATCCTGGAGACAGATCAGAGTGTGAGAAACCTGCTCGTGGAGTAAGACGCCCTTTGCCCCTTTGAGAGCCAGCACCCCAGAAATAGTTTGCACATTTTTGGGGGTCTGATTTTAGCCTCTAGATGCATTAACACTGACATAGTCTACACTAGCTTTGGGTTATAGACACCAAAACAGACCCTTCAGATGCACTCACCCATTCTCCAGCATCCAGTACTTTGAGGGTAAGTGCCAAAGCAGCACTTGCCACCATTGAAGGTGGGAAATGGACCATTTCATAGTCGACCATGGTGAGCTCCAGGAGATATTTGGCCAGAGTGTGCTGCTCAGCAGTTACCTGTGAAGGGACACATGAGAAGTTGCTGTATATAAACTTGCAAAGCAACCAACCAGCTGAACTTCCTGCGATACTAAAGATTCTACAAACCTCATAGATCTTTGAGGCCCGTCTGAGGAACTGCAGGGGGAGAGGGCGGCCCAGTTTGAACTTGAGCACCCGCAGAAGTGTCATCTCCATGTCTCGGATTTGGGCTGTGGAGTACGCTCTGTCGGTCACGTAGGCAAAGTCGGAGATCTCTGGGGGATACATTTCCTCGTATTTGGAAGCAAGGAACATGGCAGTCACTCCAACAAGCTGCAGCTGCTTCTTGGGGACTGGATGGTCCTGTTGGAGGCAGAGCCACATTCAAGGTTTACACAGTAACAAGTTAGAGAGCCATGAGTGCTGGCAATGTAGGATAAGACCCAGTCACCTGAAGAAAGCGATCAATGATGCCCACAGTCATGTACATCGTCTCCTGCAGCAGACGAAACTTCAGGTTCACTTGCACGAGCCAGTCAATGAGAATGGCCCTCATGTTGCCCGTCACCTCCTGACCCTGCAGATAATCTGCTCTGACGTTCTGCTCGACCTGAGCAGACAGAAGATGGGTTACAACAGAGCACAAAGGAAAACGTAGCCAGAGATAGCACTTAAGCATTTAAATTTGCTTGCCTCAAGCTGACGGAGATACTTGTAGATGTACTTCACGTATTCACTGCAGAGCATGGGGTTGTCATAGTCGTCGGCGTCAACATCCCTGACAGCAGTGTTGAGAATGACGTCTGAAAACGCTTGGCAGAGGTCTGCAGGCTCACAGCCGGAAGTCTCCATTGGAGTGGGAGACGCTGGTTCAGGTGGGACCTGAAACAATGACGCACGCAAGCATGTTTTCAGACAGCTGTGCCACAACTGGTAGCTACGAGAGTCAATCACCCAGAAGCCGATTGTGTAAACCTCACCTGCACCTCTGGCTCAACTTTAACAGGAACGACATCTTTTGGCTTGATCTGCTCAGCCTTTTCAGCTCTGGCTGGCACTTTAGTCTTCTTGACGGCCTCAGGTTTGACAGTCTAAGAGGGGAAATGTGTTAAAGCTGCAGCAGCCAGAAGTGTACTTTAGAAAGCCAGCCCTCGCAAAAGATGCTCAACTCACTGCTGACTATCAAATGGGACCCAATTCCCAGTCTCCCAGCAAGAGTCCTCAGCTTAACTGCATGAATTTGTCTCGTTTCTCCGGTCTAAAAAATGTGACATCTAGTTTCACCTTAACCACTTACGCATTTGTTTGAAACCCTAAAAAACAGACGATCTTCCTTCTACAGCTTGGAGTGCATCACCAGATAAATAGCAACCTCAGTTAAGGAGAGTACAAGATTTCTTAAAGAGAAAAAAAAAAAAAAAAAAAGCACATTTGAATAATTTTAAAAAAATAATAAAAAAAGTTCAGATTTACCATAGAACATCTATTGGCAGTGTAGCCCAGAGACCACCAGAACTGGCCACATACCATTTAATTCCAGCCCCTGCGTCCCAAATGGAGAACTTGGAGGGAGCATGATAAGTGATCAAGGTAAAACTCATGCAGCCTGGCTATTCTGCCATTTTAATGTAGTCCAAAAGAGGGCGACACTGTTATGCACTACTCTACAGATCTTGGCTGACAAACATCTGCACTTTGAGCAGTGCATTTCTGCCAAACTGCTGTGCAAATACAGGCAACCACCTCGGTTCCCGTTAGGCTAAATTACAGTTGTGTTTTAAAGGCAATGAATCTGAGAACACTAATTAGTCTAAACATCACTGAACTCAGCCACACGGGTCTGTAATGCTGTTTGAATCAGATTGAGTCAAGTCATTCAAATGTTCTTCTAGGGGCTTTCCTGCCTATAGAGTTTTGCCCACTAACAGTACTACTACAAAGCAGTCAGTTTTGGCTATCAAATGCCAGCAAGTGAGATTTCATTCAGTATTGTGTGCCTGAGCAGACAAGTTAAAAACGCAAGTCCATGCATTTAAGACACTGTGTAGCTATTTTTTGCCATCTTGAGACCTCCAATAAGCGCCTGGAGGCCATTTTGTGCCTAGCATTTTTAAGAGGAAAATTAAAATTGTTTCATTGTCCACTATAGATTCTGCTGACAGACTTTTCCTCAAAATTAAGGCTCAAATATTTACCTTCTTCTGTGCGTCTTTGTTATTTGCGATGTTTCCAATTTCTCCCAGGGCTGCTCGGGGTTTCTGTGTGGGCCCAGCCACAGAGCAGGCTTTCCCACCGAGGTCAACCTTGGTGGAAGCCAAGCGATTCTGCAGAAAAACGAGGAGTATGAGTGATAGTCTGCACGCCTTTAGCCTTTACTAGCTTAAAGAGCATTTAGCGGAAATCCTCATCGATCTGCTGCATGATACGATATCCCAAAGGGACACACGAGGGCTTTAAAACTACAGCTGTATTTAAAGAGGAAAGAGTCAATCGTTGTAAGTGCTTTCTCCAGATACAACAATTAAAAAAATAAGCACATGTGGCAAAAACAAAATCTTACCCGGGTCACTCTGAGAGCCATTTCGAAACGAGCGATGCTTCTACAAACAGGCAAAGAGTCGCAATGGAGAACGGTGCGGTGTAGCTTCAATGAACAGCCTCTTTGTTTAAATCCTCGCTCGCTGCAAGCTGATTCGCTGTGCCCACAGTTCTCCGGGCGTCTGATTGGTCGAGCGCATCTGTTTGAAATGCGTTCCTCGGACAACTCGTGGTCACGTGATTTGGATTTTTGTTGCTCATTTCCTTTTCCTGTTACGTCGTGCTTGTTTTTTTGTATCAACGCTGTTCTTTAAAAAAAATGTGAATGGGGATTAGAAGTTCACCTGTTTCACTTTAGGAGGGAGGGGAAATTAAATATATTATCTCCTTATTAATTTAGTATCGGTAACCTCAAATTCTTTTAAAATACAATGGCTTTCAGCTTGGTTACGATGACATATTTCCTCTAATAGCTCTGTTATTACATTTACTATCATAAAAGTCAATCCCTGCTATGCAGAGCTGTGTCAGGCCATGAGAAATCTTAAGAATACAAAATGCCTTCTTTAACCATTGAGGCTGGTGTCACTTTTAATTTTCTTTTATAGATTTTAACAGTACATTTGAGATGTAATTTCTCACCTAACTCATGCTGTAACAGTTTACCACTGCCATTCATAAAATGAACTGCAATCTACATCTCTTTATATTGTCATGCATTATTGTATGCAGATTTTTTTTGCCAAGTAAAATGTATCCACTTCATAAAAGTAAAGCTGACTGTAACTACTCTTTACTTGGTAATAAGTAGATACATTCTATAATCCCAATTCCACAAAAAAACAAAAGTTGAGATGCTGTGTAAAATGTAAACAAAAGATATGCAAATCTCATAAATGCATATTTTATTCACAGTCAAACGTAGAAAAGATGTCAAATGTTTAAACTGAAAATATTTTAAGAAAAATGAAGGTCATTTTGAATTTGATGGCAACAGGTCTGAAAAACAAAAAAGCAAGGATGTGGGCAAGCAAAGGCTGGAAAAAAGTAGTACTAAATAGAAACAGCTTGAGGAACATTTTGCAACTAATTAGAGAGTCAGAGTTTCTCAGAAGTAAAGCTGGGCAGAGGTTCATCAATCTACAACTTGTGGAACAATTTCAGAATAATGTTAGTGTAAAAGGGTGAATATCTCATCATCTACAGTACGTAATATCATCAAAAGATGAATCTCTGTGTGCACTGGACCAGGCTGAAAAGCAATATTGATGAATGGCCAATGATCTTTTGGCACTCAAGCAGCACTGCATTAAAAACAGGCATGATTCCGTCATGGGAATCGCTGCATGAGCTCAGGACCACTTCCAGGAACCACTGTCTGTAAACACAGTTCACTGTGCCATCCACAAATGCAGGTTAAAGCTCTATCATGGAAAAAGGAGGCGCATATGTGAACGGGATCCAGAAATGCCTTTGTAAGCTTTCGGTCATCCAGGTCATGGTAGCCTTCGATGCTTCGAGGCAACTTCTTATTGGTTCATGAAGACTCTCGTCCAAGAGGCTTCTTCAGTTTAAAACAGCTGATGAATCTAGTGATTGTTCAGTTGTAGGTTTCCTGAGGGTCGTTGGCACACTATGCGAGTTGTCACACAAACCAATGTGTGAAAAAAGGTATGGTTCATTACCATCACTGGGGCCAAGGTGTGAAACCTCTGTAAATATCGCTTCACTGCACAATCCTGTGAGCTTTTGAGGTCACTTGAGACAAGATGTAAATGTGGGTTGGAGCACCTGGGAAGGAATATAAAGACTGCACTGTAGGTGGCTGATAGCTGGTGTTGTAAGCCACCAAATCTATTCAGCGATGGCCGTTCACTGTGGATGTAGATTGAGTCCTTTACGCCTCTCTCAGACCATCTGTCTACTTGGCCCAAAAATATGAACATCGGCATCCTCCAAAGAGCCCTTTCTCCTTTAAATGCTGTGTCCTGTTGAGGTGACTCTCCTGTGTTGTGCCACACGTTAGTGGAGTGGTTGTTTGGGTTCTCCCGTGTAAAGGTTCAAGCACTCCTCAATGCCGGTGTTGCTGGGTCTGAAGTGCACTGAAATTCTTCTGTGTTTTTCCGGCAAACCTGCCACATAACTGACAACAGTGTTGTTCCATCTGCGATTCTGTTTCTCCACGATTGGTGCCTGAGGTTCTTTCCTGAGCCCCTTTGTTGATTTCACGAGGCCCAGTTAGGATAACCACATGTTATACTAATGATCCACAAACACTGTCATCTTCTCTGGGTCAAATCTCATTTAAAATGGATTGAGACAAAATGGAAAACTGTTCACACACACACACACACACACACACACACACACACACACACACACACACACACACACACACACACACACACA
>JAVDPK010000003.1:24848-37364 GCA_034780415.1 Cichlasoma orientale
CACACACACACACACACACACACACACACACACACACACACACACACACACACACACACACACACACACACATAGAGAGAATAACATGAGTTGCATAACATTATCAAATGGGTAAAATGAACTGTTACTGAATATTGCAGAAACCGAAAGCATTGTATTTGTGAGTGGGAATGTTCTAATACTGCTGCCCTGAACCCATCTATAGAAGTTATTACAATTAAATCACTGGGTGTTCTGCTTCAGATAGATATTGTTGTTCGCTCACATCTGGAGTTCTGGAGTTTTCCCAAAAAACTTCCAGCCAGATTAGTTCTTCATCGGTTCTTCTGTACTAACTGTGAATGAAAAATTAAAGGCAAGGCTACGCATGCACGCTCGTAATATGAAAGATACTCCGCACACGCTTCTTTTGTGATACTGGCTTTTGTCATGATTATATGGCACTTCAAGTGACTTTGGTTTGAACCAGTGTGATGGGGTGGGAGAGGGGCAGTGCTGACTGTGGCCTGCTGGTAGAATCTATTTGAGAGTCTTTCAGCCATTGATTTCAGACCCCTGTAGCGTCTACCTGAGGGCAGAAGTGTGAACATGCTGTGTTGTGGGAGTGTATTGTCCTTAATGACGTGCACCCTCTTGATGACCCTGGTGGTGTAAACGTCCTGTAGTGATGGGAAGGCTGCTCCAGGGATATATTGTGCAGTTTTTATCACATGCTGGAGGGCCTTCCTGTCCTGAATAGCGCCGCTTCCACGGCACACTGGTGCTGAGGAGGCGATGACGCTCTTATCTACATCTAGGGAAAGATTATTTTCCTGACACCGAGCCATCAGCAAGCTTCCGGCATAATTCTGGCTGCATATTTGACCACACTTCTTGGCAGAATTGGCAAAGTTATTTTAAATTGGTTGGTTTCCTGACACAGACTCGGCTTTTAAGTGTAGTCCATAAATATTCTATTGGATTGAGTTTGGGCCTTTGGGAAGGCCATTCCAGAACCTGCATCTCAGCCTGCTTTATCCATTCCAAACCAGTTTGGATGCGTGTTTGGGATCATTGCCCTGTTGGAACACTCACTCCTGTCCAAGTTTCAACCATTTAGCTGTTGATTTGAGGTGAAGTTGAAGAATTTGGAGGTAGTCTTCCTTCTTCATTATTTCATCCACTTTGTGTAACATACCAGTACCACTGGCAGCAAAACAGCCCCAGAGCGTGATGCTACCAGCACCATGCTTAGCAGCTGCTACAGCAGTTTCCAGTTCATGGCAGGCTTGAGCCTTGGTGGTTCCTTAACATCCTAACCAGTTTCCTCTAATCCGAGGGTGACAGTTTGGGTCTTCTCCCAGACCTGTAGACGCTGTAGAATCTTCAGCACCACTTATTTAAAAGATGTAAGTGAGTGTATGTAAATACTTGAGTATCTTTATATTTTTGACCCTGTGAATCTGAACTAGATTCAATCTTGTGCATGCAGTTCTTGTTTTTTCATTCCACCCTGAAAAAGAACACTTCAAAGAAATAATTGAAATTCCAAATTACCACAATATTCATGAGTGTATGTAAACCTCTGACAACAGCTGTATGTGTGTGAGGCCTTCATGAATGGTAGAAATGACAGCATCATCAGTTGTGCCAAAAAGTGATTTCTGATGTTTCTATGTGATTTTTTTTTATGTGTAATATCGTTTCTTATGTTGATAAATAGACTGTAGTCAACAGGATTTTTGAAGGGTTTACATACAAAATAAAGAAATAACTTGTTTTGCAAGTATCTTTATGACTCTGCATTATGATATCTACATTATAATCAATCCTGTACTTTTTGGGCACGTAAAATATCTTTATAGAACTGTAATCTTATATTTGTTGCAATTTTTGCAGTCCTCTTGGCCAGATCTCTGTGAAAAAAGACATTTTAAATGTCAATGACAGTTTTACCATGTTAAATAAAGAATATATAAAAGTGATTACAGCTTCTACCTTGTGACCGGAATGGTCTTTCTGGCGCAAAATGACTTGATATCATTCATGACAAGAATAAAACTGTACAAAATATGACACATCTGTTTGATATGTTTCACAGATTATAGGCCAACAAGTCACTTACAGCAGTTTAAATACAGCCAGTTATTTATTTATTTTTTGGCAAATACGGTTAATCACTTTTTGGCACAACACCGGTTCTGCCTGTATGCAGACCACTGTGGTCTTTTTAATGTGGGTAATGACTATTTCTATCCTCTCAAATCACTTCATCACATTTAAGAAATCACTGAAGCAGTACCTTTGGAACTTAATGCAGATGTGTCATATTTTGTACCGTTTCGTTTTTGTCTGCTTTTATGACTTTAAGTGCTGTGTTAATTTTTTGAAATATGTTTTTTCTCCGTAGGTGCTTTATGTGGGGTAAAGGTATGTTTGTAGAAACAAGGAACGCTCTGCACTGAACTCTTCAGTGGCGCTTCTCCAATAACCCTGCCCTCCAATCAGAGGATCACAATTTCCATGACGTGGACCGGAAACACAAAGGACGCAAACGCAACACGTAAAACTAAACAGATGCCACTACCTCTCCGAGACTGAGGACGTCAGCGGGAGCAGCTACCGAGACTCCAAGACGGAGAAACCGAAGAGAAAAGGGCACAAGCGACGATTAAACCTAGACGGCCCTAGTTAGTTAGCTCCAAGATAATTCCATTTGCCTCTGGTCACCGGAAAACAACGTTTCTCTGGCACAAAAAGGTAACTTAATGTCGATTAGGTAAACCACAGTCAGCTTGTTAGTTAGTAGTTGTTTCGGGAAGTGTCTGAACTTACGAGTGAATGCAGCCACAAACTATTTAAAAATCACATTTTCCAAAACGAGTAGCCTCCACGTTGGTGTAAAATTGGCTTACGTAATTAGCGAGGATTAAAGAAAGGCTGTCTGGCTGCTTAACACGTGTCCCTAAAAACTTTTCCAACCATAAGACTGAACGTTAAATAGATTTAGATAATATATAGCAACTAAATCTGATACTAACTCTAGCGCTATTTAAAGATCGACTTGTCCACTAGCTAAAAATTGCCTTTTTAAAAAAACTTAAATCTATCAGCAGGACCGATCTATCAGCGCCTGGATTTTTCCCAGTTTGTCTAACTTGCATCGACATTTTGAGAGTTATTTATTAGTGTCTATTTTATCCCCTTTATCGTTTTTATTTTCAACTCGTATAGACTTGGGTTTATTAATTTTTCTGCGCTTCTTAACAAAAAATCAAAGAGCCAACAAAGCAAATAAGCTGCTAGCCGCGCAGCTAGCCTTTAGCATGTTAACGGGGAGATCAGAAGAATCTTACTTAGCAATGAGCCTGGCTTTAGTTGTTTTTATTATTTCCAACTAACCCTTTAAACCACAGCTTGTACTTGAAAAATACCCACGGTTCTACCGAGCATCACGAGGAACACTTATTTCTTTGTTTTAAAGGGGTAAAAACGCTACCAGTGTGCGTTAGCTTGCTAGCATGACTCAGTGGATTTGGTGAAGTAACTCGGCTGTGTGGCCCTGTTTGTTTGCCATGAAGTAGTTTAGGATAAAGGATATTTACTCGCTTGACTGACCCTTTTGAGGATCTGTAAATGCGTATTTGTCCCCGGGATGAAGGGAAAAGCAGGGCTGAGGAGTGAGTTGCCTTTTGTCTGGGTGATAAACGTGCTTCAGCAGCTCTTTGTGTTATCCACAGGTGTTGTGGGGAATTTTGTTACCCTTGTGAGGATGCGTTCAAAGTCCTCCCCTGCATGTTCCGGCAAAGTGTGTGGGCTCTCTTTTTTTTTTGTTTGTTTGTTTTAAAGGAGAAACCTTGCTCTGACTTGGACACGGTTTAACCACGATTTCATCTCTGGCTGCAAGACTCCTGAGGTTGTCTATAAATAGATGTGTTCACAGCCTCGGTGTATTGAGGTAACTCGTGAGTGTGCGCGTGTGTGCGCGCTTTGGAGATCACATTGCACTCCTGTGACCGTGGAAAGCCCTCATGCTCATGTCCATGTGAGCCTGGCTGGAAGTGGAGCTCCGCAGTCTGCAGTCACGCACACGTGAAGCTGCACATTGCGGTGGTGGGTTACTGTTCACAGTTTGGGAAAAGGAGGAAGACTTGATGCATTTAACCAGAACACGAACTTGGTGATGCAAATTCTTCCCTTTTTGGTTCCCCTGTGTACAGTCTGTAACAGTAACTGTAGATCGCTGGTTTGCCCTTAAGCATTATCTTCACAACTTCCTTTAAAAATGTTAGTCATCACAACACCGTGCAGCTGTTTACTAGACTAACTGGCTCACAGGAAGCTGTTCTCAGGTTTGAGGAAGGAAATTTATATTGCTTTATTTTATTTAATTAATTTAGGCTATTAAAGTGTATTTGGCTTTATTTCAAGTTTATTTAGTATTTTTTAGCTATTTAATTTTTTTTCTTTTATTCCATTCAACAAATTTCAAGTGTTGCTTTAATTACTTTTTAGCCTTTTTAAAATGCATTTTACTTAGTTTATTATTTAGTATGATGTTGCATTTTCCTTGGCTGTTTCGTTCTCTTCTGTCATATGAGCCCTCTGCATGGCCTCCTTCACTACATTCATGAATCTTTTGAGATCTTCCTCATTTCCTCCTGTCTGGCAGCTCTATATTCAACATCTCCTGTCTAATATATCGACTGTCTGTTCTCTGCACATGTCCAAACCATCTCAGCCTCGCCTCTCTAACTTTGTCTCCAAGCCGCTCGACCTGAGCTGACCCTCTGATGTACTCATTTCTAATCTTGTCCATTCTTGTCAATTTATATCCTTTTTACTTAGGTTTTTTTTTTGTTTTAAATTCCTTCTGTTTTTGCATTTTTGTTGTTTTACCCATGTTTAACTGAGCTCTTGTCTCCTAACTTTGAAGGAAGCTTTGATTAAGGAGAAATTGCATTTCAATGATGTATCACTGCTGAAGCTCAGTCTGAGAGGACACAGGGTGGAAAAAAGATTTTTCCATAGAGAATTTTAAAAATTACAACGACCACACCCTTAACCTGCAAAGTAAGAAGGCTGCTGACGCCAGCACTGCTGACATTGGCCACGCTCGGGGAAACTAATCTGAAATGGCTCTTAAAGACGTGCAATACCTGCACAGTTTTTAACCTCGTTAATTAATTGGGCTCAGTTTAATGTTGAAGGATTTTCTTACTTTCAGACTTGATTAGTGCGATCGCACCAGGAACACCCCTAGGAGGCGTTGGCCTGCTTCAGCTGCCTGTTTGTGTGCCCATACACAAATATTGTTATAGACCAGAAACATGATTCATTTGAGTCACAAAGGTGCCACCGCTTAATCTCCTAATCTGAGTGACCATTGAAACTGGAAAAAAAAATCAGAATGAGCCCTGTTTAAAGATGACGTTAACATCTTTTTATCTGAAGTCCGCTAATTTCAAATGTTAACTTCGGAAGCTGAAGCTTTTATTTTCAGTCTGTCTTCCTGAGCAAAGGTCAAGAATGCTGTTTGCATTTCACACTAAATAAATAACATTTTTAACCGAGAAGGTTTACAATCTGCCTCCATGCTGTTATCTTGTTTGTGCCACTCCATGCTCAGGTCATGTGATGACACCTCAGCAATTTTATTATCTGAGTAAGATAGTGAGATGTGCCCTGAAGCTCCAGTAAAAAACAAAACAAAAAACAAATAAGTCAAGTTTTAGTGTTTCTTTTTTTTATTAGATTAAAATCTGAGCAAACGTTTGATAAATTTCCCTTAAGGTGTTGTATAGACATCGTTTAACTAGAAATGTTCTGAATACTTTTTTTTTTGTGGGATTTGATGTCATCTAAAGTTAATCATGATCCACGTGAGTTAAATGCAGTGCTTATGCTGTGATTTCAGCTGCATTTACAAATAAAATGATCAGTCAGAGAAAATTAGAAGCAACAGAAGGTCTCACTTATCCTTCTCGCTACCACTCTGAAGGCTTGTTTCTCACTCTCACATTGAACACAGCAGCGATTGAGAAAGCTGTCCCCCTGCCAGGAGATCAACACGTCCTTGTGAAGCAGCAGGATATCGTCCATGGATTTTATTTAGCTTTTTTGGGCTATGAAAAGTGCCAGACGTAGTGGAGCGTAGGTGCTTAAAAAAACATCCCACATCTACATGTTGTAGGTGTGTACTGTCACTGGGGGCAAAAAGAAATGTGGGCTCCCCTTTCTATTTTGTGTTTGTGGTGTTTAGTCCTTCTGCCGTGAAGAGAAACTAAGAGGTTAAAAACAATTATTATACTGCAGGTGCTGTTTGTGCTTCTCTTTTTTTTTTATTGCTGATTTTTTTTATATATATTTTTTTGAGCTTCTTGCTCTTCCTTATGAGCTCTGCTGTCACTCCCATTCCTGTTCAAGCCCCTTTTTAAAATAACCGTTAACATTTTATTTTAAAACATGATTAGCTAATTGTTCAGGTAATTATTAACCTGAAAGGAAACTTGTAGTTTATCACAGTAAGTGAGATGGAAGCATGTGAGGCTGATGGTGGTAATGCGTTCAGTGACGGCTCATTAGGAACTGCTGCTGACTGAAGAGGCTGCACGACAGGCACCAAGTGTGATTCCGGTTTAGCCCGTAGTTACTGATAATCTGAACATTTCTTCCCTCTTCTGTAGCATCTTTGTGCCAAGTGACTCCGCTTGAATTATTTCTTCTCTCCTGTGCTAACAGGTTTGTTTTTTTTTTTTGGTCTGCAGGTCAGCCTACGAGGTGGCAGATATCGCTATGGCCCAGGAGACCAATCAAAGCCCAGTTCCTATGCTCTGTGCCACTGGCTGTGGTTTTTATGGCAACCCTAGGACTAACGGTATGTGCTCCGTGTGCCACAAGGAGCACCTGTCACGACAGAACAATGGAGGAGTCGGTTCTTTGAGTGGAGTGGGTAAGACCTCAGATCACCCCCAACACACACACACACACACACACACACACACACACACTTCTGTGTGCAGCTGCTCTGCCTTCACCCCTGTTGTCTCACTGTGGCATGTTGTGATTTATTTTTCCTCAGGCGGCAGCAGTAGCTCCACAGCTGAGGCTTCTGCCATCCAGAGGTTAGAGGCCACCCTGAATAATGCTGCAGCTGCTGCAGTTGCTGCTGCAGAGGTGGCAGCTGAGGCCGCTGCTGCCTCCGCTGACGTTGCTGCCAACACAGAGGCACTCAGGTGAGTGGACCGAGGCATTCAACCATTGATTTGTGCTCATCTGAAGTTGGGTTGTGGTGGCTAAGCAGGGTGTCCTCCTCCCCAGCCATGTTATTGCTTGCGGCAGCAGGTGTCCCCCAACACAGAGAGAGCATGCTACTGTTTTCCAGCAAAGTGTTGTTATACATCTGTAGTTTCCAACTTACAATAATCCTCAATAAATGCAATATTTTACCGTGACATGCAGTCAACGGCTATGCTAAGGCTATCACTATAACACGCCTGTCAGGTTTTCAGGCGTGGCCAAAAAAATAAAAAAAATCCAAATAAACAATATTTGTTGATTTCCAAGTTGAATTCCAGTAACTTCAGTGTCACCTTTAAATCCATTTTGGGGGGAGAAATATTGATCAAAAAAGTCTTAAATAATACCAGCATAGAGCTAGTAACCATTATTGTAACCCACCCTATAAGTGTAAACATCATTCATATTAAAATGACGCATTAACAGTAGTCTTAAAAAGGTGCGACTCAAAAGTGTTATATGTGAAAGATGAGAATATTACAGTGGACCTAATCTGCTTATTTCCAGCTCCATATTTTTACTCTTGGACTCTAGTAGATTCCATAGATTCAAGTCTAAATGCCACCATTTACTGAAATGTTTAAAAGCTTTAAGCAGACTTAAAGGGAGAGCATCTCCGATTGGCTGTTTCTGTGCCTGAGATGACCATATTAGCGGATATCCACTGAAAGTGACATCATACAGATCCAAGAGTAGAAAAAAAAATGTCTGAAACTCACATAGCCTGAACATCCACTGTTGTAACAGTATCAATATTAAAGAGTGTAATAGATCCACTTTAAGCTACTTGATTTAGTTTTTCCTTTCTTATCCTTCGCAGCGGGATTTCACCTGCCATCTCTGTAACACAACAGATGACTGAGATGAGTCTGTCCTCTGAGGAGAAAGGAGCATCAGGGAGCAAAGTGGAGCTCACAGAGCCAGGTGGGCACCAAAATGGACCTGCCTCTTGAGTTTCTGGTTGAGGAAAAACATTGCCGCTAACAGCTTTTACCTTTTTGTTCTGTGTGAAATGAAAAAAGGGTCGTTTGTGTGAGGTGATCGAAGGGAGAACTGATGTGCTGCGCATTGAAAAGTTGGAAACTTATATTTTTTCCAATGCAGAATTTATAGTCATTTTTTTTGTTTCTCCAGTGGTCAGTCAGCCAGCCGTCTCAGCCTCCCATCCCTGCACTGCTGGCAGTGAAGAGTCCAAAACCCCCGAGCCCCCAAAACCCAAGAAGAACCGATGCTTCATGTGCCGTAAAAAGGTTGGCCTCACAGGTAAGATGTCACACAAACGATGAAGAGCAGAAGATGAAGAGCGGGCTGCACCAATCAATTAAACTTTGTTGGTATAGCACCTTTCATGCAGTTTAGCAGTTCAATGAATATAGAAGTATTTTAAAGACAAAGCTATTCAGAGCTCAGAGCTGACCACAAGTCAGCAGCCTCGGTATGGGCAAAGACTCAAAAGCAGAATTATGGAAACGAGTAAAGAGAAAAGGGTTATAAATGTACTGAATATCAATCTGCTGAACCTGCTTTTGCCTGTTGGGGTAAAATGTCAGGTAAACGTGGGTGTTCAGAAACTCATTTTCAGTTAATTGTCTCCACCTCTTTCCGGTAGCAGAGCACTTCATTTTCAGTTGTTTCAGGAAGAGAAGATCCTGTAATTTACTGCAGTTTGGGGGAAGCTGGACAGATTAATTTCTTTTATCATAAAAATAAAATTCAGCATTGAAGAAAAGTTCATTTTTGCTTGTATATGCTGTCGTGTGTTTTTTTTAAAAACTCCCAGCAAGCCATGAGGATCATTTTTAAACTGTAAGTCACGTAAAGCCTCGTCCTCTAAAACATTGCCTTTCCTTTTCTGGTGTCCCAGGGTTCGACTGTCGCTGTGGGAATCTGTTCTGCGGACTTCATCGTTACTCCGATAAGCACAACTGTCCGTACGACTACAAAGCCGAAGCTGCCGCCAAGATCCGCAAGGAGAACCCCGTCGTAGTTGCCGAAAAAATCCAGAGAATATGAAAAACTGATTTTGACTTTGAACCCTGGGAGCGATCAGCTTCCGTACGATGGACTCGCTCGACTTTTCCTCCCGAAGGACTCGTTTTCTTTTGTTACACATTCAGGGTGTTTTTTGGGCTCCCTGTGCATGGATGTTCATGTTTCCAGCTTCTTGTTTGTGTGTGTGAGTTTAACATTTTGGCGGGGGTGTCTTGAACTGAGAAATGTTGGGATTAAAGTGTGGCGGCTTTGTGTCACTTGAGCCAGCTGATTGAGAAAAATGTGATTGCCCTCTATTTTTTTGGTTGGGGGGGGGGCTTCCTTGCCTGTTTTCTTTTGGTGGTCCTCCTGAAATCGTTTGAACTTTGCTTGGAAGGGGGCTCGGACCGCCCGTTCTGGACTCTGGGACTTCTCAGCTGTGCTTGCTCTCTGCTGGCTTGAGTAGCAAAGTGGATTTCTTGCTTTTCCGTTTGCAGCCGTCGCTCTGTGAAGTCAGTGTTTAACCCGCCCGACTTGCCAGAGTTTGGCAAGTTTTCTTTTCATCTCCTCAGCAGGAGCCTTTGTTTCTCTCTGGCTCGTATTCCTTCCCAGAAACGTGAGGAAGATGGACCGTTTTCTCTCCCGTTGATTTCGGACAGATGACTGCTTCAAACAGTCCACAGAGGTGTCACAATTTTCTTCATTTTTGTCTCTGGATGTTTGGTTAGTATACCGTGTGCTAAAGCGTTTGGGAGGGTTTAGCTCCACTAATGTCTTTTACTTTGCTGTTGAATGTTTTCTTCAGGTTTTTAATGTGAGTTGAATTGACAGTGTTGGGAGTGCTGAAAGAGGTGGTGACTTAGTGAAGTTAGATATCGTTTACCATTTATCGGTTGATTTTTGGTCCGGCTGCTTAATCATTTTGGTTTTTATCCCTTTTTAGTTATGCAAGTTTGTACAAACCTCTTTATTTATACACTGCTGTGTGCTTAATCTTCTAATGACACAGAATAAAATTGTATGATTGTAAATAAATTATGTTCACCACTAAACGGTAAAGAATTCCTGCCTCCATTCTTCATGATTGAGATATATTTTGTTGCACAACCTTTTGAGGCAATCAAGTGACCTGTGTAACTCTCAATGAGACTTGTGCACATGTCAGCAGGTATGTCGGCCCACTCCTCGAGCGATCTGCTCCGGCTGTCTCAGGTCTGAAGGGTGCTTCTCCAGACGGCATGTTTCAGCTCCTTCCACGCACGTTCAATAGGATTTCGATCAGGGCTCACAGAAGGCCACTTGCAGCTGTGTGTTTTGGCTCGTTATCCTGTTGGAGGACCTGTGACTCGGACACAGCTGTCTGACACCAGGCAGCACATTTCACTCCAGGGTGCTTTGATTGTCTTGAGATTTCCTTGGACCCTGTGCAGATTCAAGACACCCTGTGTCGGGTGCAATAAAGCAGCAACATAGCAGAGCCTTCTGCATGTCCCAAGTCACTGTACAGTCACTGTGGAAAACTTTGCATTTATACAGGAATATAACCAGAAGCATTAAGTGGGATAAATATGCACAAAAAGAGAAAAATGGGGAAGAGGGCAAATTTTATATTTTACAAGCATTTGATCGTTTATTTGTTGGGTTTTTTAGCCCTTTGTGTTTATTCCATCGTGCCGACTGCACGTTGCACATTATCACACATTTTAACCTTTATTTTTCTTTATTTTTTTAGTAGAAATTCAGACACTACTGTAATATTTTCCCTTAAAAGGGATGTGTACAACATCCAGCTGACATTTCCAGGCTGCTGTCTGTCACCTCCATGTGACTCAGCAGGGTCTGCTGCAGCGAGCGCTGGCCTCGGGTCACGTTAAGACACCTGCTCCCTGTTTTGATACACGTGTGCAGAGTGTACTCATTTATCAGGCGCAAGAAAGAAATATGTACACTTAATGCTCCTCACCGCCCCCGCGGGCTCCTATCACTCCAGAATGAGTAGAAACCTGAAGCAAATGCCTCTCAGACCTTTTATCTTTTCACTTGCTACATTGTGTGTGTGTGTGTGTGTGTGTGTTTAAAAATGGCTCCCTGTTATCTTCCACTGGTCACTTCATCTGTTAACTGCAACAAAATTCAGTCAGTGCAAATTCACTGGGGGAAAAAGTAATCTTACCAATAAAGGAAGAAGTAGATGACCCGCCCATTTTAATTTACTGCAGGCGATCCGTGCTGTGCTTCTGAGACACACATGAAAAGGCAAAGTGCGCTGAATTTCATATAATCACAAAATGAACTCCCCTTCCTCCAAGAGGAGGCTTGCTGAAGCTCTTGGTTTCACACAAGAACTGTTAGGAGGAGCTGCCTTTACTGCACACAGACCTTTGGCCTTCCTGTAGTCCCGGGGAAGGTCCATAAAAGAGGGTGATGAGATGGTTGTGTGACCTTTCAGCACTGATGGTGCCTTTCCAGATGCGCCAGCTGCCAGTTCCACAGGCACTAATGGACCGCCATCCGATCAGAGATTCAGGCTTTAAAACTGAGCACCGAGAACAACCTCCATCTTTATTTCTGAGAAACTCTGCCTCTCTAAGATGCTCTTTTCAAACCCAGTCATGTAACGAACATGTTCCCAATTAACCTAATTACTTGCAAAATGTTCCTCCAGCTGTTTCTTTTTAGCACCACTCACTTTTCCAGCCTTTTTGTTGCCCCTCCCAACTTTTTTGAGATTGTTGCTGCCATCAGATTCAAAATGAGCTAATATTGACCTGGACCATACTGGACCATACTAGTATATAAATCCAGTAAGAATTATGGCGTCCAGCAATTATGAAGACAAGGCAATCGACATTAACCAATCTTTTTTTCTTCATTCATGACATCACAAAGTAAGAAAAAAATTGAAAAACCTCTCCCACTGTATGAAGTTGGATTGACCACTTAAATCAACATAAAGTTCATATTTATTCATACATATTTACATATTTATAGGCAGGCATTCAGTGCACTTATCAGAGGATTTGAGTTGTTTGTAATATCATGACCCACCACCAGGTGGCACAACAGATATACATTGAGGCGCAAACCGTGAAGGAACACCTGCAGCATCGATGTGAAGTTCTTATTGTAACGTAAACGTGCAGAAATCTATGATTAGATTAGACAAGGCAGTGGGACAAAATACTGGCAAAATAACATGGAGTCCTAAAGCTGACGCTGCACTGTTGGGGCAACAAAGTACACTTTTCTCTGTTTTATATATATATA
>JAVDPK010000003.1:41613-52161 GCA_034780415.1 Cichlasoma orientale
TCATCCCCAGACCCAGCAGGAGGCAGCCTGCTTATTAGTGTCTAAAGACTCTGATACTGAGGTTATTTAAGAGGACAGAAACAGTGGCCTGATCTACCTCCCCATGGCGCCCACTCTGGAGGGTCCCCGGAGTGTTTCAGGTCCATTTTACCCGAGTACTGTCAGATCAGAGGGAGACAGGAACAAAACACTGCCTTTTCTAAACATGGTGATTAATAGTGACACTAGATGTGCAGTTAACACACCACACCCTCCACACCTGAGCTGTTAACTTGTAACTGCTCATACATAATTTATGATGGCCGTGCATGAAATATTGATTCAGAAACACTGTTTTTTTTGTTGTCTTTTCCCCCCTCCCCCTCAGGCTTGCATTATTATCATTATTGGCTCAGAGTATATTTGCTGCTCCCAAGTGGCCAAAGAATCTATTAATTAAGAAAACCAAATCTCCTCTGGCATTAACATCAGCACAAAAATTATGCACCCGCAGGCTTCACGGCGTGGGTTTCCATGGCCGAGTATTCACAGAACATGTGCCCATAATCTGTGAATAGACAACAGGTCTTAAAAGGTGTAATCCACCTCATACCTGTGGGAACTGACAACCGTGTAATGGAATCATTTTGGACGTGAAAAATGATTCCTCCTCTATTATTTAACGAGTCCCTGATGGGTTACGCCGCACCGTTTCTGGTTCGATTAGTCACGGCGTTGGTCTCTGCTTCAGGCTGATTCTCATATCTGCCTTATTATTAAATCAGCCAGAGCAAAAAGATATTAGGGTTGCAAGGTCACCTTAAGGTGTTTGCTGCCTGCTTGATGTGATGGACGTAAAGAAACTGAAACCTTCATTAAATCTTTAGGGCGTCTGGCCTGCTTGTGTGGTCTCCAGTAACATGACGAGTGAGAGTGCCTAAAGGCTCATTAATACGGTTCTTTGGTCTTTCAGGAAGAGCAGAGGCTCAGTAGAGCTACACTGAAGTCGGTGAAGGCCTGATATTAACCGCCCCCGGTGTCAGCCATACCTGTGTGACATCACACCTCTGTGCTAATAAAACATAAACGTCCCAGAGAATAACGCAGCCTGTCCAAGAGGGCTCCACCTTTGGTTTCCAGAATTTACTTCACCCATCCAAGAGCACACCTGTTGAGGAGGTCACATGCAGCAGTCGCCATAGTGACAGGACTGTCAGATACCTGAGTTGGGTGCTCAGCAGAGGAGAGAGAGCCAGCTGAGGGTGTCGGGCTCCGTAAACGCTGCACACAGAGGGTCGGACGCGTCCTATTTTTCATCATGCCGAGAAAAAGTGACGCAGCTAAACTGGAAGAAGGTACGTTAATGATTAGAGGAATGTTTACTTTTACCACTCTTACCTGCTCGAGGAATAAAACCTAACACCAGGTTTTTTTAAATTGTGTGTCTGTGTGTTCTTCCTCAGTTGGGATAGAGATAGACGGGGATTTGAGTGACAGTGATGGTGAGTGAATAAAACAGCATTTCATGGAACTTTTAAACAACAATGAAAAGCCGAGAGTGTAATTAAATGCTCAGAATATCAAAAATGTGGTTTGCATAGACGGTGGCGCCCAGAGAAGGAACAGGAGGCAAGCAGGAGGAAGAGGAGGCGCACGAGGACGAGGGCGAGGCAAAAAACCTGCCAGTGAGGATGAGGATGAGGACGAGGAGGAAGATGAAGCTCCCAGGGGGCGCAGGGCAGCAAACAGGAAGAAGCCGGCCAAGAAACGCGGTGGCGATGATGACGAGGACGAGAGCGAGGATGAGGCTCCCAAGAGGAAGAGAGGAGGAGCGGCCAATAAGAAGAAAGGAGGCAAGGGCCGGGACAGTGATGAGGAAGACAGTGATGAGGAGAGAGGAAAGAAAGGAAAGAAGGGAGGAGGGAAGAAAGGAAGGAAGGAGGAAGAAGAAGAGGAGAGTAAGGGTAGGAAGGGTGATACCAAAGGGAAAGGGAAGGACAAAGGCAAAGACAAGGATGATGACAAGGACAAGAAGAAGAAGAAGAAAAAGGATGACAGGTAGGCCAGAGGAGCTGAATCAGAGCCAGCTTCCACCTCACTTCCTGTTTTTACCTTCCTGCTAAATGCAGGCTCCACATTAATGTAACAGTGATTAATTCAAGGAGTTTAACAAAAGCTCTTTAGGATTTACAGCCATACGCCCTGTTTCTGATGCTCAAAAGTAATCGGACGCTCACAACATTTTAAATATGATTCTTTTAAATCCTTTGCTGTCAGTGCCTGAAGTCCAGAACCCGCGGACATCACCACATGCTGTGTTTCCTCCCTTGATATGCTCTACCGGGCCTTCACTGCAGACACCTTCACTTTGCTGCTTGCTTGTGGATCTTCCTGCATTCAGTTTTGTATTTAATAACTGGAAAACTTGAAAGAATATCTCATCTCTTGGGTTGCTTTTGCGGCGTGCCTCGTCTCACCCATTTGCACCGTTAAGCACCGTCTGATCAGTTTTGAAGCATTTTTGCTGAAGCCGAGTGCAGCCCCGCCACTTCTATCAGCACTCGCAGCATCGATAAACACTTGGGACCTGGTTCCACTGGCAGCCACAGCGTTAACGCCTCCACCATGTCTGGCAGGTGGGGGTGGGATGCTTCAGATCACGAGTGCGTCGTGCTGGTACAAGTTCATCTCGTTTTCATCTGTCCAAAGAATTTTTCCCAGGAATGCTCTAATCAGACCTCCCTGTTCTTGTAAACAGTGGTTTGCACTGTGCTTGCAGCTCTCTGTATTTACATTCGTGAAGGCGTCTCTTTTGATTGTTTGACGATGATACCTCCTCGGAGCGCTCTTGAAAAGACTTCAGTTGTCTTTTGTGGTCTTTCGGGCCTTTTGGTGCTGCTGAGCTGGCCGGTGCGTTCCTTCCTTTTAAGAATATATCAGACTGCTGATTTGGACCTCTTCTTGCTCTCTCTGATAGGTTTGTTTTGGTTTTTCAGCCTCACGATGGCCTCCTTCACATGTCTTTGGAGCTCATATTGAGAGATTCTAGTGAGCAGCAACCAAATGCAAGCTCGGCACTTGGAATCGGTTCCAGATCTCTAATCTGTGTCATTTGTCATGAAATGAGCACGAAACCGCTCGTCAGTCAGGACTGTGTATAAATGTTGCTGTAACTCCTAAACAGGTAATGTAAAATTTTTGTAAAGCACCTTTAATTCAATCTGAAAGCTGTGCAGAGGAAAGACCTCACTGTTCACCTGTGGTGTGATTAGAGAGAAATACAAGCTTTAACACTCAATCATTGACCCCAAATGATGAATCTGAAGATTATCCCGAGGCTCCTCTGAATTCATTTACAGTCCTTCGTGTGGGATTTGACTCCAGCTGCCCTTCTTTTGCTCCAGTTCATCAGATTCCAGCTCTCACTCAAGCGAGGAGGAGGAGTCCATGTCGGAGGGAGAGATGGCCCGGCTGATGGAGGAGGTGGAGGAGAAGAAGAAGCTCATCGCCAACATCAGGAATAAGCCGTGGAGGATGCAGCGGAGGCTCATACTCCTTAAGTAATACCCCTCCCCCCCCCCCTTTTTTTCATATCACACAGGTTTTAGCATAAAATTAGCTCGCTCTGGAATATTTAAATATTTCCCACTTCTTCACAGGGAGGCTCAAGAATTTGTGGATAAGTTTGAAGGTGCTTTGGGGAAAGGGAAGGGCAGGAAGTGGTACGCCTACAAAGTGATGATGACAAAGGTTAGGCACAATATATGTGTGTGTGTGTGTGTGTGTGTGTGTGTGTGTGTGTGTGTGTGTGTTCCTTCCCTAATTTACTGTCTTATTTTTTTTTCTTTAAATCTCAGAAATGGATCAAGTTTCAGAGGGATTTTGAGAACTTCAGAACAGCGTGCATCCCCTGGGAGAGGAAGATCAAAGAAGTGGAGAGTGAGTGCTGCTTACGGCATTCTGTAACAGACGCCCCCTTGTGGACAGGTGCTGAAACTAAAAATGTTCCCACTGTCCCCAGGCCACTTTGGGTCGTCCGTGGCGTCTTACTTTATCTTCCTGCGATGGATGTACGGCATGAACCTCGTGCTTTTTGGCTTCACCTTCGGACTCGTGGTCCTCCCCGAGGTGACGTCATGCACTGCGGTCCTGTTTCTCAGAAAAATGCATCCATGGTGGAATTTGCACCAATGAATTCAGTGTTTGTTTGTTTTTTAATTTTCCAGGTCTTGATGGGTCTTCCCTATGGGTCTATACCCAGGAAGACTGTACCCAGAGCAGAGCAGGACACCGCTCAAGACTACTCCGTCCTCATGGACTTCAATGTGAGTTTAATGTAAAATTAACTGTGTTTTTTTTTTTTCTACTTTTGGTGCTCCATCAAAGATGTTTCAGCCAAAGGGAAATCACTTGAGTTGCGCTGAATATTCACATTTCCTGCACGTCGGCAGCCATAATAAGAGCTGTCTGAAGACTATAAAGCTGCTTCAGTATTTCCTTGATTACCTCCTCGAGCACACAAGGACAAGATAACTGAGGAGTGACACACCTCACCTTTAAAATCGCTGCTGTGTGGGCAGCGTCGTCCCTTTAGATCGCTGACAAACCAAGGCATTAATGGCATCTCCTCCTTTCTCAGGGATACTGCAAATATTCAGTGCTGTTCTACGGATATTACAACCACCAGAGGACCATCGGCGTGCTGAAGTTCAGGTTGCCTTTGTCCTACCTCATGGTCGGGATCGGCACCTTCGGCTACAGCCTGATGCTTGTGATCCGCACGTGAGCCTCCAGCACAGCGCACAAAAGACATTTTAACCCAAAACACTAACTGCCTCCCCAGCGTGTACCAGTCTCTTGCCAAAAGTGTTAAGTTGTTTGGGAAAAATATCTCTTTGCATATAAATTATACCATAATTAGATCATTTAGAAGCTGAAGATGAATTTGTAGGTACTCACCGGCCGTTTCTTTGTTTTCAGAATGGCCAAAAATGCTGACGTCGGAGGCGGAGATGGAGAGGAAGGAGACTTCACCTTCGCCTGGAAGATGTTCACCAGCTGGGATTACCTCATCGGCAACGCAGAGACCGCCGACAACAAGTACGCCTCCATCACCACCAGCTTCAAGGTAACCTGAAGCCTGTAAGATACTCAGTGTGTAACATTTACAATGTACTGTACTGCTACTGGCTTTAAGGACACCTGTTCATAGCATTCAAGTGACCTATTAGGGCTATTTGCATGTTTTGATAAGAACAGGAGTCCATTGTGGATGAGCAGGAGAACCAGAAGGACGAGAACATTCACCTGCGCAGGTTCCTCAGAGTCCTGGCTAACTTCCTGATCACGTGCAGCCTCGGCGGCAGCGGATACCTCATCTACTTTGTGGTGAAGAGGTCTCAGGATTTCGCCAACAGGGACGACCTCAGCTGGTATGAGAAGAATGAGGTAAGGACGGTCAGACTCGCAACGCTACGATAAAGATGATGGAGATAAAACAATGAGTTTATGAAGTGTTTCAAACGGTTTGCTCAGTTGGAGATCATCATGTCTCTGCTGGGCCTGGTGTGTCCACCTCTGTTTGAGACCATTGCCGAGCTTGAGGACTACCACCCTCGAATCGCCCTCAAATGGCAGCTGGGACGCATCTTTGCCCTCTTCCTGGGGAACCTCTACACCTTTCTGTTTGCCCTGTTTGACGAGGTCAACACCAAGGTATGGCAGCTGTGCAAAGACCCCCCGCAGAAGCGTAATTCAGGCCCGAGTAGGAACCAGGAATAAGAAATGCTAAAATCATAATAAATAAAAACCACTGAGAACACGTCACTTTCTGTGATCGGCATTATTATGCTATAGAAGCTAAGTTAGATGTTTAGTTGATGCATCGATGGTGTGAACATGTTTTCTGCAGTGTGAAAATCTGCTGACTGTTTATCCTCTTTGTTCCCCTCAGCTGGAGGAAGAGCAGTCCATTAAGAACGCCTCCATCTGGGCCATGAAGGAGTACTACGCCAACTACTCACGTCTGATGAATGACTCGGAGGCCACCCCGCCTCCGATGAACCCGGCCGATGTCATCAGAGGACCCTGCTGGGAGACTGCAGTCGGCATTGTAAAGACAATTACACAACTTATTTATATTTGTTCATAACCAACCATTTATTGCACGTCTTCAGAAAACATCAATACTCTGAAGAGCTGCAAGTGTTCTTCAAACCAAATCGTGGAAGGAAATAATAGTATAAAGGAAAGTGGAAGGATTGCAACAAAAGTGCATAAAAATCTAGGCCCCAATATTCAGGTTGAGTTGAACCCTGAGAAAGACGCACATTTGTGCATTTTTTAAATTATTTCTAGCCCACTGAAAAAAAAACACACCTTTTATTAATTTTATTAAGAAAAATGTTAACATTTCTGTTCCAGGAGTTTGTGAAGCTGACAGTGTCGGACATCCAGGTGTCCTACCTGACTATCCTGATCGGTGACTTTGCCCGTGCCGTCATCGTCCGTTTCCTCAACTACTGCTGGTGCTGGGACCTGGAGGCCGGATTTGTAAGTGTCTTAATTAAAGTGATGGAGACCGTGAATAGCCCCTTCATATCTGTGTACACTGTAATAAGTTGTGCAAAGGAATGAGTCTTTCACACACACACACACACACGTACTTTGACACTGACATGGTGAGCCATGACACTGCAACAATGAGCTAAAAGGAGCCTGAAACTGACGCAGCCAAACGGAATCCAGCCATCATTCATGCTTTTACTTTGAAATGCACCACTGGTCCATTGTAGGTCTGGACTTCAGAATAATAAACCTTTTGATGAAACCTTCATTAACTCTGCAGCTGTGTTCACTTGGGTATGAGATGTGCGTACATACATGGCTCAATAAAAATTAAGCGAACACTCGATCATCACAGTATAACACAAAGCCTGTTAAACTTTAGGGATATCAATCTGTCCAGATAGGAAGAATAAACCATTGTGCCTCCATTTCAGCTGCTTTGGTACAACAAGTGCCCTGGAGAGGCAACAAAAACACAACTGCCCCCATAAAGGGAATGCTTTTGCAGGTGGTGGCCACAGATAGTTACTTTTCTCTAAAACACCAGAACTGGCTGCGATTTGCTGCAGTGATTTAGTGAATCAGTGGTGTCTTCTAAGATGAGAGACCAAACTTTATCTAAAAATGCATTCTTGCATTAATTCTGGTAAAAAGTTTGTAGAATAGTTCAGGCCACCAATGTTTACAGGAAATTCTCTGCCAAAACGGTCAAAACTGCACTTCCTCTAAATGGCCACTAGAGGTCAATTCAGAGTCAGTCCCGATGGACTCCCGTGTTAAAATGGCCAACCTTGCAGAGAAAGTAAACATGGGTACAGCCAGATTTTCATCCTTCATGATGATCATGATTTTTTTGCACTCATCCACCTGGATACTGGAGTTAGGAGCATGGCCACTTGACAAGTGTTGGCCTTTCTGTATCGTACAGTCCAGCCCAAAAAAAGGGGAAAATTCTAATATTTTGTTAAAACAGCACAGTTCAAAGATAAAACAATATAGAATAGACACTCAAAAATATAACTAATATAATATAATTAATACAAAATATATATTTAAAATAATAATAATTCAGTGAACATGGTAGATTTTAGCTTAAAGCTTTAATGTAATAAATGTGATATTCTTTAATGTTTTTAATTACAGCCTAACCAGATGTGAAATCCAGACAGCTGCACCCAGTAGCCTGTTTTACTGAACATGATAACGTGTGAAACTAATAACTGTCTCCGATCACTTTCAGCCATCGTACGCTGAGTTTGACATCAGTGGAAATGTTCTTGGATTGGTCTTCAATCAAGGCATGATTTGGTACAAACTCTGCTTTTGAGTGTGACGTGCACTGACCTGCAACCCTCCTAATTATCACGCCACTCGTAAAAGTTTCCAGCTCTAAAGCTGAGAGACTATGCATGTAATTATTGTGTCTTGTGTCCCTCCTCTGACCTGTTTCTGGTGATAAACCAACCTCATCCTGGTACTGAACGTCTCCCCTTTGATTTCAGGATGGGTGCCTTTTACGCTCCTGGGCTGGTGGGCATCAATGTGCTCCGCCTCCTCAGCTCCATGTACTATCAGTGTTGGGCTGTGATGGCCACCAACGTCCCCCATGAGAGAGTCTTCAAGGCCTCCAAGTCCAACAACTTCTACATGGGCCTCCTGCTCCTCGTCCTCTTCCTCAGCCTGCTGCCCGTCGTCTACACCATCATGACGCTGCCGCCGTCGTTTGACTGCGGACCTTTCAGGTGATAACACGCACAAAAATGTATCTGAATGTGAGATGCATGAAGTGATTTGCTAATACGAAACACCGAGTGAGTTGTTGTTTGCAGTGGGAAAGACAAGATGTTTGACGTGATCATGGAGACGATTGACCTGGACCTGCCGGCCTTTATGGGGACGCTCTTTAGCTACGCAGCCAACCCCGGCCTCATCATACCAGCTGTACTCCTCATGGTGTGAGTGCAGATACACACAAACCTCTGTATCATTTTAGATTTTCAGCCACGTTTGTAATCATAATCTTACATTTTAAAACTGAACAATAGAAACACACTCTAACCGGAACAAAAATAATCCTGCCATGTCTCTTTTACAGACTGGCCATCTATTACTTGAACTCAGTATCTGAGGCCTACCAGAACTCCAATATAGAGCTGAAGAAGAAGATGAAGATGGTGAGATCAGTGCAGAAAGGGGATGTTGCTGTAGGGCTTTGGGGGTCTTAACTCATTTAAATCATTTAAATCTCTCAATCCAGGCTCGTGATGAAGAGAAGAATCGTAGGAACAACGCAGACACCACCAACCAGGTCATGAAAGACCTGGAGGACCTGCTGCCGAACCGATCCCTCATTCCCCCTGCGCTGCCAGAGCCCGGTCGGTATCACACCCTGATGAGAGCTTTAATTTCCAAAGCATAACTCGCCGCTGAGGCCGTGAAAGTCACGTGACTAGGCTGCAAACCGGACTGTAACCGTTTCTCTCTCTGAACAGAAAAACCACAGGAGCCAGAACTGAAACCAACAAAGACAAAGCCCGGGTCAGCCGGCAAAGGTGTTAACCTGCAGAAAGATGTGTCCCTAGCATCACCCAACCCTAATGCTCGAGGGCCGGTAAGCAGGCCACCTGGACCGAGAGGACCCGGACCGGGGCGAGGCCGTGGGGGAGGGCCTGGACCCGGACCCGGTCGAGGCCGTGGGAGAGGGCCCCCTCCGAGATAACAGTGTGAGAAACTGATGTTCCTGCAGGCCGTTTCCATTCCTTATTCTGCCTTAATTTCCTAGAAGACGTTAGTAATAGCTCCTAATTAGGCCTTAAAATTGATTTAATCCAATCAACAACAGCTTGAACTCTACTGAAGATCATTTTTGGACATTTTGATCCTACAAACTGTAACTCACAGTGCAGTTAATCTATGTTTCTGCTCTGTGGGTAAAGTGGAACCATGTTTAGCCATTTTTAGGCAAACGCATATATTATATGCAAATATCTGACCCAGTTGGGATGTCTGCTGGTTACTGTGATAGCTTCTGTCCAAACTTGGTATATCTCATATTGCAGTGTTGGTCTTGTTTCTACATCATATTAATACGGGGGAAACGGAGAGGCAAAGCTTGTCCTGTAATAATAAAAGTCATATAGAGTTTACAGTGAGGCCGGTTAATAGTGGATGAAAGGGTCACACCACGTGCTTCTGTCACAGGTCCTTCCCGTATGTGGTCATTGTTTACGATTGGCTGGAAAATTATAATATTCAACACTCAGGTGCAATTTTAAGAGCAAAAACTGGTAAACTAGATAGAAATCTCCAGATTACTAGTCACTGATTTCATTTCATTATGTTGATAATGTAAAAAAAAAAAAGGAAATCTGTGGTTTATTGCTATAATTTTGAAGATAATCTATCGACCACCGAGATATACGTTCATGTACTTCAGGTAATCGCAGCGTGTGGTCACGTCTGATGTCTGATACAGATTTTTTTTTCTCATATTTACACTGACTTTATATCAACTGTACGAGACTGACTGTCCAATAAAATTATTTTAATAACATCTGCAACATATCAGCTTAATTCATCTTTGATTCTACTTTTGATTTTCATTCATACTGTAAATAATTCTCATGCAGATTAACATTAACATATATATTATACAGTACCTATCTGTGATAACAAATATACTTTTGATCACAGTAAATTGCTGTATTTCCTTAATTTTACAGTCGACTATTAGCAGCACACTTACAGTATAAGTTACTGTTTTATTTCAAAATGTTACACTTTTCCTACTGTTACATATTTTACACTAAGTTGATAAAACTATATTTTACAGTAGACCACTGGCAGCATGCTGCTGTTAAATTATCTTACAGTTATATTTTTACACTGTGTTACGGTAATAATACCACGGCCCAAATTATATTACTGTCACGGTTTAAGGGCTGTGTGGAGCGGGGAAGGACCCAAACGCAGGACGCGGGAGACAGAACTAAACGAAAAACT
>JAVDPK010000003.1:52261-71593 GCA_034780415.1 Cichlasoma orientale
CCGAACGTGGAAAACAGGAAACAAAGGCAAACCAAAACCCGAATACAAAACTAACCATAATTCAAAACATAAAGCGCTCTGGGCCACCGGCCCAGGACCATAACAATTACACGTCTGTATTTCCTTTATTCTACAGTAAACTGCTGGTAGCGGTTCTACGACATTATTATACAGTGTGTGACTGTTATAACAACATGCCCTTGTGTCAGAATTCGGGGCGGGCTGGGTGGTTTTTTCCATTCTGCTCTTCCAGGTGGGTTTTGGGCAGCTCCTTCCCTGCCACCACCTTTGGATGGAGCTTCTCTCCCACACCGTCAATCCATCATCCATCAGGAGGCTGCGTACCTAATGATCGTCTGTGGCTGTGATTTTCCTCCAGTATCACTTACCTGAAGTCCTTACCTGTTCAGCTTTATGGATGTTCTAGCTTTAAGCTTTCAATCCCTACACCTGTCTCAGCCTCACTTGCCTCAGTGGAACTCAGTACCCTCAGGATTCATACCTGCCTGCCCACTCTCCACTGTGCCACTGTGCCAGCTTCATCACTTCTGGAAGCCAACCTTCATTCTCTGGGCCTCAAGTAAGATAACCCACACTGTAATTTTGTTATTTAATTGCTTGTAAGGTGTCCCTGAGTGTCTTGAAAGGTGTTTTTAATGCTATATCTGCTTCTCCTGCATTACCTGCACTACAACTCGAGGTGCCAAATCCAAGCAACAATGAAGGGAGCGCTACAAAGTTATGATAAGGTAATATTTTCGTGTGGACTATGTCTGAAAGTACTTAAAATTAGACACACACACACAAAGAGTTGCCCAACCAGTCAGAGAGGTGCATGCCTGTCACCTCAAAGGAATGTGAGAAGTAGGACAGGGTTGGCTGAGCCTCTGCGATGGGTGGAGATGCTGCTGCTGATGGAATGAGCTAAACACTACAACAGCTGCAGGCTGGAGTGCGAGGACGGTCTTCAGCAGCACAGGTGAGGGCCTAAAACGCTTAAACTCCTGTTTCACTTATCGTTACGAGGGCTTCTGAGCTAGTCCACCCAGGGGCAGTCAAAATGTGGGGGAGAATGCAGAAAATGTATACAAAGAACGTGATAATGAGAAGGACAGTTAAACCACAGAATAAGGAAGGAAGTGTCAGAAATGAAGAGAAGGAGAGGAAGAACAGGTGTTTGTAAAGAGGCTAGAAACACACAGTGACTGGAGTGGGGACTGCAGCCTGGCAGTGTGCTGGTGGCAGAGCACTGTGGAGACTTTGATTGCTGTGATGAGCTGCAGTTTGTGTGGCTCCTCCCTGCCGCCAACAGTCACAGAGGGAGAAGCAGAATGAGATGGAAAGGGAGCACCACGGGTGATTTCACACCTTTACCCTCCTCTGTTTTTTTTTCTTTACAGCGTGAGATCTTGTTTCTGGTTTTAAATCTCTCAGCCAAGCAAAAATGCCGTTCTTCGATCGCTTGAAGGACATTTTCTCCCGTGACCGAGACTCTGAGCACGACACTGTCAAAGTGAGTCATATCGCACCTGAGAAACACCTGACTCTGCTTACTTGAGTATTTGAATTTAATATGAATTTTGCTGGCTGGCAAATAAATGTCTTAAACCCCCTTTAAGTCTGTGTTTTGGCTGATTGTGTAGGTGAGGGGTAAGGAGAAACCCAAGTATTATGGAACCGTCACGCCATACCCGTACTTCAATGCCAGCAGCGATGCTGCAGTCCTTCGGAGTGCCATTGAAAGTAAAGGTAGGCGCGCGCGTGTGTGTGCGTGTGTGTGCACTCATGTTAATTTTATCCAGATGATGTGAAGTTTAAAGCTGAAACATGGGTTGGGAAAAAAAACAAATGTTTTTTGCCATTTTGAAGTGGGTGCAAGCCAGTCTGCTCCTTTTGCTTTGTATGATGTTGATTTTAACAGGCCTCCGCCCGTCTGTGGTGCTTCAAATAAAGTACAAGTTGTCACCCAACAGGAGTGGACGAGGATGTGATCATTACAGTCCTGGTGAAGAGGAGCAACGAGCAGAGGCAACAGATCAAAGAGGTCTATGAAACGGAGCATAGGAAGGTGAGTAATTTGTGACAGGTGCACTTCAGGTGAGAGCTTTTCGCGGGTCTCCTCAGGTAGCACCCTCTGGCTGAAAAATGAAACCAGTGCAGAAACTGCAGTTCCTCTGGTGGTCATCCCCATAGATGCTCATGTTAAAACACTAAGGAAAAAAATGAATTTGCAGTCTTGCTGCCTTTGGAATAGTTACTTCAGGGACCAGGTCGGCAGTTTAATTGCAAAATGACCCAGGCACTCGGGCACCTTGCTTTTATGTAGGACTGTATCCAGAACACTCCTGTTTCAAAGAAACATATTGCAGACAAGTTGCGCTCATCTGTGCAGACTGACTCAGATTGATTGCAACGTTCTGGCAATCTGTCTGCATTCATAAATTACACAGGCGGCCTCCCATTAGGTGCACTGCAATTTAAAGTGGTTGGCTATAGGTTGAAGGTGTTGCATGCTCAACCTGTGGGTGACAAATTCATCAGCGCTGCTTGCAATCTGTCATTGAATATGAAAAACTCCAGCGGTGTCACTGGGCATCCATATGACTGAGCCATAATCAGAGTTGATGTAGCACCTTTTCATATCACAAAAAGAGCCTTCACGTCTTTCACTTCAGATCAAGTCCATGATTACAGTGAACAGCAGTCCTTCATGTAGATCATTGCTGTGTTTTGCAGAAGCTGGCTGAAGATCTGAAATCAGTGTTGAGAGCAGATTTAAAGGACATCTGCCTGGAGCTCCTCATGGCGCCGGCTCACTTTGATGCCTACCACCTAAGGAAAGCCACAAAGGTTTGATTGGGGCAATATTAGTTTTATTAAATGTTAGTTTTCCTGCTGCTTCATCTCTAGATTAGTTTTTACACCATGAGCTGAACCAAATGGCGATCCCAAATTTGCCACTGGGTGAAGGGGCCAGGGCCACTTCCAGAAGCACTCCTGCGGTTTGTAGGTCTGAACCAAATGAAGTCCGAATTAAAGGTTTTGAGCTGAAGGGAACTTTTCATTGTAAGCTGTGTGTCGGGCAGGATGCGGACCCAAACGGGGAAACCGCTAAAACATTTTCATTGCTGACCGAAGAGAAAATAAACAGATCAAAACATACGCGGGAATGGAGCCAGCAAAACTAGATGCTAGGAATCCTGGCTGGAGGAAAACGGGTGGGAAACACAGCTGGAACAAATCAAGGATAGTGAGCCAAGGGAAGTTGAACTCAATGCAAGGCACACAAGACAAGAGACTATCAAAATAAAACAGGAAGTAACTAATAAGGGACATCTTACACAGACGGAGACTTAACGGGAAACACAGGGAAGGCAGGGATAGACTGGAACTCCAGGAATTAAAATAAATAATCATTACAAAGAGAAACAAGATGGCAAAGGAAGGCAAAGCTGTGTGAGGGACCCTTGCTTACCATTTCTGTAATTTGATTTATTCCAACAGGGTTTGGGCACAGACGAGGAGGTCCTGACTGAGATTTTGGCAACAAGAACAAACCAAGAGATTCAAGAGATCAAGAGGGCGTTTACCGAAGGTTTCCTCACAGTCATGTGACATCACACTGTTGTCGTTTGGGCTTAATGCAGAGCTGAGGTTGCATTTTATGTGACATCTTAGATATCTTGCTGACACTCGTGTCTCCAGCGTCCTTAACAGCCAGAAAGCAGTCAGATCGGACCATCACATTTTTGTACTGTTGTTACCTTCCTTCTGAAATTCTCCTGATCCCTCAGACTACAAAACGGATCTGGAGCACGTTATCAGGAGTGAGACCAGCGGCCACTTCACCAACATCCTCCTGGCCCTGCTGCACGCAAATAGAGATGAGAACGCCGACGTCGATCGGAACCTTGTTGCAAAAGACACACAGGTAAAATCATGGAAACGAAATAGTAAACAATATTTATTGTTGACATTATATAAAGTCTGTCATCATAATCCACTGTTATGCTGTTGTGTCTGCAGATGCTGGTGAAGTTGTGCGAGGAGGGCAACAAATTCGACGTGCCCACCTTCACTGACATGATGGCCAAGCGCAGCTATCCGCACCTCAGCAAAGGTGAGCTCTTGAAAAGTGCGAACACGTCTTTGTTGTTGCGTTTGACTCATTAGACGCAACACACACCCGGACAAACAGGTGGAACCGCACTCGTGACAAACAGGAGGCAAAACACACCCAACAGCGTGGAAACAATACAGTCGATCTGGTTTTAAATATGAATGATGGAGTCTGTTGAGTTTCTAACATGCCAATTGCCCCTTTACAAGAAGATTTCCTTGAGCCACAGCTGTGGTCAGAGGTTTACATCTTTAATAAATACTTCTATAAAACAAGATCCGAGTGCAAAAGTTTGAATATATAAATTTTCTCCAATCCACACAGGGGCGAAGTGTGCAGTACATACAAGCTCAAATACAGACAACCAACCATTTGGCATGGACCGGATTTTAAGTGTAGTCCACAACTTTTCAATAGGGTTGAGGTCGGGGCTTTGGGAAGGGCATTCCGGAAGATTGTTAGCCTGCTTTATCCATTCCAGAACCAGGTGTGTTCGGAACACTCTGCCCTGTCGGAACACTCGATTGTGTCCAAGTTTCAATCTTCCTGTTTGTCTGTTTACCTGTTAGTATTGGAGGCATATGGCAAGCAATCGGACGTCAAATTGCCCACCGTGCTGAAAAAGGAGCTGAAAGGAGACAGTGAAGATTGTCTCATCGACCTTGGTAGGTTGTTTATCTCGTTTTAATCATTTTTTTCTATCCAAGGCCAAATGTTGGTCCCGTGGGTGGGGCGAGATAAAAGATCATGTGAGCAAAAAAATGCGCATTAAAATCAGGGAACATTTAAGACTGCCGGAGCAGTAGAACCTGAACATAAATTTCCACAAGATGAGCTACAACACAGCTGTGAGGAACATCTGGGCCCGAGCTGATTTTCTCAGTTTGTAACTGTTTGTTTCTCTTTGTCTAGCGAAATTTGCCTGGAACACGCCAGCTGTCTTTGCTCAGAAGCTTGTTCACGCTTTAGAGGTGTGTATTAGTGTTTTTGCTACGTGTGTGTGTGTGTGAGTGAGATCATTCACACAAATGTACACTGATAGATTTTAAAGGGAAGCTTCAAGTCTGAAATTAATTTCACTTTTTTTTGGGCGTAACACAAGGCTGGATGCCTTAAACTCTGCAAGCAGTACTTCTCAGCTTATGAAAACACTGCAGTGTCGTCTCCACCATAAACCTGATTCACTCGAGAAGTACTTTATATTACTACTCAAAAAGTAGTAATATAAAGAGCTCCACTTAGTTTTAAACTTACTTTATACAGCCTTAGATGAACAAATTACATGTAGAAAATGTCACAATGAATGGCTGAGTCGAGACTTTTGCCTTAGGACGCTTAAAAGTAACACTGGGTTAGTTAATCTCTGAACAACACTGACTGAGAGTAGTTGCTGAAGGAGTCTGAGTCAACCTTTAGTATTCTTGGTCACAACAATCACTAAAAACCACAGTATAGTATCAGGTTGCCCCCCCAAAAAATAAAAATCTTCATGGCATAGTTTCAACAAGGTGCTGGGAACGTTCCAATGTTCCAACGTTCCTCAGTTCCTTTGGTCCATGCTGCCATGACACCACCACACAGCTGCAAACCTCCTGTTCCACCACATTCCAAAGGTGCTCTACTGGATGGAATGGTGACAGTCTGAGTACAGTGAACTCACTGCCACGTCCAACAAACCAGCCCGAGGTGATTTTAGCTCTGTGACATGGTGCGTTATCCTGCTGGAAGCAGCCATCAGAAGATGGATACACTGTGGCCATAAAGGGAGGGACATGGTCGGCGACGATACTCCCGTAGATCAGGTGTGGCATTTATTAAATGATATTCAGTTGGTACTAAAAGGCCCAAAGTGTGCCAAGAATATATCCCCCACACCATTACACCATCACTAGCCTGAACCTGTTGATGCAAGACAGGATGGATCCATGCTTTCATGTAGTTTATGCCACCATCTGAATGTTGCAGAGAACTCAAGACTCCGATTCAGTTTTTGCATTCATGTCTTTGTTTCAAACACCTGCTTGGACCTTAGATGATTTTGTGCAAATTGACTGAAAGGTTTCTGCTCAGCAGCTAAGTCTCAAATGAGCTTCCATAAAGTCTCGTGTCAGGAAAGCATGGCTAACTTTTAGATGCATTTTTACGCCGTGTGCAGTGGCTGAGGCTCTGCTCTGCTCTGCTCTCTCAGAAACCAGGCGCGTGTGAGAAAACGTTGAACAGGATACTGGTGAGTCGCTCTGAGGTCGACCTCCAGAAGATCAAGGAGGTATACTGGACCTATCACACAAGAAGCCTACAAGAAGATATACAGGTAAAAACAAATGGCTGCCATTATGTTGTTTTTATAAATTATGTTTAGACAATGCACAGTATCTGAATACTTGAGCTAACATCTTTGTTCCACAGAAACACACCAAGGAGCATTATCAGAAAGTGCTGCTCAGCCTGTGTGGAGCTTTTTGAACATCTTCTGTGTCCAAATGTGATGAGTTTACTCTGGAAATTGAGACCAGCTTATTATACTAATATCTCACAACTTTAACTATGAAATGTATGACTACTGTCTTATTGGTTTCCAACTCTAATAAAGCAGTTTTTCCAGCAACTACAGAAGCATCTAATACTTCTTTTTTTTTTCCTGTAAAAAAACATTTCTTGCCTTTCTTTTAATGTCCCTTGAAATATGAAATGGGAGGGAAAGTATTTTTGCTTCAATCATAAGTCATTATATAACATCCTAACATCCCCCAGATCAATTGCAACCCATCTAGGGTTAAAATTAGGGTTTGGGGTTGGTTAATATCCATTTTATAGATTAGTGTTCTTTTTAAAATACTGTAAACCCTCTCTCCAGTTAATACCACTCTAAATACAGCATTTTATTTACATTTTTTAAACCGTAATTGTCACAAAATACAACAATTGCAGCATTGTGCTGTAAATTGCAGGTTTTTACAGTGGAAGTAATGGATTACAAAATTACAGTAACTTATTTACTGCAAAAGTGAAAAAAAATCATTTTAAATTATTTAAAATTGCTTTGCAATAATTTCCTGTGAGCTACTATATAAAATCCAAAGGGCTTAATTTGGCTCACTGGAAGGTTTTGGACATGTGAGTGTGCAGTTAATTTATTAATTATTCCAGTGTTTTAATAAGATGCACGGCTGTGGTGATACTAACATAGCTGGGGGTGAAAATGTTAAATAGTTAAAAAGTATTCCTCAATCTAGATCAATTGCTTTAATCATAAGTAATAATTTATTGTTTCCAAGTTAAAGGAAAATAAATCTCTGTGTGCGGAGGTTTTGTTCCTTTCCTCTATGAGCTGTAAATTTGCATGTAATGACAAATGAGCCAATGAATATGGAAAACTAGATATTTTTGAAATTGCCCTTTTTTCTCGTTAAAGCATCTCGGGGTTTATGTTTTGCATTCCGCTTTCTAAATAAAGTTTTTGAAGAAAAAAGATCGATACAGTGCTCCCATCTGCGCAAGCTTAACGCTTACGCGTACATACACGTGACGTGGACCTTTACCGTGTCCGGAAGTGCCGATGCTGTACGGGTTGCTCCGGTGTTCGATTTTCTTTATCTCGTTATTTCGGAGTCTCTCGTTTATTTCGACCAATTTAGAGTAATAACTTCAGTGGCTTACTCTGACCAGGAGTCTACATGTGTCTGTATCACGTGAGCCGTAGGCAGAGGACGTGACGCCGCTGAAAACTTTGGGGAAGAGTGGCTTAGCTAGCCAGCCAACAGGCTAACAAGGCTACCAGCTGATTGTAGTTTCCACGTTAGACACTGACGGGAGAATGCATAGGAGGCAGAAGAAGCCTGCTTATTTTCTCCTGCGGTAAACGGACTGCACGGTAATCTGTATCTCCTGCTAGCGGCGATGTAAAGGATGCACCGGGAACATCAGTAACTCTCAGCGGACTTGAGCTGGTGGGTTTTGGGGGAGCTTGAAAATGGAAGAAAAATACAGCAGCAACGTGCTCTCAGGGGGCCAGCTGGGCATGGTCGAAGTGCCCGATTCCAGGTAGCTTTCCCTGCCTTATAAACTCTGTCAGATTAATCTGTTGTAACTGTAATTATGTCATTGAGGGAGTCACGTCTCATCACAGCTATGTAGTCCATATGTCAGCGTTTCTGAATAATCCATCATTGTCCATAACGGTGGAAAAACAACCATTATTATTTTCTGTTTGGTGTGTCCAATATTTGCAATTAGACCTCATATTTAAGAACGATTAAACAGCCGTCAGATCTGCTTGTAAAATAATTATTATATTTATTTATCACAATTCCTAATTGTTCTTAATCAGAGCTGTATATTAGTATAATAACATGCAGGGATGGATCCAGCTTTCGATATTTGGGTGGGAAATTCTTTGTTTGACCCATATTTGGGAAATGATGCGTTTATTCAGTCTGTTGGTGTCACTGCTGCGCCGGCAGACCACAGCACAGTACACTGTACTCGCCTCAAGTGACTGATAGAAAATCTCCATCTTTGCTGAACACATTGAAGGAGCGCAGCTTCCTAAGGAAAAAGAGCCTGCTCGTCCCCTCCTCGTATACAGCCTCTGTGTTTGTCTTCCAGTTCAGCCTGCTCCACCACATCAGCATCCTGTCCCGGGATAGACACGGGTCGCATGTGGTCGTCCTCTTACTTCTGAAGTCGTTCACCGCTTCCCTGTTCTTATTCACATTCAGAAGTACATGATTCCTCCCAGACCGCTCCACAAAGTCACCCAAATAGTGCTATGTACTGCTTCTCCTGCCCATCACGAATACATCCAACCTCTGCACAATCTTCAGTGTTTCCATAGGTAGCATTTCTGTCCTGGAAGTACGTGATGGAGCGCTGCAGATACCTGCGTGTTTACCTTGACAATAGACTAGACTGAAAAAGTAACACAGAGGCTGTCTACAAGCAAGAACAGTGCGGATTCTGCTTCTTAAGGAAGCTTAGGTCTTTTACTGTATGCAGTTTGCCCATAGATAGAACCGCTGTTTTTCCTCCATCACCCACGGCCTCTACTAATATATAGTGTCATCTTTCTTTGTGCAGGTTAACCAGGTACATTATTCTACTGGTCATCTCAAAGGTCCTCAAAGCTCTTGGGATCTTTGAATCATATGATATCCTCAAAGTGGTTCACATAGTTCAGTTCATCTTCATACTAAAATTAGGGTAAGTACTCCTCATGTTTGTGTTATGTATTATTCAGTTGTTGTTGACTTTGCAAGCATCGCACACTCTTTCGACCTCTAACCAAAAAACCAAATATAAGAGCGATGAATACATATTTACTGTTTTGCTGACTTGACTTGAGCTGAACATGCCACAGCCTGCAGTGAGTGAGTCTGAGCTTTTAGGGGAGAGTTGGAAGACACAGTTTGATTATTCACCAAGCATTTTTCCTAACGTGCTGATGTTTTTCATTTTTAGGAGTGCAGTGTTTCTGCTTCTTTTTCAAAAGCCTTTTTCATCTGGAAAAATCATCTCAAAAAGACAGGTTCGTTTCTCTTGACTTTCCAGACTCTAATTTTCCCGTCCTTTTTACCGTTGTTCATTAGATTGAAAATATGAATGATTGTTAAATCTTTGGCCATTTCTGGTAGCCTTTCTTTTACCTGTACTGTTTAAGATATTTTAAGTCTGACCTTTAGACTTTAAACTACATCTTGTACCGTGTGCTGATATCAGTACTGATGCTGTATTGACTTGTGTGTTTGCTTTGCAGTGGATAAAGTTGTTAAAGCACGCTGTTTTCAGCTGTGTCATATCCCTCCTGGGCTTCTTCGGTCTAACTCTCTGTGGACCTCTTAGGTAAGAAGTAGTTAAACAGCAGTCAAATAAAACCAAATGCTGTATTAGAGGTGCAATGAAACCAGCATTGCAACACTTCTAGTGGAGCTTTTAATTTTAAAGCGCTCCCTGTGAGTCCCATTGTGTTTCTTTGGACTGAAAATTGATGTTTGGTGGTCTCTCGATCTCCTCAGCAGTAATTTTCATCTTATTTCATCTCATCATCATTACATCCCTGCCTCCTGCAAGTGTCGATGTGAGAATATCTTTGTGCGTCTGCAGACTCACGGCCGTGTTCAGGAGTATAATTGAAATTGTGTCTTTCACAGGACATTGTTGCTGTTTGAGCACAGTGACGTGGTGGTCATCGCTCTTCTTGGTGTCATCTTCACAAACTCGGGAGGGGGGCCATCCAAGGTAAGAGGCCACAAATTCACACAGCTGGTTTGAGGTCAGAAAGTGCTTTTGGCATCAGTGTTTTGAAAAGCACAAATTGTGCTATTTATTTCCTCATTTGTGAGAGGAAACAAATCTCTGTAAATAAAAACATCTGCATCCTGGATTACAGCTCCTCCAGCAAGCCTTCCCTCTCCTCCAGATGCAGTTTTAGAATTGGTCCATCCTCATAGATAACTTAGATATGCAGACAGGATTACAGAGGAGCCAAAGAGGCACAAAATAGGGGAATAACAAAAGCTAAAAGGCTAATTATTGTAAAGAATGTAACTGATTGAAGTCTGACTGTGTGGTGGAGCTTTATAATGTGCATTTCTGTTACTTTGTGCAGACCAGAGGTGCTGCATTCTTCATCATCGCCGTGATCTGCCTGCTCCTCTTTGATAACGATGATCTCATGGCGAAGATGGCCGAGCACCGTATCCTTCGAGCCGATACTTGGTCTGTTTTTTTGTTTATGTGTTTGTGTTGCACTGTTATCCCGTTGCTATGTGCTGTGTTTGCCTTGATTTACTTTGTAACCAGCTGAGGGACACCACGACAGTGCTCTCACTCACTTCCTGCACACAGTGATTTCACTTCTCGGGGTAGCGGATCACAAAGTGAGTAAAGCTCGTGGTTTTTTTCTCTCTCTTTGCTTTTTAAAGTATGTAATATTTGGTAACGGGGAAATAAAAATGTCAAAAAGTATGTGCTACTGTATAAAACTAAAGGTATCTTGAATCAAATATTGTTATATAGCGTGTATTGTTCCCTAGGTTCTTTAGAGTGATCCAGTTTATATGCATCAGAAGAGAGTCTGCAATCTGTGTTCTTTCCATAACTTGCATATATTTATGTTTATGTGCATTTTTTCCCCTCTACTTCCTGTCAGGGTGGTGTTGTGCTGCTGGTGGTCTCCCTGTGTCTGAAGGTCGGCTTCCACACAGCCTCCAGGAAGTTATCGGTGGAGATCGGTGGTGCTAAACGTCTCTATGCCCTCGACAACCTGGTTTCTGCTGTGGTGCTGCTCCCCTGGTTTATAGTGCTCTCTGCGACCACAGAAGTAACTACACAGACCACACGATGAAATGAGACCTGCAAGATTCATATTCTACGTTTGTTTGTTTAGCTCCGCGTCTTGTAAATTGATGAGTCTCATCTCAATCCCAGAGCAAAGTGGAATCGTGGTCCTCTCTCATCCTGCCTTTCGGGATGATCATCTTCGCCGTCATGATCCTGGAGTTTTACGTCGAGGCCGTCTGCAGCTCCAAGATGGAGACGCCGAGGTGCGCCTGCTATGGCGCCGTGGCCCTCTTCCTTAGCGCGCTGCTGCTGGCCAACTTCTGGACTCACCCGCTGACGGACCAGCTGCGCTCCATGAGCAAACCTCCACAGCAGGGCAGCACGGAGCACGTGCTTTCCGGTGGAGTGCTCGTCAGCGCCATCTTCTTCATTATGTGTGAGTAACAGTTTACCTCTAACAGTGTTGCAAGACAAAATCTTCTTTTTCCTTATCCGCATAATAACTGTATTCACCATGAAATAAACATTTTCAAACAATAAAAAATAAACTGAAATGAGCAAATCCACTGCGGGAACTAACTGAAACTAAAAGTAAAAACTCAATATGAATAAAAACTATAATAACTGTAATTTGCACTGAGATATGCACCTCTCTGCTCTTCCTCCTCTCTCTCTGCAGCATCCAGTATTCTCTCGTCTCCTTCAAAGAAAGGTCAGAAGGGCACCTTGGTGGGTTACTCCCCCGAAGGGACACCCCTCTACAATTTCATGGGGGACGCCCTGCAGCACACATCTCAGTCCCTTCCGCGATTCATCAAAGACTCCCTGAAACAGATCCTGGAGGAGTACGACTCCAGACAGATCTTCTACTTCCTGTGTCTCAACCTGGTACGTAGTGCGTGCCGGCATTTGTGCTCGTTTGAGGTGCGTTATGTGTGAATCACCATGTGGTCGTATCCCGGTGGATAATATGTGTTGGCAGCCGATAGAAACAAATAAAATGCTGGGACTTGAAAGTGAAATAAAGCAAGTTAATAAATAAATAATAAGATTACATCTGAGCGAACAGAAAGCAGTCTAATTTCCAGTTGTCAGTAAAATAGAAGATTCAGATTTAAGCACATCTGGAGATCATCTTAAATAATGCTTTTAATATATTAAAACATTCCAAGCTGTCAAAGGACGCGTGCTTGCTGTGCTTAAGCTCTTAAGACTTTTGTTGCTCTGCATTTTTTCAGGCTTTCACCTTTGTGGAGCTGTTTTACGGCGTTTGGACCAACAGCCTGGGACTCATCTCTGATGGTTTCCACATGCTGTTCGACTGCTCGGCTCTAGTCCTGGGCCTGTTTGCCGCCCTCATGACCCGCTGGAAAGCCACCAGGATCTTCTCCTACGGGTAAAATCCATCCAGAGGGCGTGATCGTAAAATGAAAGAACATGACCTCCGGCTGGATTCTTAATGAGCTGAGTGTTTTGTTGTCTCGCAGGTACGGTCGTGTGGAAATTCTTTCTGGATTCATCAACGGCCTGTTCCTGATGGTCATCGCTTTCTTCGTCTTTGTGGAGTCGGTCACCCGCTTGTTGGATCCTCCCAACATAAACACGGACATGCTGACTGTGAGTAAAAAGGCATCCACCACCCCATGTGGATATATATTTTTTTTATTAGCTCACTGATCAGGCATAACATTATGAGTCTCAAGAGCTGCAGTTATGGAGATGCTCTGATCCGGTCGTCCAGCTGTCACAATTTAGCCCTCGTCAAACGCGCTGTAATCCGTACGCGTGCCCATTTTTCCTGCATCTCACATCAACTTTGAGGACAAAATGTTCACTTGCGCCCTGATGTATCCCACCCACTAACAGGTGCCACGATGAAGAGATAATCAGTGTCATTCACTTCACCTCTCAGCGATCATAATGTTATGTTTGATTTGTGTAAATCACACTTTTTATTATTTCCTGATTTTGCCATTGATTTGGAGTCATTTTATACTGATGGATTATTTTCCACTTATTCATATTTAAATGCGTTATAGACCTGCATATTGACACAAAATGAATGTAAAGTAACCTAGAATGAGTTTGCCAGGTCTGACCTGTGTTATCATCCTCTGCAGCCGGTGTCTGTTGGAGGCTTACTTGTCAACCTGGTGGGTATCTGCGCTTTCAGTCACGCTCATTCCCATGGCGCCAAAAGCTGCTCCTCACACGATCACGGTCACTCGCATCATGGGCACTCCCACGGCGAGCACAGCCACGGAGGTCACGGGCACTCGCACGGAGGTCACGGGCACGGCGGCCACGGGCACGGTGGCCACGGACACTCCCACGGCTCCGGCGGCATGAATGCCAACATGAGAGGTGTGTTTTTGAGTGTGTGTGGTGCGTGGAGAGAAACATCCAGCCGGGTAAAATCATCATTTTTATTTATTTTTTTCCCTTCTGCCCTCCAGGTGTTTTTCTCCATGTCTTGGCTGACACGTTGGGCAGCGTCGGCGTGATCATCTCCACCATCCTCATCCGTCAGTTCGGTTGGCTGATCGCCGACCCCATTTGCTCCCTCTTCATCGCCACTCTCATTTTTCTGAGCGTCATCCCTCTGCTGAAGGACGCCTGCGAGGTTCTTCTTCTGCGGACTCCCCCAGAGCACGAGAAGGACCTGAACAGTGCGTTGGAGAAGGTGAGGGGGAAGATTTCTTTGAGCACTGTTTGTTTGTTTGCGGGATGGATGAATTTTGGAAATTTAGACCATGTGAGGATTTGCACATAAATGAACAAAGAACACAACAGGAGAGGACTTTGCAAAAATAGTTTCCTGATTTTAATTTCCTGTTTCAGATTGAGAAAATCGAAGGAGTTCTGTCGTACAGAGACCCTCATTTCTGGAGGCATTCGGCCAACATGATCGCCGGGACCATCCACCTCCAGGTCATGTCTGACGTGGTGGAGCAGAGGATCGTTCAGCAGGTTGGCTCAAATTGCACTCTGCTGCCTGCAGACTTGTCCGTGTTTCGACTGCAGACTCTTTCGTGAGAACGTGCTCATAGCTAGATTAATGAAACCTGGGTTCACTTATTGAAATGATAACCTCCTTTGTGTGAGTGCTCAGCCTCAATCCTGCTTGCCAGGGTTCGAGTAAGTGTAGCTAGATATGCTGAACTGTCTTCGTAGTACCCTGGAGCAAACTCAGCTTATCAAGTTTTAGTTTTACTTTGCAATTTCAAAAGATTATCTTGCTATTCTTACTTGTAGACATGGTTTCTTAATCTTAATTCCTACTAAAGAGCTGCATCAAGGATTGCATAGTTCATTCCTGTGAATGATCACCAAAAATGTTGTGTATAACCTTCACTAAACCTCAGCGAGTTGGAGGCTGTGTGCGCGTTGAGTTGTCAGACACGCTTATGCTTTTATCATAAATTATTCTGTGGTCAAACAAAAACTCGATTAGCTCAGTGTTATTCATTATGAAGCAGCTGTGTGCAGCTTAATTAGTTAGAAAAGCTCGCGAACAAGATAAATAACTTACTATCAAACATTTAAATTTCATGCTCAGTGAAGTGGGGGGGGGGGCAGTTTTCGCAGTTACATTTAGACCAGACCGTCGGCTCTGAGCGATTTATGACGGCTGCAATTCTCGTCTTCGGCAGGTGACGGGCATTTTGAAAGAAGGTGGGGTCAACAATCTGTCGGTGCAGGTGGAGAAGGAGGCGTACTTCCAGCACATGTCGGGACTCAGCACCGGGTTTCACGAAGTTCTGGCGATGACGCAGCAGATGGAGTCCATGAAGTACCTGAACGACGGGACGTGCATCATGTAGCTTTCGTGAGGGGACCAAACAAAAAAAAAAAAGCTGTTTTTCATTGAAATGTACAGTGTACTTATGTGGTTTAAATAAATCTGAATATATTGCTTTTATTTTGCCGTCTCAAGCAATACATGCTGCGAAAACACAAATTACACTTTGCTGCAAAGTCTCACAGCGCTTTCATTTTTAATTACCTCTGCCGGAGAGGTTACGCGCTCGGTTTACAAAACAGGAAGTGCTTCAAAACGGGCAAGATCTATGCACACGTATCGGGTTAAAACTGGGCGACATCGTCTTGATCTTCTCAAGAAAATATCACGAACTTATGTGGCTCCGGAGACTCGGTGTTCAGTCTCGCCCTTCTCATTTCTCAGTTTGCACCCCCTCCTTGAATCTTACTCCTTCCCACCAGAGATGCGAGTGGAGGAGGTGATGAATAAGCTTGAGGCTCATCTCTGTTCATCTTTCAAATGGTTTTTTTTGTTGTTGTTACAGCTACTGCTGAGTGAACAGTCTTTGTGACATCTGAGATTTTTTTTGTTACACTGCTACTCTAAAGCTCATCTTCCATCACCGTATCGCCAGGCAAGCTGGTTAAAACTGGGGGAAAGATCGTGTGAAGGGCAACATTTCTGTCCCTAAGACATTTGTGAACAGATTAAAGTGATTAATGAACAGGTAAAACAGAAGTGGGGAGGCTTTAACTGTAACTGCGATTTTAAAAATGTATTATTATGAGGTCGGTTCTTACTGAAGTGCAGACTTAAGTGATTGAAATGAAGACAGCTGAACTTATTTTTAAGCTCTTGAAGATGTTTCACCTGATCTGAGAGGCTTCTTCATCTTCTGCATTTCTGGGTGCTGTAGGCCGCCACTTCTGTGCGATGATGGTCGTTCATAGAGGACCAAAATTGCCTCCTTTCCTCCTCTCTGAAACCATCTGTCCAAAATGCGAACATTAGCATCCTCAAAAGTGTGTCCTTTCTCCTTTATGACAGCCACCATACAAGGTGACGACCCCACTCGGGGCTGTTGTGGAGCAGGTCCACCAGTCGGAAGGTCAGCGGGTACCCAGCTACTCCAGTCTGCGTGTCCTCGGGTGAGATGCTGAACCCCGAGTTGCCCCCCCGGTGCGTCCGTCGGAGTGCGTGAGTGTGCAAATGTTAGACGAGGCACTGAGATACAGGAAAAGCATCTGCGTGAATCTGCGCGTGATTGGGTGAATGAGGCTTGTAGTAAAAAGTGCTTTGAGGGCTCAGATAAGTACCGGTCCATTTAGCATGCACAGCTGGGTCTTGTCCTGATGAGCTGGCCTTCCCATGTTGTGCCATGCATCTGTGGAGCCCTCTGCAAATCCTCTGCGCCACTTTCAATGTGCGTTTGGATGTTTTTCCCTTGGAATGAACCAGTTTTTTTCTGAGGGTGTTACGACACTGAGGTGACAGCCCAAGGGGTTTAAAATGCTTCTGTCAGCCTTTAAAGCTGAAGAAGCCTCTCGGACACGAGGTGAAACATCTTGATGAGCTTAAAAAGAAGTTGGGCTGCCTTCATCTCAAGTGCTTAAGAATACCATGACCTGGATGACTGAGGACCTACACTGAAGTGTGCCTTGATATTGCCTGTTTTTTGATGCTGTCAGATAAATTTTTTTTATATGGGAAACAAAGTAATGTTATCTTTATATTTAGGACAGTTTTAACTGATCTCACACACTGAAGGTAAAAGGCAATGATTTGTATATTTCAGCTTAAAAATTACCCCATATGCTGTGCCGTATTCCCACTAGGTGACAGTAAAATACAATATTTCCTGTATCTGATTCCAGGCATCGAGAGAACAAAAAAAAAAAAAAAAAATCACGTTAAAGAACCTCCTCGCTTTATTTGAGCAATGAGCATTAATCTAATGCATAGGAATGTGAAGAAAAACACTTTAACATGCTCACTGCTGCTTACAGTGCAGAGAGAAATGCTGACCGTGACATGACTGGTATGTGTCACTCCACGAAAAGAGAAACTACGTGAGAGGTCTCCTTTGTCCACATGTTCAGACCGACATGCAGGAGGCAGGACTCAGCGGCAGTTTGAGTTGTCTGTAATGTGCAAAAAAAAAACAGGAAGAGGGAGATAAGCATCGTACGCCGTTTTTTCCTCCTTCCACCCGTCTACTCGATCTCGTTGGAGGTTCCCACGGTGGCTCTGATCTCTATTTCTGCGGGGGAAAAATAAAGAACTCAGGAGGTTGCTACAAATTGTGAATCATTTTTTTGCACCTCTTCTTTCTTTGTAGGATACTTCATGTTATTTACCTGGGCAAGGTCCACCTTCCAAGATAACATCATCAATGGCGATATCGCTCCTTACTGAAGAGCCTCTGATGGCTTCAAACACAATCTGGGACAGAGACGTGAATAAGCTTTTAGTGTTGGGATAAAGAAAGTTTAGGTCAGCAGTGGTCACCTTTTCCCCCTCAAAGAGCCACGGAGAGACTTCATGAGTTTGACAAACACTGATTATTTTAGGTCCTTGCTTCAACTGTTATATATATAGTCAAGTTAATGACTCTCTTCTTTTTCTTGATTTAGGTTCTCAATCTATTCAGAGTACAAACTGGCCCAGTTCCACTGAACCGTCAGGCTGGCAGGGGGAACGCTGATGCTGAAGGCGGAATATTTCAGGAGAGGCTGTCAGACCCGGTTTGTCTTACCGAGATGAAACGGAGGCCAATGTTCCGTGACACAGTCCCGTACGGGCTGCTTTGTTTCCTGGGCAGTGACTCTATACCTCTGCTCGTGTGCGGTTGCAAAATGACAGGGTCTTCAGGAAGTCACTGAACTGAAAAGAGGCATGAAGCTGTATATAAAAAATATATATTTCTCTCAGAGCTCACAGTGATGGAGCTGCGATGGTGAGTTTCACCCCAGCAGAGTCGGGGAGGCCATTCTGTGCCGATTTCTTTTATGGTTCTTGTGCAGTTTTGCTTTTACCTGTTTTTAAGCTTCCAACATAACCACTACAAAACATGCAAGAGTAAAATTATACATGAATTGGGTGGAGTTTGTTATGCTCCTTAATGGCTTGGGAAACATGTTGTTTTAAGTGGTTAAGGGGCAACATGTTGAGGCCTCTATGTGGCCATTATGGGTTATGCAACAATAATATAGGACATTTGTGTTTCTGGGGTTGCGTTAAAACATGTCAATAAACTATCTTGGCCTTAAAGTGATCCTCATTTCTCAGCATGGCCCCTCAGTGAAACTGAGATCAATGCCCCTGCGCTGCTGTTCTTTCACAAATAAATGCATCCATCCACCTTTGCTCCACGAGTGAGTCGTGAGTTGAGGGACGTGAGGATGTTAGCCAAATGGAGAGCACCCAATATGCCAATCAGCATCCACCATAACCTGAGTCTAAACTGACTGTTTAAAATAAACTTTCCTGTGTTAAGGACAGAGTTTTATCCATGCTTGCCTGATGCTGGGTGTCACACCGGTACTCGACTTGGGCCTTCAGCCACGCGACGCTCTGCTCGCCGCTTCTCTGCCATAGTAACTCATCCTTTCCGTACTTGTTGATATGAACGTTGAGCTGGCCCGTGCCCGAGCCATACATGTGGTAGAAGAAGCTGACGCAGAGCGGTCCCCTGGTTCCCCTCACGGGGCGGGACAGCAGCCGGGCATTCTGACCCGGCAGCATCGGCGACGCCTCCATGTGCAGGTAGTATCCTGTTGAGCACAGTGTGGGTCAGTTCATGTATTGACTGACCTAATGACTCTAAAAGGAGGAGAGGTGACTCACCAATTCCTGCTGTGTGGTCCCCTCTGGGTCCAGTGTAAGAGGTCGGGGTGGGTCCTCTCCTCCTCTCCCAGTCAGCAGCGTCTCTCTGCTTGTCCTGAGTGTAACCACACATCCCTGCTTCAAAGTCACAGCGTCCGGGGAGAAGAGACGACAGCAGGCCTGCGAGAGGAAAATTCATACAGCTGACATTTGTAACTGTATGATGCTCTAAACCAATTAGCAGTGCATGTGTACTTCACTGCAGACCGTTTTTTTTAAAGAATAAGTCAGCCTTTTGCTGTTTTTGCTCAGTATCTTTTCTGTTTACATTTTAATAGCACAGCTG
>JAVDPK010000003.1:71693-112237 GCA_034780415.1 Cichlasoma orientale
GGTTCTAAATCATGTGCTATCCAGCAGAGGATAAATCATTACTGCAAAGGTCAGTAGCTGCTCTGGTATACTGTAAAGGTTTTTTCTTTGCAGGGACAGATTGGGTTCACTTTTTTAAAAACAAGTTCATACAATAAAAACATCTCTCTGTGTTTTTATGATGATGGCTTTAGTTACCTGCCGTCAGCTCGCAGTCCCCGAGGCTCACGCTGATGTCATCCAGAGCCACAGAGCCACAGTCCCAGAAGCTCCTGCAGGTGCTCAGGAAGACCACCTGAACAACAGCAGAGGACAAACCAGTGAAATTTCCCCGGTAAGAAAACCAGATCAGTCGTAAACAGAGCCAGAAACACTTTGTTGGAGTCGCTGCTCGTGTCTGTGGCCTCTGTGAGGAAAACAGTGAGTCATGAGTGAAATACTGAGCCAGTGTGGTTTGATCCTTTGAGCACTCCGGTATCTGAATGACTTCATTCTCATCACGCAGGCCACATGTTGATGATGATGATGTTGATGGTGATGCTGTCCTACAGCAGCAGTAAATAAAAAGAAATCCTCTTTCTCCTGTTTATCTTTCACTCTGAAGTATTTATTTCATTTCTTTCTTCAGTTTATTTTTTCCTCTGGTTTAATCCCCTTCCTGGGTTGTTTGTTTTTAAATTTTTCAATTTGTTGTTCATTTGTTTTGTTTTTTCATATTTTTCCACTATAATTCATTCATTCATTCCTTAATCCCCCCCCCCCCCAATCCCCTGAACATCATTTCCTTCCATCACTCCTTGCATATTTTCCTCCCTTCCTTCACGTACTGATGCTTGTGTGTGTGTATTCCAACTATTCCCTCCTTCCTGTCTTTCCTTTTTTCCAGATTCCCGTCGCCTTCCTCCCGAGTCCAGATCTTCTCCTGGCTGCTGCTCGACTCCTGCAGCAGATAAACAGCCAGAGCCCCGTCTGTTACCCTCCTTCCTACCTTCCCTTCCTTCTCTTTCCTTCCATCATTTCTTTACTTCCTTCCTTTATCCCTTCCTTTTTCCTTCCTTCTTTCTTTCCTTCCTTACTTCCTACCTTTTTTTTCCCTTCCTCTCCTGATTTCTTCACTTCCTTCCTTCCTTCCTTCTTTCCTTCCACCCTTCCTTCCTCTTTTTCTTTACTTCTCCCTCTCTCCATTTATGTTTCATCTTTATTCTTTCCTTTCTCGCTCACTTGTTTCCAGTTGTCCTTCCTCTGTTCTTTAATTTCACCATTGGCTTCATTTTAGTATTCTCTCTCTCTCTTTTCTTTTTTCCCTTGCAACCACATTTATTATTTCCCTCTTGGCTTCCTTTCTTTCTTCCTTCCTTTCTTCCCTTCTTTCTTTTACTTTTTCCCACTACTTGCTTCTTTCCTTTCTTCCTATCTTCCCTGCTTTCTTCCATATTATCTTCTGTTTCTTTCATCTTCCTTTTTCTTCTTTCCTTCCTTCCCTCTTTTTTGTTTACTTCTTTTAATTTCTCACCCTGTCCTCTTCTCTTGTTTCCTTCTTTACTTCCTTACTTCCTTCCTTCTTTTCATTCTCCCTTCATTCTTGCTCCTCTTTCCTTTACTTACTGTTCCTTTTTCTTCCCTTCCTTTTGAATTCCATTTCCTCTTCCCTTCTTCATTTCCATCATTTCTACTTTTACTCATCTCTTTCCTTCTTTTTCATCCTCCTTTCTGTCTTTACCTCTTTCCTCTCTTTCTTTTATTCATCTCCTTGTTCTTTCACACCTGTGTGCTTTTTTCCACTTTCTCATGTCTGACCTTGGCAGGCTGTGACGTCTGGAAGGTGACGTCCTCCGCGATCCAGACTCCCCTCAACCTCTCTGCCTGAGTCCAGATCTTCTCCTGGCTGCCGCTTGGCTGCTGCAGCAGATAAACAGCCAGGGCCTGGTCCGTCTGGTTGAAACCTGCAGTTGCCAGAGTTATTTCTGGTTGGTGAATCATTCGAGTCAGTTCCAGCAGAAGATTCACTCAAATGCCGCCATGCATAAAAAAAAAAAAAAAAAAATCGTGACATATATGAATCTGTCGAGTTTCATGGTGCAACTCACCCCTCAAGGAGAAGTAAAATCTCAGACAGTACTTCATGTTCCCGGGGAGAGTTGGACCGATGAGGCGGCTAACGTAGCCGGAGCGTGGGCCCAGCCGGGAGTGAGCCAACAGGAAAGATCCTGGAAAGAGAAGACAGCATTTTATTTTCTTGCTAACTCTCTCTTCCTCGGAATCTGCTTTTCATGATTGTTCCCAACGCCACGCACACCTGGTAATGATCTGCTGCTCAACTGTTTTTCAGTGGCAAATTGTGCTTTGTTTGCATGCACGGATCCTGTGGCCACATGGAGGCAAGGAAATATCTAAAAGGCTGACAGACATGCAGCCACCATCAAAATTCTGGCTTTGATGTTTCTTCACATCCACTATCTGAAAACAATACCAGGCTTATTTTTATAACTCTGTGGTTCACTTGCTTTACCAGCTACAGGACTGTGCAAAAGTCTTGTGCTACCACTTATTTCTTTATAGTTTGCTTCCAAGGAGCAGAAGTTCTCCAGGCTTTCTGAAGGTCATTCAAGCTTGTTCTTTGACCTCTAGCTGACTTTTGACTCATTTTCAGTCAGGCGCAGTTTTCCCACCTGCCCCTGTGGTGTGGTCTCCATTCCTGATTGTGTTGGGCTTCACGGACACTCTCCTCCACGGTGAACCCACCCCCTGTTGCTGGGTGTAGAGGCAGAAACCAGACTCGAAATCACAGTTGGCGATCGAGGGGTCAAAGGTCGGCTCTGTAGAATAAATGCACAGAAACTGCAGGTTAATGTAGGTCAAACACTTTTGTGGCTCCTGTTTTAGTCCTTTGAAATAATTAGTATTTGATTTGATGATAACATTTGCAGACACCCACTTCTTGTGCGGCAAATGGAGCCAAAGCATTTAATAATAAAAATGATTGTTTCACTGGTGACATTAACAGTAAAACTCACCAGTGTCTGCGGTGCAGAACTGTGGAGAAAAGGAAATGTCGTCAAGTGCAACACGCCCCCCTCTTGGACTGTTAAACGCCACTTCAAAGACCACCTAAAGGGGGCGGGCAGACACTAGTAAACAAAGCTGTAGGTTGTTATTACACAGATGCATTCACATGTGCCTCTTAATGCATGCTAGATATTTTATTTTGCACTAAACTTGAAGCCCTAAAAACCGTTTTGTGGGACTGGGGCCTGAGCTAGCAAACTAACTTAGTAGTCACAACAGTACCTAACTTTATACTGTAGGGTTATGGGTAAAGAGAGGGAACCCCTGGGATTCAACCCTATGAACAGCGCTTGGCAAATGTGGGGAGAAAGAACTCCCTTTTGACAGGAAGAGACTTCTGGTTTGGGGGTTAGGGGGAAAAGAAGACAAAAAAGAGAGACATTTATTGACCTGAAAATGGGGTTCACAGCAGTGAAGTAAACTAAGCAAGTGTGTTTTAATACCATTTAATTCAAAAGAAAATGTTACCTTCTTTAAACGTTACACAGTCTTGCTTTGTTTGTGGACAATTCATCATATAAGACTTCAGCGGGCCTTGAACTGACCTGTGCTGAGTACGGTGCCTTCAGCTCCACCTGCACAGGTATCCACTCTCCTGGAATCTCCCTCCAGTCATTCTGATTCTCCAACCCTGCCCTCCACAGCTCCTGGTACTGACCCAGCAGGTCGCGGGTGAAAACAGAGAAGAGGTTTCCTCTCTCCTCACTGCGCTGGTACTGAAAACTCAGGCAGCCGGACATCGGCACCATCGTCATTGGAGACACGAGTTTGGCCACTTCTTTGAAAGTCTTGCTGTAGATGGAGTCCACGTACATGAAGTGACCTGAGAGGGATTCAGCGGGAGAGTTTTCGAGGTTTACTTAAACCAAGTAAGCACTGATTTGGTGATTTCTAGATGTCTAGACACATACGTCAAAGTCTTTGTAGATTATATCAAAATTACTACATGGTCCTAATTACAGCTTTAAAACTTTTTATAATGTGTTCATTTGTTACTGTCAGTCTGAAAAATAAAACCATTCTGGGTTAATGTTGAATGATGTTTACCACTCATGTCGAGTTAGAGCCAATCAGACATGACGGCTCATTACAGACATTTGTCCCATTTTAACCCATTTATCTTTGTATCCAGTGGTCTATACCAGGATCAAGGGTGTCAACATACAGCTCAGGGGCCAGAACGGGCCCTCCGGAAGATCCAGCCTGGATCAACTGAATTGCTTTGCTAACTGTGAAAATTGCAGTACACAAGGTTGGAAAGATACTGACAGTTCTAAGAATTCTAGATCTCGACAATTTTTTTTTCTCCGTCTAAGACTTATTTTGACACCCTGTGATGAACTGGGCCCAGTAACAGTTGGGATAGGCTCCAGCCCCAATATGACCCTGAACTGGATAAGCAGTTAAGAAGATGGATTCATTTATTTTAGGGCTTTTGTGTTTTTTGCCTTTTTTTTGGATGAATACAGTGGAAACAGACTGGAAGGAGGAGAGACAGAGATGGTAACTATGTTGCTTTAGGAAGCACCAGGCTCTCAGTATGTGGCTTGTACCCCAGGTAAGCTATGGAGGTGCTCCTAGATTTATTAAGATGAAAATAATAGTTTTTTGTTACAAAAACACAAAATAGGAATTTTTTCGGATTGTATTCACAGACGATTACAAAATATGGGCTTAGTCAACGTGACGTCATCAATTGGTTTGTGAAGTTTTGTTAACATTGTCGCCATTGTGGTATTCTGCAACGACATGTAAAAGTTTTTCTGCAACTACTCTCTCCCCTCAGCCCCAACCAGTCTCAGCAGATGGCTGCCCCTCCCTGAGCCTGGTTCAGCTGGAGGTTTCTTCCTGTTAAAAGGGAGTTTTTCCTTCCCGCTGTCGCCAAGTGCTTGGTCATAGGTGGTCGTTTTGACTGTTGGGTTTTCTCTGTAATTGTTGTAGGATCTTTACTTTACAATATAAAATACCTTGAGGTGACTGGTTGTTGTGATTTGGTGCTATATAAATAAAATTGAATTGAATTGAATTTACTGAAACCCACTTGAAATTCCAGATTCCACAGCGATAAACTTCCAGCCTTCTCAAATTCAATCTTTTTCGCTCTTATACTCTTGTATAATAATAGTTTTGAATATATTTTGTAGCTTGTGTTGTGTGTGTGTAGTAAGTTACAGCCTCGTTATCGATATGGTACAGTGTTTCGCTCCTGCAGTCACCACTCTTTCTAAAGTTTCATGCTCACTTAATGACCTGATCTGACTCAAGTTTAAAACATTTCCATGGTAACAGTGACCTCAATTAATCAGAGATTTTACTGTACGAATTTGGAAATAAAATTTGTTTTTTTTATTAAAGCAAGGCTGACACAGAGTTGTGGTTTCTTCAGGAGAACATATCATCATTTAACAACGTTGCAGCTCATAGTAAGCCCGCTTTGGATGGTTAAACGGCTCAGAATATGAATGGCATTTTTACTTCCATAATCTCATATTTGCACTCCGTACAGCCAGAAGTGTTTTTGCAACTACAAGAGTCACCCCCTGCTGGCCATTAAAAAGAATGCAGGTTTAAGGCACTTCCACTTGGGTAAAATATCGTGACCCAGAAACTACATCATCTTAGATTTGATGAAATTTCACTTTTTAAGGTATCCTCATCATTTGCACTTGTACTTTCACCCACTTGAGATGAAACTGTATGTGGCATGAACTGAAATGAGTTTGACCCCCACCCCCGGTATCTTGATGCATAAAAGTTGTCCATTTGTCAGCTACAGTATAAGCACGTACAGTAATTATATGCACAAAGCACTCTTGCTCACCTGTCCTGTTGCTGTATGTGTGATCATCTGGCATGTCATTGTTGAATATTTGGACCCCGCCTCCTCCCACATACCAGTTTACGTTGGCGTTCCACTGGTTACTGTATCCACACAGGTGAGACTCCTCAAAATCACACTCTGGAGGCAGACAAATGAACAACAGACCTGCTGTTAAGGCTACACATGTGAAAGTGTTTTCATGCTGTTGGAACTTTGTAATGTATGTTCATGCTGTATGTGTCTGCGCTGCGTGAGTTTGAGGATCCGGGTGCAGATGGCCTTTATCCAGATGTGCACATGTGGGTGATGTCTTTTGGTTTTAAGCAAGATGCGTGTGTGATGCGTGCGTGAAGTCACCGACCCAAGCAGTATCCGGGGCTGATGTGGATCTCAAAGACGGCCACGCTGCTCACATTGCTCGGCCCAGGTTTACCTTCGATGACGACCTAATCAAAGACACATGCTCAGTAATTCCCAGAAGTAAGGTCAGGCACGGGAAAGGCATCGTAAGAGGCTAAAAAGAGTTCATCCGCGATGCGTGCTGACATCTAGTCTTGTGTTCAAAAGTCTGGTTTGCTGTAAAGTGGCGTGCAGAGGATGAGATGACACAGGACGATGGAGGAGAAACCCATTTATAAGATATGAGATTGTGCCTTTTATGTCTGTGTGCTAAGGTGGTTTGGGGGGAAAATGCTGAGACTGTACATGCAGCAGATGTGCCATTAAGTCAAAACTATAAGCTAATACTTCGGTTTATTGGAGCTTGCTCAAAAAGCATTCATCTCAAGCATCCTGTTTCCATGTCGAGTCAGTAAATCATCATGGTTCCGGTGGTGAACTATGACTTAGTCATTCTCATGTCTTATTTTCTTCTCCTGCCTCCTTTGTTCCCCCGTCTCTGTCATCATGTTCAGTGTTAACCTTCATCTCTCAGGTTTAGTTATTTCCTGTTTTATTATGTACCTTTGTTTTTGTGTTTACATCCTGTTTTGTCTGCCCTGCCCTCATTGTTTTCACCTGCTGTCGATCGTTTCCACCTGTACCCGGCTCCCACCTGTTCCCCGTTATCCAATCAGTGTTCTGTGTAGTATAGTACTTCATTTGCATTCTGTTCTTTTGTGTCTCTCTGTAACCGGCATTTGGGTCCTCTCATCACATCCTGACATTCTACAAAACTAGATGAAATGATTCACTCTCATTTTTTTTGCATCAACACAAAACTTTTTTTTCAGACTGGTGGAAACATCTGTAAATACACCTTTAGATGGTTATATGTCCACATGTAGATTAGTATGGTATATTTAAATATCAAATTTCAGACACTGTATAATACAAAAACTTACTCATGCAAGTAATCAGCTGGGGGTGTTTTGTGGTGATATTGATTAGTTTAAAAAATGCATCATTGAGTTTTTCAATAAAAATATATTCAACTTTAAAATCTTACTGGGTATCTTCTCGAACCCTAAGACAAAAATATCTACCATAGTCCAATTTACACATGCAAGAACTTCCAGTTATATTGCTGTCCTTATTCTTAAAGATTCGTTAGAGGGGGGGGGGTTTCTTCACATCATTCAGAGATGATGATTAATTTATAAAATATTTTATTATGAAACAGATGGCCAAAAAAGATTTTTTTTTTAAGGCTATTAACGTTTTTCCTGATTTGTAACATTTTAAGCTAAAGGGGAAGAGCCAAAAACTGCAGTTCCTTAAGTGGCCACTTGAGGCTGATCCAAAAGCGAATCAGTCCCCATAGACACCCATGTTAAAATGCACAACTTTACAGCCAAATTAAACATGTTTATAGCTTAGCACACTAATATGTTTTTGTCTCAACAGCCAATTTACCCTCATAACAAGCAGATTTATTTTGTGATGCTCTAGCACGTTATTTGTTTAACTATTAGCAGGTATCTGTGTCCCTGCACAGCCCCCATCCTGTCTGCAGATGCAGCTTGCTGCCATTAGCTGATGGCCCTTCACTTTCTCATCCAGTGGTCACTTCTGCCTCCAGAAAAACAATACGGCAGAGGCTGAGCCAAGTAATACCCATCCTTGGAGTGATATGACACCATAGCAAACTACCCCTGCCTCCAAGCTTTTGTTTGCAGTAATTGGGTGAATTTATTACACTGAGTGGGAGTAAAGAGCAGAATACTTTAGCAGTCGGTGTGAAATCTAAACCTCTGGCACATTAATTTTCTTCACCCAGGTCTGAGCTGAAATGTGTTTATGCACTGAGGGGCCTGCACATAGCACAGGTCTGGCATACCCTGATGTAGGTCACAGACCCCGTCAGAGTCAGCTCTGCCTCTGCATATAGTGTAAACACGTGCTGCGCTATTCCCAGAGTGTTTAGATAATTACAAGCATGTTTCACACTGGCCCCAATTTAGGTCTGCATGTGTCATTTTAACCTCTATGTGTCTTTTCAATGAGAGACGGAGAGTTTTCTGTGTATGTGCGGTAGGTTGCAAAATCAGCTGAGCACTTGTTTTCCCTCATTAGTTTAATCTGTGAGAAGGTTGAACTCAAGGGCAGCGGGATTTCTGCTAAGATCACATCTTTATTCTCATAATGAAGTTTTTTTCTACACCGGGGGGGTTTATCAGCTGAGTTTTTAGAGGATGAACATTTTCCATTTTGAACCTTTTATATTTTATGGGAAAAATTATATAAACAATTTCCAGCCTAAGCCGTTTAAGGTCTCTTAAACAAACAAAGATGAGATAATATTAGAAAACCATTTTACCCTATAAGGCTTGGTGTTGTTCTGCAGGTCAATGCTTGAGACCACCCAGCTGTCAGAGGGCGACCGGCTGCTCCACAGCGGCCTGTCAAAGCTGTTCCCCTCGGTGCGCTGCAGGACCTCCAGGCTTCCCGACTCTGTGATTTGGTAGACAAGCCTCAGGCAGCTCCACTCACCATGCTCCAAAAGGGGACTCAGCAGCACCCCTGTGATCTCTCTCTGTGGGTCGGCACCACCACCTGTGTAATCCTCCTGGTCCTCATTTCTGGCCGCTTCCAGCGTGACAAAACGGCCTGAAATACAGCATTTAATTCAATATGAACAAGGCATGATCAAGACAGCGTATATGACACCCACTGCCTGCAGGGCACCAGCACTATGCACTATAGATCTTCACACCCCCTCTTGTTATATAAACCTTTAATGTGTGTGCCACATATAAGGTATTTTTTATTATTCTAAAGTGGCTTTGCATGATTCATAGTTCTACTATAAATAATGACATTAATCTTTTTTTTTTTTCTTTTTTTGTGGGCCTCAGACAAAACAATCTTAACAGGTACCCTGGCCAAGCAGCTGAAACATGTAGGAAAATGAACTTCCATTTGTGCTATTCAGCTGCAGGCCGAGGTATCTGTTTGGCTCATACTATCTTAATACATCATTGGCATTGACATTAATCATATTGTCAGTTACTGGGTCTTCAGATCTTCCAGTCTGAAACTGTCTGTTTAAGCTCCTCCCCCTTGAAAGCCACCCGCCCCTTTAAGCTAGCGTCCTTCTGATTAGTTGCCCCACGCAAACAGAGAGTTTGAACATCTGGTGGGTGGGGCTCCTGTGCCTGAGATGACCGTATAAGGAATACCACCTCTTTCTGACATCATACAGAGTCAAGAGTTGAAAAAACTGTCTGAAGCCGAGCATTTAGAGCAGATGGAAATCTGAGCTTTTGACTCAGAATGATTACTTTTACATAAGATAAGTACATTGTTGGAAATTTTAGCAGCCTTTAATATCAGCATCCACCACTCTAACATTGTATATATCAGGAAATATGGAGGGCAGCATGGTTGGCGCTGTTGTCTCACAGCAAGAAGGTCCTAGGTTCAAATCCACCGTCTGGCCAGGGCTTCTCTATGTGGAGTTTGCATGTTCTCCCTGCATCTGCGTGGGTTTTCTCCGGGTACTTCCTCCCACAGTCATCGACATGCAGTTAGGTTAATTGGTGATTCTAAATTACCCATGTGAATGTGAGTGTGAATGGTTGTCTGTCTCTCTGTGTTAGCCCTGTGTGTCCAAGTTATACCCCACCACGCGCCCTGTGACAGCTGGGATAGGCTCCAGCCCCCCCACGACCCTGAAAAGGATAAGTGGAAGAAAATGGATGAAGGGATGGATGGAAATAAGTAAAAAGCTGGGTGTGTTCTGGGTTTAAAGCAAATCTGACAAACCAATACTGGAATAAGTCTTTGAAAACTTGCTGCCCTTTGTGGGTGAATTTGTTATTGTTGGTTTCTGTATAATAGTGCCATGGAGATAGATTCTTTACTACACACTCATAACCAGCTAGAAGCATTTGTCAGCTATAAAAATAATTGGGAAGCTAGAACCTTAATGAGATTTTAAAGGAAATGGGCCAAACGTAAAAAGATGTACAAAGACAAAAACAGCATGATAATAGGATACTCAGATGCATCAACAGAAAAGCAGCTTGAAGGTTAAACTAATCAATATTATAGCTCATAATGGGAATTCAGCCCAAATGTTGCCGCTCTATGCAGTGTTTCTCATGGTGAATCCGTGTCTGTTTTCCTGAATTTTCCCAGAAATTCAGGAAGAAAAATTTTGGATTAAAAGAACCAGAAATATGGAGAATTATTACCACCCTTTCTTTTGTATTTCCCTTCAAGGTTGCATAAACAATCAACACAAGTGCTTGACACAAAGGCCCAGATTTACTGAGCTGGGCAAATTAGTGGGATGCCACAATCACATTGTTCTTGTTTTTGTTCTGCAGGCTGTGAGAGGCTTTTTGTTAAAGTCAGTATTCAGACGTCTAATACTTTTCAGATCTGTCTGAGTCTCACGAATTTCTGCATTTTGACAGATATTTCAGTTCAGATCTGATACTAGAGAGAAGTAAAAAAAAAAAAAAAAAAAAAACACGTGTAGAAAAGTTTTCACCGTGAAGCAAAATCTGTGTAAAAATGTGACTAAAAACCTGAAATACTGCAAACCCACTGCTCACTGTAAAAAAAAAAAAAAGCTACTTGGAGTCCATGCAGTCTTTACTGCTTCCATAGGGCTTAAGGGGGCAAGTCGCTGCTAATCAAATGCACTTGATTAAGTGATCGTCAGCAAGTGGGTGCACCTCCTATAAAAGCAAATTTCAGCAAATTCAGTGCAAGATCAGACTATGCATTGCCCAGAGCTAGCATCGGTTAGCATCTCAAATGTCGAACTTCTTGACAGTACAAGCTGCAATCTACAACAATGTGTTTTGGAAAGACAAAAGTGGAGATGTTTGTCCGTACTGCACAGCGCCACCTTTGGTGAAAACCCAGCACAGCATATCGGCACCAACACCTCATAGCGATAGTCAGGCACGGTGGTGGAGGTGCTGATGTGGGCTCATTTTGCAGCCACAGGATCTGAGCATGTTGCAGTCAAATGTGAGGCCATCTGTCTGACAGGCCTAAACTGGGTCACGCAACAGGACTATGATTAATAATTAATAATTAATTCAAGTTATTGCTAATAAAAGGGGTTCTTCAAGCTATTGAATCATTGATTTTTCACATGATTGTATATACATTAGTAAATCTGGCAAAAAGTCACAAATTCTGGTTCCTAGTAAAACTTGTGGTACCAACTGTACTTTTTATACCATTTCTAGCTTATTAACATGCAAGGTAGCTGCTAGACGTGCTAACAGGCAGCACAGGCTGTGCGTGAGGTTGAAATCTCCACCCTCGAAGACCAGGAGATTCACATCCCTGTCACTTTTGCTGTTTTGGAAAAACAAAGTCAAAATCCAAGCGGCGGTTTGCTTTTAAATATTTGGAATTGTAAGATGTGTCGGACCCAGCCTCAGCAATGGGACAGAACACTGTATTTTCCGAGCTGAAACGTGTTAAAAATCAGATGTCTTACTGGGCTCTTTATCCCAAAGAAGTTATAGAAAGCTCAGATTTATGGGATGTGACATTGTGCATCGGGATTCATGGCCAAAGTCGAGACACTCTGAGTCGGAGCATCATAAAATCCACCTCAGTAACTCTTTTCTGCTCCAGGGCCCTCTGAGCTCTTCTTAGTGGTCTGTCATTTATTATTTGTCCCTGTGGAATGCCCCGCTGCCCCGGGGCTCCTACACACACGCACACACACACACACACACACAGGTCTGAGATCATTTCAGTTTGGACAATTCAATGTTTCTTCGTTTTTTTCCGGTAAACTGCAATTGTTTGTGTTTAAAAACTGAATCAACAGAATTTAAAACCTCGGCACACACTCGGACTGATGCAATGTCTTCATTCGATCGTCCTGATGCCCTTTTTTGGTTTAAGGCAGGGAAGAAAAAAAAAATCACATAAAAGTGCCTTATACATACATTTGACATGACTTCACTGCTTCTGTGCTGGCTGCACAGAGCAATGAAAGGGAAAGGAGCACTGGAGGGAAGGAGACGAAATGAGCAGGAACTAAGCACACCATTAACGCACCAACTGCACCAACCTTTCTGGCAAGCCGGCGGCATTAGCAACAAAGATGAAAACAGGAAAACACAGAGTATCCCAGACAGAAGCGGAGCAATTTTTAGACAAAGTAGGCTATGGATGTGGATCGTAGTGGGAAAAAAGTTGTAATTAGAGGTTTTTCCAGCAGGGTTTGGAGCAGCAAGATACAGCAGTGATAGAAGTTCTGCCTTACTGTTTCGGAAACTAGATGATCTTCCCTCTCAAATGAAGCTACATTAAAAATTTATGTCCAAAGCTTCTTAATTTTGGTGAAAATTCTCTAAAAAGGGCCAGATGTTAACCTAACCCCAACCTTACCCATAGCCCTAGATGGGGCACTGGCAATCTGATGGATGGTAAGACACTGTCTGTGTGGGTACTCGTTCATCCAGGTCATGGTCATCCTCTCATCTGAAAGGCCTCTGATGAGGAGTCCCAGGTATTCACACCTTAGCTCATGTGACCCTAACGACTCACATAATGACAGAGTGGGTCACGAGGTCTGAGGTAAAGTGGGAAACTGTGCTGTGGTCTCACAAATCTTTTGGAAATGCTGCATCCTCTGTGCTGAAAAGAAGGTGATGAGTCTGGCTTGTTACTGGCACACACTTCTTTAATCATCCATGATGGTGCAGGGCAGCATCAGTGTGCATGAGCATGGGTAATTTGCACATCTGTGAGGGCACCATTAATGCTTAATGATATCTACAGGTTTTGCAGCAACATACACGGCCACTTGCCTAACATTGTATTGCTCTCCCTTTTACTGCCAAACAGCCCTGACCCATCGAGGCATGGACTCCACTGGACCCCTGAAGGTGTGCTGTGGTATCTGCACCAAGATGTTTGCAACAGATCCTCTAAGTCCTGTAAGGTGTCAGGTGGGATGGATCAGACTCGTCCGGCACATCCCACAGATGCTCGATTGGATTGAGATCCGGGGAATTTCGAGGCAAAGTCAACACCTCAAACTCGTTGTTGTGCTCCTCAAACCGTTCCATTTTTGTTTTGTGGCAGGGTGCATTATCCTGCTGAAAGAGGCCACAGCCATCAGGGAGTGCTGTTTCCATGAAAGGGTGCCTGTGGTCTACAACAGTGCTTAGGTAGGTGATACGTGTCAAATTAACATCCACCCAAGGTTTCCCAGCAGAACTTTGCCTAAAACATCACACTGCCTCTGCCGGCTTGCCTCCTTTCCCATAGTGCATCCTGGTGTCTGATTTTCCTCAGGTATGCAACGCATACACAACTGGCCATCCACATGATGTACAAGAAAACGTGATTCATCAGACCAGCCCACCTCCTTCCATTGCTCTGTGGTCCAGTTCTGAGGCTCACATACTCATTGTTGGTGCTTTCAGCAGATGACAGGGGTCAGCATGGGCACCCTGACTGATCTGTGGCTATGCAGCCCCATACACAAAAAAAATGCAATGCAGTGTGTTTTCTGACACCTTTCTGTCAGAATCTGCATGAACTTTTTTGCAATTTGAGCTGCAGTAGCTCGTCTGTTGCATCGGATCACACGGACCAGCCTTCGCTCCCCACATGCATCAGTGAGCCTTGGTCGCCCATGACCCTGTGACTGGTTCACCCCTATTCTTTCCTTGGACCACTTATGATATGTACCTACCCCTGCAGACCGGGAACACTCCAGAACGGCTGCAGTTTTAGAGATGCCCTGACCCGGTTGTCCAGCCATCACAATGTGGGCCTCGTCAAACTCGCTCAAGTCCTTACACCGGCCCATGTTTCCTGCTTCTAACATCAACTTTGAGCACAAAATGCTTACTCCCTGATATATCCCACCCACAAACAGGTGCCACAATGAAGAGTATCTACACTTTTGTGAAAGTGACATGATTGTGCATTGGTCCTGCGCAGAGCCTGAACACAGTTTGCATGCACTCATCTACGTGTTGTAGTTTATTGTCATGTGGTGGAGTGTCAAAAATATGTGGAACTGTGGGCTAGTCTTGGTTTGGCTGTTGTTGGTCCTTCAGCCTTCAGAGGAAAACAACAAACAAAGAGCTGAAGTGAAACTGAGTATTTAAAAACAATAAAAAATAATCTGCTGTCTGTGCTTCTCTGCTCTCATCCCCTTTCCAGTTCAGGCCAACTTTTCAACCAATCAGCGCACATCCCCATGCAGCTAAATGCTGGTGGTGTTGGAGGACTGCACACAAGCATGTCTGTGCAGGTTGCACACCCATAATCATCCTTCACTCTGCAGAGCCAAATACTTACGCAAAGTATCGGCATATCCTTTTACCCCTTTGATACAAACACAGTAACACGAATCCTGCATAATGCACGATTTATGCTTATGCCCCTCTCCCCCCACCCCTATACCTACCAACAGTCATTTATGCCTTTCTTCAAAATACAGGGTTAGGATTATCACCACTGATCTAGTCTCCCACGTTTTGTAGAACTGGCAATAACTCCATCCCCAATCCTTTATTTTGGAGAAAGGCACAAAGGCTTTGATATGTGTGAGAATCAGTACTTATTTGATCCCCGATTGCCAAGACTTTGGAAAACCACTAAAAAAACCCAAACATATTCTGATCATATGGGGTTACATCACCAGTCATCAATTAGACCTTGAAAGCTTAAAGCAGGCTCATCCTCATGTCACTATTCACATGACAAGATCCAGCTGCTGGTGCACCAAGTTAATAAAGTCCAAGACGTCTCAGTATTTTGTGCACGGACCACACAAGAGTGCACAACTGCGCATGTGCTCGTACTGCAGTGTTTAAGAAGTTGCACTGTTTCTGCAGCAGCAGCCAAATCATGCACAAACGATAACCTTCATTCATCCATCTGTTGGCTTTGATCACGTCACATAAGTAGACGATGATACAACCCAAATACTCAGATAAGGGCGTGTGCAGCGTTCATTCACATCAGCTGCAGCGGTACCGACCCGACGAGAATAACTGAATGTGTGTTTTCACTGACTCCAGATGTTCAGAGATGCTGCAATCAATGCAGACCAGATGGGCCTCTTTGCACCAGACTGCTTCAGCGGTGCAGCCAGAACCATCAAAACCAGCACCAAAACCGTTATTGAAACATCTTCAAGTCTACACTCTGCATTCATTATAAGCTTCTGCGCTAAATCTGTTTTAAACATCAGAGCTCTGAAAGTGTAGCGTGCCATCATTTTAAGTACCATCTTCATGCAAGGTCCAGCTCATAAAGTCTGCATCTGACGTGTATCCGCAGGTGCTGGACTCAAAGTTGCAAGAGCCTGGCAGCAGCTGGTTGTGAGCTCGGATGGCGACTGAGAGAGAAACGGACAGGAGGAAGACATTAGAGAGAGGTAATGGTAAGTATGAATCATTGCAACTGGCATTTATAAAAACATACCCTCATGCACCAGCACTGGCCAAAATGTTAAGATGTACTCACCAGCAAAAGTCACGAGGTAGAATGGAAGCATTGCTGCTTTCTACAGGGGGAAACAACCTCTCGGAGGATAAAGGAAAAGCTGAAGCAGTAGTCCTCTTTCATTCACAGCTGAGAAAATGCAAGATGCTGCTGCAAAGTTTGCTCTTGAAGACTTCTCTCTGTGTCTCTCCAGCTCGCAGACCGGCAGCACACTTTCTGTGGGGAAAGCGGGGAGGAAAAACAGAGAGGAGGAGGAGGAGGAGGAGGAGAAAGAAGGTGACTGATGGGCTGATGTTCGGCGAAAGAGGGAGCGGGGGAAGAGAAGGAAATGAAGAGGGTGGGGGGGAAGAAGATGAAAGAAGTGGGAGGTGAGGAAGAGAAAGTAGGTGATGAAGAAAATAAAGAATGCATGAGGAGGGAGAGCGTGATGCCAATAGAAACTGACCTAAAACAGCGATGATTGTGCAGCTCTTCTCTTCTGATCCGTTGCCCTCTGAGCAGTTCCAGCTGTTAGAGGTTAAAAGTCTTGTGCAAGGACACCTCAGTTACCCAGCTCCACCCCCACATTGACTGGATCAAGGATTAGGCCCGTATCTTCCAGTCGAGACACGAGCCTAACGAGTGAGGCTGTCCTTATCAGAGAAAAACACCTGAGTCAGTAACTTTTAAAATGCTTACAATGACCAGTACAACAATGTGACTGTTATCTCTCAGAAAGCGCTGCAGAGTAATGGATCCAAACCATGTATACTTAGTGTTGGCTCACTAATGCGCTGCATCCCTTTCGAGCTTACATTTTTACCCGCGTGCACTATCAGTGTGCTATGATAAACTGTTAAACAGTACTGCCCCGTGAAAGATTATCTAATGCCCTGAAATGAACCTTAGATGAATTTGTAGGAGTTCTCCTCTCTGTGTCTATTTTGGTCTTCAGTGGTCAGCAGTAAGTTGCAGAGGTGCAGAAAGACTTTGCTCTTTGGGGGGGTGCGGGGTCAGTTGCTGCAACCTTTGAATGCATTAAAATACATTATGTCATATATTCCATTTATTTGAATTCAACAGGAGAAATCCTTTGAAAGAAAAGGGTAACATTTATTCAAAAAAAATGTGCACAATTAAATATTTTTGGTGGTTAGACTCTGATGAGACGCGACATCAAGGCTCAGTGTGTCACATGGAGGTAGAAGATAGCGCACGAACCCCCCAGAAGGAAATAAAAGAGCCGCGGCATGAAAACTCTGGAGTACCCAGCAGGCCATTAAAAGGTTACAGCTACAGGAAACTGGCTGGAGGGGCAGTAGTGAGAGCCTCTGGTTGGCTGGATGATGAACTCATGAAACAAAAACATCAAAAAAAGATGACTTATGGGACTTTCACTGTTTATTACCAAGCCGGGCATCTCTGGCCTGATCAGGCAAGCGTACTCCTGCTTTTGGGCCGCTTTCCCCTTAGATATGATATCAACCAACATGCACAGAACCAGAACCAGACAAAAAAGTTCTCCTCTGCACCCTCCGGAGTAAATCTCTGCAGCAGGGCTGCAAAATCCCGCTGAAATTTTCTCTGATGCGCGTTAAAACCCGCAGCTGTATAAGGACACATTCAGCTATAACATAAATGTTTTAAGTGGTCACATACTTTTGGCACAGATTACATATTCGCTGCATGATAACTAAAATTTAATGAGTACACGCCTTTGAGAGCCTGTCTGAAGGTGGTATGACGGTGCTCCAGTGTTTTAGGCGAGGCCTGCACACGCAAATGATCTGCAGTGTTTTACAGGCCTGTGGAGGCCGGAAACATTTTGCGAACATCTAAAATATTTGTCAGCCTCGAACAGCTTGTATTAGGAAATGCCGGGCTAATCCTGCATGTGCCCCTCTTGTGCGCTTCACACCACTTCCATTTAATTACAAAGCAACTGCGGAAAGTTGGAAAAATCTGACCTAAATTCGGGAGAAATGTGCAAAAAATATGAATGCTGGAGCACTGAATGTCAGCACAGTTACTCTGAGTGCAGAAGGAAAATGAATTTGAATGGTGGAAAAAAACGGAGGAGCAGACTTTGCTGTACTGTTTTAGAGGGAGAGCTCTCCTCCACATTTGGGTTCCATCTGTCAGATTTGCTTCCCCTGCCTGTTTTTTTTTTTCTCCTTTTTTTCTGCAGTTCAGCAGTCTTTTCTCCTGTTCGCTGGGATTTTAACGAGAAACCAAAGACAGTTTCAGCCCATGTGGAGCGGTGGATATTTGTGAATCACGCTGATTATGTAGTGAGACAGCCCGACTGCAGCCATCAATATTATTTTGTCAGGAAACACTGAGGAGTTCTCCAGTGCGCTCAAAAGGAATAAAAACAAAGAGTACAAACCGATTCTTTGTTTGAGAACACAGAGAAGACTGAAAACAGTGTTCATCCGGGGATTTCTGCATCTGGATCCACAGATTGTAATGAAATTGTCATCTTTTCTGTTTATTTTCTGGTGGTCATTGTCTCTGTAAACAACAAGAAAAAGCTTCAATGAATAAGTGAAGGGTGCCCGACGTGCAGCGCACGCAGACGTCATTGTTTGCGCGATGATTCTGTTATGAAATGTTCTCCTCAGTGTGTGAAGTGCTGCCAAAGGGAACACCAAACTATGTCGTCTCTGGACCCCCGCCCTTCTTCTGGGAACATCCCAGACCACCGCTTCAGTGTTTGACCGTGAAACAGCTGTTCTAACGTTTGTTTAAATTAGAAGGTTTGATCTTAACTGTGTACCAAACATGTCAGTGATGTGTTTTGTGGAAAAGCAACCCTGGAAAGCTGCACTTTTGCAGCCTGTTGGGATTATTAGTGTAGTTGTGTTGTTGGACAATACACCACCACAGTGGATTTTAAAAAGTGCAGACTTTCTGCTTTAATTCAAAGGTTTTTACTGAAGTTTGCATTAAGCATTAAGGAGTTACAGACATTTTTAGACATGTTCCTCCCAGAGGCTCAAAATTAATTAACTCAGGGTGAAACCATCACCAAATGATGCTCTTCGGTTGCTGCGTGTTTGTGGGTCTTTCTGCTGGGTTGAGATCAGCTGACTGATTGAGCATTCAAGAACATTCCATTTTTTACCTTAAGAAACTCTTCAGGCTCATGATGATCTCCTTCACTTCAGTTTTTGATTCATATTGAGAGTTTCAACCCTTGGAATCAACTCCAGATCTCACACCTAATTTGTTACAGAATAACAAGAGGACAGGCCTCAACTGGCAAAAAAAAAGCTCATCAATCAATTGTCAAATTACTTGTAATCCTCTGAAAATGGGAGACCATGTATAACAGTGACTATAACTCCAGAACTGTTGAGACAATCCTTGCAGTAAAACCCCTTAAATTAAACATGAAAGTCTGAACTTTAATTATATATTGATTTAAAATCCACTGTGGTGGTGTGAAGAGGCGAAATTTGGTGAACAGCAGATGGATCCACTGAAAGTCCAGATGCATCTCTCAGAGCCTGTGTCGGGTCTTTGATGGAATTTTTTCCCTATTTCTTAAGAACATCATAGTTTTTTTTAGGCGCGCTGCTTCTTCCTTTGTCCTCCACTCGTCCACTTTCCTCATTTTCTAAGGAAACACTGTGCACTACGCTGAGATATGCCATGTTTTTGGTTCTTTGGAAATGACCTTGTTGCTGCAAAAACATCATTTAATGTCTCTCAGACTGTTATTGTTGGCATTTTTCATAGATTCAACTAAAGGAAGGGAAGAAATTTTGTGTTTTTGCAACAGGCTGCAAGCAGCAAAGCGCCACATGATACAATTTAAAATAGGTTCTTTTCTTCTATTATGTGTGGACACGACACCGATTCATTGCTTGACTTCGGTTCCTGTTCTGTGCTCAGATGAGGTCAGCCATATGTCAGTGTTACGTGACTTAAAGAATAAAATCCTCTGAATATGGTCAAACTACAAATTACACATTACTGAGGTCAATTTAATGTTTCATTACAAAATTAAACAAAATAAAATATTAATTAATTTTTCAGGATTGCATAAAAAATTATAAACCTCAAGCAACTAAACTGAGTCAGCTGAGTTCTGTATGAAAAATATCGTTATGACCCTGTTATATTTTACACAGAACTCAGCTGACAGCTGATTTTATGGATAGCTCCGCCTCTGAGCTCTTAGTATGACATGCAGCAGTATGTCGCTTGAGATCCTTGGGCAGAGGTCTTTTGTCTGTTGCTGAAAACTAACAGGGCCTGGAGGCTCGGGAATGAGATGCCTGAGTAAATCAGGTCAGCTGAGTCAGTGGATTGAAACATACTTATATAGGAAATCCTTTCCCGAGGTTACTTGAGTCTTAATTTCCTTTAAACTGTTTTCTTTCTAAAATAATTTCTGTGTTTTTTTTATACAGTTTATTAGCCGTGACTCCTTTGTGAAAAGCACTTATTACCACTTCCATCCTGCTGAAGGTCGCCACCTGCAGACGGGTTCAAACCAACGCAGGCCCTATGGCTGCTGGTCTAAACATGGATCCTAACCGTCTCCTGAACATACTGGAAACAGGGAGCGTGTAAAGTGAGGCCACCGGTTTTCTGCATGATGAGAGATGACTCAGTAATGAAACATTGATGTGGGTTAACTCCAGTAATGGGTTCAGCCTGTGCCGGATGCATGCCGTCCAACTACACACTGAACATGTGCAGTATAGCTTCATTCATGTATGCAGGGAGAGAGAGATGCAGAAATTATTGATGTGTTCTCTGTAAATAGAACAGCAGTGAGCTGGACACAGAACATGAACTATAGGCTGTGTGACATTACCCCAGATCCACTCCAGTGACCCGATTCTCCGTGCTGGCCCTATTCTGGAGCTTTTCATTTCACAGCCGGTATTTCATAGAAGTGTGCAGGCTGCTTGTGTGGGATCGCAGATGCGTGCCTGCCGAGATGCTAATAACAGATTGGATGCCATGGTTACTATACTCCACTCCATCACCATCCTTCATCGTGTAATGTTGTCAAGGTAACACTTGCAGTGGCAGAAAGGTGCATGCGACTCTAAAGTAAGAATGCTCGATCAATAATGAAGACACGGGCTCTTATTATTTGTTCTGCTAGGCGATGAGTGGCACCAGAACACGCTGGGATTATTGTAACCAGCTATTAAAAGTTACCAGATTTTACACCATACACGTCAGCCTACAACATGAGAGGTCTGCAGTGAAAACAGCTTGTGAATTTTACACAAAAAAGCAGAGAAATAGCAAATGAGCGGGCAGGCTTTCTGTGGTAAGTTGTATTTTGACCGAGCAACGGGGGAGGGTCAAATATCAAATATTCTGATCAGAATAATTCCACACTGGAGAGGCTGAGACCCGGACAGAGGAAGGTGCTCCCTGAAATGGAGCAGTTAAAAAAGAAGACGATTAAAATACATTTTTATTGGAATATCTGATTCTAATGAAGCAGCTCTCTGTTAGACTGGATGTAGCCGCCATGAGGTCACTCATCATTATTGAAATTCTGCTGTAAAGGCTTAACGTGAGCGTGTTCACCATCGCCACCTTGTTGTTTTGAAATCAGACAGATCTGGCGAGACAAGTAGCTCACTCACAGCCAAGTGATTTGTCAATCATGTGATAAAACATACCTGGATTTCTCCACTTTTTTGACTCTAATGGGGACCATTATTTACAAAATTATCACTATGCTGTAGCCCGTAAGACTTGAAACTAGCAAGTGAGGCCATAAATATATGAGGAGAGTGTTTACTGAGGTCATGGATAAGGGTCATTTTCTCATAGACTTCTATACAACTGGACATCCTTTTGCCCCCTGCTGGCCACTGAAAAGAATGCAGGTTTAAGGCACTTCTGCACTGCCTTCACTTTTCAAATCCCAAAGCTACCCCCAGCTTTTATACGACCTAGGATAAGTACAGATAAACGCTGCTCAATAAATTTTAAAAGAATACTTTGAAAGCACTTCAGATCTGAACAGGAAAAATAATCATGCTGGATATCTACGCTGATATGGACTGGGTACTGTGTTAGGAATGAAAAGACGCCACACTGGCAATCAGGGTAAGCGGTCACAGGAAGCTAGTTACCAGCTCGTTCAGTTTCCCCTGCACATTCACATGAAAGGGGTGGCGCTGGCAGTTTCTAACCAATCGCAATCACTGATGAGTGTACTGTCAGCAGAGCGGCTGATTTTACACAAGAAGATAAAACTATATTAGCGGAAAAGACAAAAAGGTTGAACACAACAACACAGACTGAAAGCAACACAGCACTGTGTGTGTGAGGGAGGAAAAGCACTGTAGGGTAATGTAGGATTAAAAGTGTGCGCTTTAAGTGCTTTGTGTCAGTAAGAGTGGAAAAGAGCTGCTGTATTAATTAAGTTTAGCCTGTTTGAAGCCAGGAAAGAAAGCAGGCAAAAAGGCCGACTGTGTGAGTTAACAGACTCATCGATATCAAAGCTCTATCATTAAGATACAAATGACCTTCAGCAGCCACTGGTGTGAATGTCTCTGACCAAACAATTGGAAACAGACTTGATGAGGGTGGCCTGAGGGCCTGATGTCCTCTAGTGGGCCCTGTGCTCACTGCCTGGCACCGTGGAGCCCGACTGGCATGTGCCATAGAATACCAGAATTGGCAGATCCACCACTGGCGCCCTGTGCTTTTCACAGATGAGTGCAAGTTCACCCTGAGCACATGTGACAGATGTTAAAGGGTCAGGAGAAGCCGCGGAGAACGTTATGCTGCCTGTAACATTGTTCAGATTGACCGGTTTGGTGGTGGGTCAGTGATGGTCTGGCGAGCCATATCCATGGAGGGACACAGAGACCTCTACAGGCTAGGCAACGGCACCCTAACTGCCATCAGGTATCCTTGCAGCCACTGTCAGACCCTTTGCTGGTGCAGTGGGTCCTGGGTTCCTCCTGGCGCATGACAATGCCCGGCCTCATGTGGTGAGAGTTTGCAGGCAGTTTTAAGAGGATGAAGAAATTGATACCACTGACTGGCCCCCACACCTGACCTAAATCCAATAGAACACCTGTGGGACATTATGTTTCGGTCCATCCAATGCCGCCAGACTGCACCTCAGACTGTCCTGGAGCTCAGTGATGCCCTGGTCCAGATCTGGGAGGAGATCCTCCAGGATACCATCTGTCGTCTCATTAGGAGCCCTGATGTTGTCAGGCATGTGGGGGCCATATAAACTACTGAGCACCATCTCTGTGTTGCTGCAATGAAATTTTGGCAAAAAGAAATAGCCTGCCGCATCATTTCAGTTTGATTTTTGGTGTGTCTTTGAATTCATTGCTCACTGAGGTCGAAGAGCAACTGAGCCGAGGGACATTTCCCCACAAACTTCTGCACATCTGGATTTCTTTTTTCAATCAGCAGAGTCGCCCTCTGCTGGCCATCGCTGGTTTCACTTTTTAGACCAAGAACCATGCAAACATGTATGAGTATCTGTCAAAGCCTTTCTATACACCTGAAACAAATAATGACCCATCTACTGCTCAATAATTATTTCCAGGTTGAGCAAACAAAACCTGTTGGCAGATGTTAGCCCTTCTCTTAGGTATCTTTCTGAGTCGACCTTATAGCTTATTTATGGAGCACAATCCAAACAGCAGAAGTTGACCAAAGTGCTGTGTGAGATTTTGAGAAGAAAAATACAATAATAAGTCAAATGAATGGCCTCCGTTCAGGTTGGATTATATGCTGGGTCAAAGTCAATTTGAACTTAATTAAAGGGGGAATCCACCCCAAAACTTAGAGGGAGCGAGTGGGTGAGCCTTCTTTGTAATTTTAACATGTTATGGGAGTAAAAGCAGAGGTCTTAAAAATAACAATAACAATGTCTCTTTTCTGTTTAAGTGTCCCTGATTGTTTATAAACAAAACCTTTCATAAATAACTTTAAATAATTTATGAAGCTCATTGATTATATGGAGCCATTTCTCTTTGCTGAGATGTCAGACTGCAGATAATCAGTGTTTTAGAAAGTCGTGAGCTTTCTTCTGTGGAAACTGTCATAAGATCAGAGACGTGAAGCAGAAGTAAGAAGAACTCTGTGGTGCTCAGAGACTCTGACCGCACTTATACGCAGCTACCTAATCAGAGCGTTTCATGGGACCGAGAATAGGGCGAGGGGGGGACCCACACAAAATCTGAATATTTAATAAGATATGAATATAGTGTAGAAATTATTATTATGCATGATTTTACATGAAAACTGTTGCTGAACAAGACATGCAGTGCTTTTATATTTGTTTTGCAAAGTGGTGAAATACTTATTTAGACCCTTTGCATAGAAAAAGTCATAAATCTCTTTAAGTAATAGCACAAATCTTTTTAGCATTAATATAAAGTACCTGAAGTGAAAGCAGTCAGTGAGAAGAAGCCTACATGGATAATAATTATTGATTAATCAGTGTGTCTGTTAGTTTAATGCTGCAGTTTAATGTTGCAGCTGCAGATGATTTCAGTTACTTACCTACTGCTGGGCAGATTCATGCATGCTATAATATATATTTATATTTTAAAATCTGCAAACACAAATATATTGGTGTAGAAGTACAAAGCAGCATAACTTAGAAATACTTCAATAGAGGACACTAAATCTGTGCTTCCTTAAAGTACTCATGAGTACATGTACCAAGTTACATGCACCGTGGCTCCTGTCAATGCGATTATCCAGTGAGCGTTGTACAATTAACAGTACTTTAGCCAGTGGCTGTATATATGCTAATTATGCAGTGCAGTGAAAAATATCACTCTACTACCAAGGTTGGAATTACAGGTCACAAAACTGAAACAAAATGATCATATTGTGAATGGCTGCTCACCTTCATGTTCATATATCTGTGGGAAGGAACAAGCACGTATTACTAAACCTTGCCGAGAAGCATCTTGAAATGCCTCGGTATTAGTTAGTTACTGGAAAGAGGGTTTACACTGTTATACTGTCCAAAATTTACTAAAATAACTAATAGTGTGAGTTTAAACAAAATCCCTCTAGAAGCATGTCTCACCACAGGGCAGGTATCTCGGTAATACCGATTTATGTTGGCATTTAGTTTTTTATTAGTCACCTATAAAAGCTTAATGTATAGAATTTTGAAATAATGCCAGGCTAAAGTCAAACTATGCTGCTGTTAGTGTAAAGGGTCCCTACCACTCCTCTCACAGCCAGTTTGTCGCCTGCTTTAATGATTATATGACTGGAAATCGGTGTTATTGGTGCTCTAATAATGTGTCCCAGGAGTTCAAATATTGTGAATTTCTTCCCAACTTAACCTTAAAAAGTTTTTTCTTCTTCGTGTTAGTTTCTTTCGTGTTAGTTTCTTTCTGGATTCAGGTCAGTAAATTTGTCAGTTTTTTTTTTCTCGTGGATTTGCAAATTTTTCTCGTATTTTTTCGTTTCTTTACAGTAAATGTTCTTTCTGGTTCATTTGCATTTTTTTCTCTCATACTTTTTCTTTTTTTTTCTTTTCAAAGTTCCGATTTTTTTCTCGAAATTTTAACCCCGCCCAGTCCGTTAATTAATTTATTAATTCCCTTCATTAGCACTGATAGGCCACAGCTCCATTAAAAAGAAGCAGGGTTTACTAATATATTTTTATTTCTTGTGGCGGGCCTAATGCTTCGTTGTCTACCTGCGCAGGTTTCACAGGTGTTTTTAGCGGTAATCCGGGAGGGTTTGGAAAGATCTACAGGAAGATAACAGCGACCCCTCCGACAGATCGTGAGCGTGTGACGGTGCTGCTGCAGCAGAGCTGCAGGCTGCTCGCTGACGATGGTGGAGGTGGAGGTGGGATGAGGCTGACTGAACTCACGGCCGTAAAGAGCTGTTTGTGTCTGCACCACCGACATCAGCAGTGCTCATAAAGGCGCTTTGTGCATCGCTAATCCGCTCTGATGTCACGGTGCAGAAGGAGGGGCTGAGCTCTCCGCTGTAATCCGAGCAAGTTGTGTCTGGAGGGACAAACGGAGCCGATCCGGACGAGAACGCGCAGGCACAGGGGCGATGTGTACTACGGCAGCCGAAGCCGGGCCTCTCCTCCACTGACATGCAGGTAAATGAGTAAATGTTACCTCCCAGAGTCGGTGGGCTACAACAGGAAGCGGGGATTTATCGTGGTTTTAGTGGGAATGTGGTCGTTCCCACTGATGGCGGATCCGACACCTGCGGGAATTAATGTGGAGCGCAGAGAGGGAGGCATTTACACAGGTGACAGTTTGCTAAACGTTTTTATCTCCTCGCCACGCGGATGTCAGAAAATGTTGTAGAAATCGTGATGCACTGAAGGACAACAAAATATCACGTAGAAAAACAAAAACACTGATCATGTAGGGACTGGTCGGTAAACCGTTTCAACGAGGCGCAGAGGCGGAGTGTAAGACTGATAATTTATAATGACACCAGCGATCCCAAAAGGAAAAGAGGCTTTTGGCATGTAAACATAATAAAACCGTTCAAAGCCGCGGGAGGGCATTTAAGAAGCCGAGCGAGCCTTCAAAATAAAAGCTTCAGCCTGTTCCATGGGTTAATCGTCTCCGTGCAGAGTCTGCATGTAACTGTGCACGGAATGTCACGATTGATGCATCCCTGCATGGACCATATGCTTGCTGAGTGAGTGTGACTGTTTCTGTAGCGTGTATGTGTGTGTGTGTGTGTGTGTGTGTGTGTGTGTGTGTGTGTGTGTGGGAGAGGATGAATCATACTTGAGTAGAGAAAGATGAGAACAGGTACCCATTGCTTTCCTTTTCAGTGTGGTTAAAGTATAATGTCGGGGGGGGGGGGATCTTAAAATGATGTATTAAAAGCCAAAAGATACTTCGTTACTTCAAATTAGTGTTATGTAAGGCTGCTAAGCTGGAACTGGGTTATGTTGGGCTTTTTTTTCTTCTTTGAAAAATACAAATCAGTCATTAAAATTACTTTTAATGTGTTGCCAACTTAATCATAAGTAAATAAAAAATAACTAAAGTTGCTTTAGGCTTTACTGCAGTATTGTGTGTGTATGTGTGTGTGTGTGTGTGCAGCTCCAAGGAAGCCAGTACATGAAAAACTGCAGTCCCTCCAGTGGCCACTTGAGGCTGGCTCCAAAAGTGAGTCATTTCCCATCGGCTCCCATGTTAAAATGCTCGTCTTCACAGCATTAAAAAACATATTTACAGCCTGGCACGAAAGCAGTTTTAGCTTCTATTCATTAAAAAACACAAAGTGGGGTAATTATTTATTTATCTTTATTAACTTTTCCACCTGTATACAGCAGTTAGGGGTGTGGCCACTATGACTGAAAGCTCCATTCAGAGCTTTTTTTTTTTCTTTTTTTTAAAAATCGAGTTATCTGATGACTATAATGCAGGGTATAACTAATGGCCCGGGGTCAGTGGAGAGGTATGTTGGACGCCGATGGGCCAGCTGCTGGCCTGTTTGGGCCTGTGACTGTGACGCAAACTGGCTGAACTGAACCCTCCCTAATATAAAAATGCCAATAAAAAGTTGGTTATGGAGAGTTTGAGACAGTTTAGAAAAGTTCAAAAAAGTGATCTGTTCACCTGCTCCTGTGCAACTGCTCCTGTGCAACTGCTCCTGTGCAACTGCTCCTGTGCAACTGCTCCTGTGCAACTGCTCCTGTGCAACTGCGATTTGTTGTGCTGTGCTGTTCTGTGTGGTACGTACCATCTTCAAAAGCTTTGCACTGTATCTGTGTGCATTGTACACGTACAGTTTATGGATACTAGCGTCAGCTGATAACCTAGCACTCCACCCGTTCATCCAATTATAGTAACTTCCGGCTTTTGAAAAAGCAAAACACTGACGTCGCTGCTTCTTCACAGCCAGTGGGTCTGTGGTTTAACACCGTCCTTTAGGCTCAGTTTTGAATGGATTTGTTACCTTTAGACAAATCGACTCATTTAAAAAGTCATCAAGAACATCTCTGTGTTGTCACACTGTAGCCATTATCATAAGGTCGTCTGTCCTCCTATGATATTCTTTTTTATTATCATCTCAGCATTGCTTTCTTTTCAATTATATTTTATTACTTATGCCGGTATTTTTCTGTTTAGGGGTGACTTTTTTTTATGCTGCCTGAAATAAATATAATAAAGGATGACCTTATCTTAAATGTGAGTGTAGTAGGACAGCGTACAGATGTGACCCTAATCAGGAAAGAATACCTCCTCCCTGATGGTGTAAAGCGGGTGTTGATGGTCCGCCTCACCAGGATCATTCAGATTTGTGCCCGTAGTTTGATTGATTGCTTCTCTGCATTTGTCCCTGTTTAAATATCATCTGAAAACATGCTGACACTGGATCTGTGAAATGTGATGCCAGCGTTTGTCACAATTTCCTGATGGTTCGTGGACTAAATGTTTAATCTGTAACATAATGACGGCCGCATCGATGCTGAAATTAATTATTTGTTGCCTTAATTCGGTCTAAAAATTTGCACTCATTCAGCCCTGAATTCAGGCGTGCAGTGACGAGTGCTAAGTGGATTTAATCATTCAAGGTTCTTGCTGGTATGTATAGCGCATGTGGGTGTTTGTCAGTGAAAGGTCAGCGAGTTAATGGGTTAGTAAATCCCCCACCCACCAGCTTTCACTTCAGCCTGACAGATGGAAGCGCGGCGCTCGGCTCTCGGCTTTGCATGCCTGGCCTGACTAACGGCAGCGCTGTTAGGGGCCATCTGTGACCCGAGCCACCCCTTTCCCCCGACCGTCCTGGTGGTCCGTCCTCCCCTCCTGGCAGTTATGGTCTGTGCTCATATTTCAGGATCACCATTAACCTTTGCCCTCACCATCCACCGTATTCAGTCTTATGCCTTTAATTTCATTTAACACCTTTACAGATGCGCTTTTATTAGATTTCTGCCGCCTCCTAATCCAGTACTCATTGCAACAGTTTATTAGGACGGCTGCAAAGCCACTGACATTGATTTTATTGATCAGATAAGATGTGATGAAGGTGAAAGGAAAAAATTCAGAGGCACCCGGCAGGCTTCAGGGGTTTTCCTGCACGTGCCCACCAAAAAACATTTCTGCCTTTCACCGGGACTCTGATTAAAAAGCAATACATTTCTGTTTATCGAATGGACGAAAATAACAGGAAAATTCATAGACTTTTATTAAGCAAGGTCACACAGACTCTTTAAGTATGCGCAGACCGATCATGCTTAACTGTGTAGTTAAATCCTCCAAATTCCTGGTCTCCTAAAGCCTGCAAAGAATCTCGTTTTTCTTAGTAGTACTTTTGAGAATTTTCTCCATAAAAAAGAGTGAATTTTCTGCACACTGAGAGACATTTATTCTTTTTTTTGTTTGTTTCTGCATTTGATTTGTTGTAATACTCATTATGTCCCTTACTGAGTGATTACTTTTACAGAGGAGGGTTCATCCAATCACGTATGGGCAGTATCCAGTATCCAAGCAGTTTTCCGAAAGTAGCATCTTCAGCAGGTATGTTAGCGAAGTTAATGACTCAAATTAATTCAGGTTTTATGCAAATCCATCCCAAACCTTTTGAGTAATTATGCTAACAAACAGAGAAAACGGCCCAAGTAAAAATGTGTGCGTTTAATTTAAGCCAACTTCGCTTTTCAGGAATTAAGGTGCACTTTAAAGAAGCTATGAGACAGTTTTTTTCTAATATCCATCCCTCCATTATCTTCTGCTTGGCCAGACTCGGGTCACGCAGGCTAAACAGGTTATTCCAGATGTTTTCTAGTTTCTCAAATATTGACATTTATTTTATTAAATCTGCATCTTTCATTCTAAGTAATCCACAGAGAATGATCACCCATATTTCCAGCTCCAGAGGTATTTCAGCTCCGTGTTTGACAGTCCATCTTGGCTCTTACAGGCTTGTTATAGTTTCCACATGTGCGAGTTTGCCAGGGTCTGCTTGGGATCATAATTTCGATATCAGATGGTGACCGCGAGTCTCTGAACAGTAACCAATCATGCCCCGCTCGCTTCCAAAGAAGTCTTAAAGGGGTCGTTCCATATCAACTGAGCAAATTTAAGAAAAATTGCCAGCTTAACCATCTCTGATTCCCCTTAAAGAACAGTTCCTGCTGTGGTGCATGACGTGTCTGCAGCGTTCGACATCTGACAGCCTCCTCTGCACCCTCAATGATGAGTTTTGACACCTCGGTGTGTATCCATAAACATGCGGTTTGACCATTAGGATGGGTTTTTCCAAGGGTAGCCTCAATAAGCTGCACAGGCAGAGATCATCCTCCCTAAGGTCTGGTGCTGGTGAATAAGAGTTCTTGCAGCTCTAACTCAGTGCATTGCTGACACCAGGAACCTTTAATCCTGCAGTTCTTGTGCGTACAGTCAAATAAGGAAAAGGTTTAGAGGCGTAAGTCTAGCATGAGATTCACCTCCTCCGATTAGTTTTACCAGTTTTTTTTCCTCTCCCCCACGAATATGAGTGCAGAACTAGAAGATATCCACTGGCTCCATCGGAAGCCCAGAGGCCAAGTCAGCCGATGGGTTCTCAGCTTGACCATTAGCTACCGAGCTGTAGGAAGCAAGGCAAAAAAAAGTTGTAATGTATTTATAGATTCTTGTAATAACTGAGGTCAGATCAGGTAAGAACCTTTTAAGATGCATCGTCACTGAAATATATTGAGTGGCATTAATGGGAAATGCTTTTTCACGTTGGCCTTCATCAATGAGCTTTCTCCTCCTTTAAATCCCGCCGTGCTGCAGACTTCTCTCCGCTGACGGGAAGCAGTTTAATATTCCCGAAACACGCTGTAAGGCTACGGTCGGGTGTGCTCTCTCAGCTCGTTGGCCTCAGACACGGAGAAGCCCGCGATACAAGATAAACGAGCGACTCCCCGATAGCCTCGTCATATTAAATAAATATCAAAAACGGGCTTCTCCTTCACAGAGGGCGTTTATTATTTCGATCACTCCCTTATCCGTTCTTCTCTGTCAGGTCTTATCACAAAGCACGATAGAAATCCCTCCTTGTCCTCTCGCCCTGCCCTGCCACCGCCTCTTCCTCTTCCTCTTCCTCCTCCTTCTTCTGATGTTTTCCACCCTGTGCCATCTGCCAGCTGCTGGCGGACGGACGGATGAATGTGGTGCAGATTAAAGTGCTCTGCATCCCCGAGGGATTTGGATTTTTTTTTTGCTATTAGCAGTATAGAGACAGCGAGTCCCTGCTTAGTGTGATAGTCAACATTGCTGGTTTTTTAAAGAGATGTTCATTAGCCATGATGGCATGTAAATCTTCAAAATAAAAGTCTACAGTAATTTTACCTCAGTGCTGATTTCTGATGAAGCTGCCCAGCAGTTGGAACAGATTACACTGGCGACTGGTCTCCAGTTATTAACATATTTTGGTCATTTTCAATATATCAATAGTGGAATGTGTAACTTTATCTGGAAAAAGAAGGTTTTTAACCATCTCAGGAGACGTCATCGCCTCCACCTCAAGCTCCTAAATTCTTCTGTAGCTTTTATTCCAGTTTACACAATCAGAGAAGCGGGGTCCGGTGGGAGGTGGGTGTATGAATAATAAATAAATGGAGCTTCAGACTCATTTTCACACCTCTGCTAATGCACTGTTGGATAAAGCGGCTTGATTATTTTGGTCAGTATTGGATCATTTATCACAGTTATTCATTAAAAAAAGGCTTTTTATATATTGGATTTTCCATAATTTTAATTGTAATTCAACTGGAAAACAAATAACTTCAGAAAGAGGTCGATGGGGTTGCGGGCACCTGGTATTGAGCCCCAGGCGGCACACACCTGTGTGCTTCAGGAGACACGTGCTGCAAACTCAGGGCGAGCGACAGAAAGCACCAGGTTGGCAGCCAGCTGAGTCGAGTCTCGTTTTGCTACGAGGTGTGACGCGCTCATCAGCACAGGCCGACTCGGATCAGTTGCAACGTGCTGGCGATCTGTCTGGAATTAAAATTTAGATGGCGGTTACTTCACCTTCACCAGTCCGTCGGGGAGTGATTGCAGTCGTGTGAGCTGGACCGCGACTGCTTGGAGACGGGTTGCCTCCCAACAGGCGACCGGTGCCGTCGCCTTGCGGGCGAACGTGGTCTAGAGTGAGTGAGCCGTTAGACTGAATCCCTGTAGAGTCTACGACTTAACCACCCTGAGTGGCTGATGCTGTTAACGGCATTCATGCTCATGCGTGGTGTTGATTACCTCGTGGTCATGTCCCAGTGTTTCAGGTGGTTCCAGCCACAATGGAAACAAATAAAATCCTGGGACTTAATACCCTCCCGGGTCCACACTTTTTTTGTGGTGAGATTTATTATTTCAGAGCCAAACACATTTGTCTCTCAGGTTTTTCTACTTCTTTGTACGTTCCCTCGTGTTCGCTCTCGTGGTTTCGGTAATCTCCCTCCAGAGATTTGCTGACATCTGTGAGTCCTTATATTGACACAGTGATTATTATTCTCTCAGTAATCCATTCAAAAACTGCCTCGATAATACTGTTGACTCTAATTTTTTAACATTTCCTGTTTATCTCATGTCTCCGCCTCTCCCAGGTTGTGCCCCTGAGCCAGCTTTTCTAGGAGATAAGAGGAGCATGTTTTGAAAACCGGCATCAAATCACACCCCAGCCATGAGCCATAAGTATCAGGGAGAGGCGACGGGGGAAGCGAGCGAGGACCACAAGTTGGTCTCGGGGCATCCGAGGAGCAGGCAGCCCAACGGGACCACCGGAGACCCTCCTGTACGTCGGTCCTGGAGGCCATGTCAGATGCTCAACCAGGATGGGGAACTGAATCCCCATCATCACCACCATCACCATCACCACCCTCCTCACCATCAACACCATCACCACCACCCACCTGGAGGTCGCGGACCACCTCGGCACCGCCGTCGGCCTCCATCGGGGCAAGGACAGGGGCAAAGCCAGGCTCCGAGTCCGGGCCCTGTCCCAGCTGTGGTTTCTTTCAGGCCAGGTGGAGGCGAGAGTCAGGATGCAGATCCACGTCCTGTCCAGCAACCCCGCCCTGCTGTCACTCGCTACCGCCGTCACGGTGACCCGAACCCCAGACTGAGAAGTCACAGACATCGGCAGCCGTTCAGAGAGATCCAGGACTCCTCGCCTGGTGCGGAGGAGGGAGAAGGTCCAGCACAGGTACAAGTGCAGGAATGCACCACAGCTGATCCTGTAATGGACGAGTCACAGGACAGGGAATGTTCTCACCAGACTCCTGTTGCTGTTGTTACCCCCACCCACCTCTCACCTGGTGCTGCACCCCATGAGGTAGAACTTGACCCTCCCAACGCTCCTCCTGATGATGCTGAAGAGGACCTCCAGGAGAGTAAAATGGAGTGTAAGCAGGAATCTGAGGAAGTTAAAGAGGACAATGGAAAACAAGAGCAAGTAGGGGATAATGACGGAGACTGCCAGCCAGGCGTAGGTTATTCTAGCTGTGGCCATGATGACAAAGCTGAGGAATATGCTGAGGGGGTGGAGGAGGATGAAGAGAGAGTGATGGACAACATCGAAGAGGATCCTTCAGCTCAGGGAAGCGAAATCACAGATCTCTGCTCTGACACGGAGAGTGCTGCCTCTCTCAGTATGGATGGACCTCTGCACAGCCCGCCTCCGCTTCAGTCACCAACTCCTCCTTCCTCCCCTGATGTTCCAGCGTTTCCCCAGCTGGACCACTTTGGTGAGGACACCAGTATGAGCCCTCTACCCGATCATGACCTGCTACCAGAAGAAGAGGAGGATGAGGATTGCTCTGAGTCATGCTCATTGTCCCGCTCCACTTCTTGCTCTGAATCTTATCCAAAAACCTATGCAGACTTTTATACAGAGTCCCACCAAAAGTCTTACTCAGAGCCAGTCTACGCGTCATACTCGGAGTCAAAACCCTATCCTAACTCTTTTCCCGAGCCGCTGAAGACCTCCTACCCTGAGCCAAGCGGGGAACCTCGCAGGCAGTCTGGTCAGAGGACCGAGCCTAACAAGGGCCACCAAGAGTCCCGCCAAGAGCCCTTTACCAACCACAGACAGGAGAATGTACAAAAAGGGGCTCCATCCTCCCTTATCGAAGACTCCCATCATGTTCCGAGGCAGGGCAGAGACCGGCGCTCGCAGCGCTCCCCTCTGGATCGCTCTGTTGGCTGCCGGCTGCACCACTATGACGGTCAGTCTGATGGCGAGACGGGCAGTGCCGATCAAAGCCCTGTTCCTAAAACCCGTAAGCAGACGCCCAGACAACCAGAAACCCAAGCCAAGACCCCTTCATCTGGGCCGAGCAGCTCAGGTGAGGCCCAGGAGGAGCGGGATGCGGAAGGTGCAAAGGGCTCGGGAGATGCCATCAGCCTAGCGATTAAAGACATCAAGGAGGCGATTGAGGGGGTGAAGACGAAGACGCTGCGCTCCCCATACACACCTGACCAACCCGTGGAGCCCATTTGGGTGATGAGACAGGAGGTCAGCCCCACAGAGGATACGTACCCACTGCAGACCACAACTGGCCGTGTAAGCATCACTTCGTTTACTTTATAAATTCTGCAAAAGACTGGCAACAATCTGCTCCTGGAAAACTGTGCATTGTTTCAAACCCATACATCTACCTCAGGAACGATACAGGTTGATTCTTTCAGAGGAGCAGATCTGTTTAGTCTTGTTATTTTTTTCATGCTCCCGTTGTCGTGTTTTGCACAGCGAGCAGGTTTCTCTCATGTTGGTGGCAGCTAAATATAGAACTCATTAAATAGAAACTGAACAGAAAGCTGAATCTTTTTGGGGATCAGCATTTTAAGCAAAAATACTGGAAGCTATTCAATTCCATTATCAAATGACGGCACACAGTTGTAGAAGACCCGTAGAAAAAAAAATTCCCATAAACAAACTCCTGAACCCCGTGGAAAGCCTTCCCAGAAGAGTTGGCATTATAGCTGCAAAGGGTGGGCCGACACCATATTAAACCCCCTGGCTTAAGAATGGGATGTCACTCAAATTCATATGCATGTGAAGGCAGACAAGCGAATAATTTTGGCAGTATAGTGTAGGTGTTTTGCCTGGCTTAATCTAGTCATGTTAGCTCCTCTGCCTTTAAGGCCGACCTCCCTTTCTTCTGATTGGCTGCCCCTGGTTAAACAGAAAGTATGAACACAGGTGGGGGGGGGCTGGGCGCCTGAGATGAGGGGAAAAAAAGTTCCCGAAACAGTTTGTTTCACAGAGATCACCCCGAAATGGACCGGTACTCATGTAGCACTTTTCTCCTCCATCTCCTGAGCCGCAGTCGGACCACACTCATTGTAACAGTGTGTACTGTAAATGAGGGAAAACGTAGTAGATTGCTTTTAGGGCTTGACTGATGTTATCCAGTGACGTTCCTCTGCAGTGCTGCAGTGATTAAGTATTTTTATTCTTTCCAGTAAGTTTAAATCCCCGGCTCTCATTTCACTTTATGGCACTCTATTGATTGACTACAGCTGTCGCTGCGTTGCAGTTTCTCAGGAGTTTTCTTTTTTCCTCCTTTTCCCCTCCCCGCAGTCCTCTCCTCATTCCCCCTCTCAGTCAGCTTCGGAGTCTCCGACGTGCTACGCCTCAGTTCCAATTCGGGATCCGGTCAGTCCCCTGAGGGCTGAGCACCCATCTAGAGCACCCAATCCCCAAAGTTATCACACCGGGCAGTCCCAACACAACCATCACCACCACCTGCACCAACAGGGCCACCAGTCACAGCAGCGAGACGCCGCGAGGCCGCCGCAGACGTATGCGCAGCAGCAGCCGTACGCGCACGTGCCGCCCAATCAGCACCAACAGTGTCAGCATCAGCATCAGCAGCAGCAGCATCAGCAGCCACAAACTCAAGTTCAGCCGCAGTCACCCCCTCAGAAGCCGTCGGTCCAGGAGGTGAGTTTAACTTCGCAGCGTTAAATATGAACATATTAGCTTTTTGTTTCGTCCAGTATTGTTTCTTAATTTATCAGGAAGAAAAACTCGCAAACTTACCAGTGAGAAAATCTCACTGCTTCACTTTCCGAGGTTATATGTAAATATTCAAACTTGTGGGATTAATAATTCATGTGCAACCAACAGCACCTGCTTCCAGTCATATCACTGAGGAAGTACAAACTACAAACTCATTAAGATGAGTCTTCCTCCATCGTGGGCTAATAACGCTGATCTCTTAGTGCAGCTGGCTGTGAGAGAAGAGTGCAGGGACCGTCTGCAAAGTGCTGCATCGAGAAAACATAACACACACACACATATTCAGTGTGTAATGTCACAGAAATCACTTACACATCAGGGGGTCCTGCAGGTCACGCAAAAGCACCTTCAGTGGCCCTAAAATTGCATCGTAGAAATGAGACTCGAGTGTGGTGATGAAGCTGGCAAAGGCCTGCATCTCTTACGAGGGGTGCGTCTGAATTTGAGTCAGTCGACCTGCAGTGTGTGAGGAGAAATAATATACACGCGTTTCTTATTTTAATTTCCTGTGCCTGCTCAGATTCGCAGATCCCTTCCACCGTTTCCCACATTTGTAGACGGTGAGTGAAAATCACGTCTTCATTCTCAGCTGAGCCTCTGCCCTTTTATTTCTGAGTTTATGTGAGTGTGTGTGTGTGCGTGTGTCTAACAAGTGCATCTTGTTGAATGCAGTCCCGGGACCGTGTGACCCCGAAGACCTTATCGATGGGATCATCTTTGCAGCGACCTACCTGGGCTGCACCCACCTGCTGTCGGAGAGGACGCCCACAAAGAGCGCGCGCATGCAGCAGGCCCAAGAGGCCATGAGCAGAGTGCGGGTGAGAGCGCGTTTCATTCCGCCTCCGTATCATAACATAAGAAGATGAACGGGAACAAATGTAGTTTTGCCCGAGATGAAAGTTTTAAATATACGAGTGCAAAATGCCACCGATGCTGCCACGTTCCAGGTGTTACACCTTTAATTTGGAATCAGATTAACAATCAGGGAGTGCTGGCGATTTTCTTGGTTGCCATGGTGCAGCAGACACAAAACTATAAAAACTGTGCTATGGCGTTACTTACAATGTCGCGCTAACTGCCATGAAAAAAAAACGTGTCATTTTTTTCACGATTATTTCAGATTTTGCGACGAGCCCGTGCTGCTAATTCGGAGGAGGTGAGAGTTTTAGTGTCTCAGTTACTGCTGAGTTAACGCGGCCGTGTGACGCGATGGCGGCATCTGTGAGCTTCACTGAGCCCATCTGACAGAGTGAAGAGACAAAAGCTTCTTCTTATTCATCAGTTTGTGACTCTGTAACTGTAAGACTCAAAGAGACTAAAATCCTTGTTTTTCTCAGTCTTCCTTAGGCTTTAGAATTGTTTCTTATTTTACTTTGATGCATCATTGTAACAAGAATCACTCAGATTGTTTATTTATGTGGATTAATTCTCCTTCTCTTGATAATGCTTTCTTTAACGAGGGAACACATTTTGATGTGAACTTGGAAGAAAAGCAGATGTGAAATGTAAAAGTGAGGTCAGAGGTCAAACATGACTCAATAATGTGATATATACCAGCATCATTTCCTAAATGTTGCAGATACAATCAAAGGCAGAAAGAAACATAGTTTCAATAAATAGCTCTATACAATCATTATTATCATTTTGACTTTCAGATCAATCTATTGACCTTGAAGGAAAGGTCAGAGGTCAGATGTGACAGTTTAATCAGAATTTATTCAAAACTTTTTGAGCCTGCTTGTTTACAGACAGATGCTACTGAAAACACAGACGTAATAATCCGCCATTAAAAATAGTTTATTGTAAACAGTAAGTTTAGATTTTTGGACAGTTATTGATTATTGTTATTTTTGCAGCGATGCTAAATTTCTCCTGTCTCTACTGTACGAGGGCCTGATAAAAACTCCCCTCTGGATCCTTTACTGCTGATGGTACGAATGAAGAGTGAGCCTAACCTCGCTGAGGAGAAAAACAAATTGGGCTTTCTGGAAAACTGTAAATACTTTTTGATGTGTGCATTTTTTTTGTCTTCCCAATACTTTGGAGAAATGTTTCCAGAAGCCGAAGCTCACGGGACCCGTTGTGATAGCGCTGGGTTGGGGCTACGTCAGCAATCAGTATACACTCCCTCCCGACCGTACTTAAAACGGGGCTTCTTTCTGACTTCAAATGGGCTTTTGGGGATGACAGATGAGCACGATTGGTCTGCACATACACTCACAGTGCCACTTTATTAGTTACACTTAGCAGCTCCTGAGCTGGACCCCTTTTGCCTTCAGAGCTGCGTTAACTCTTTGTGGCACCGATTTGGCAAGGTGCTTTTCATCCATATTGACATGATGGCGTCACGCGGTTGCAGCAGATATTTCGGCTGCACGTCTCTATCACAATTCACCGCACACATTTTAACCGCAGCATCCGAATGTCACAGCGGGAACTGAGACTCGTCAGACCAGGTAACGTTTCTCTGATCTTTCGTTTGTCCAGTTGTGGTGAGCCCGTCGGCGTGTTGTGCATTCAGAGATGCTCTCCTGCCATTCCTCTCTGATAGAGTTTTCACCAGAGAACTGCTGCTCACTGGATATTTTCTTCTTTTTTTTTTGGCCCGTCCTCTGTAAATCCTAGAGATGACTGTGCAGGAAAATCCCAGCAGTTTCCAAAATAATCAGACCAGACCATCTGGCACGGCAACCATGCCACTCAAATCATCTTTCTTCCCCGTTCTGTTCAGTTTGAACTTCAGCAGTTTGTCTTGACCGAATGCACCGGGTTGCCGCCACGTGATTGGCTGATTACATATTTGCTTTAACGAGGAGCGGGTATTTCTAATAAAGTGGCCAGTGAGTGTATTTGAGGCAAGGAGTGTGTGGCATCTTACCGAACAGACATCTGTGCATCTTCCTATGTTTTTCTGGCAACTCATAAACAAAATGTATTTTATGCTCGAGTAAATTAATCCCCACTTATCACAGCCCGGGTGATTTTCCTTTGAGGTAAGCCCAGCACGTCTTTGGGTGCCAAAATGTTTTAGATGCTGGAAAAATAGACTTCAAGGAGCTCAGATATTAAAGCCGCGGCTCCTTTATTCAAAGCCGCGTTTTCTAATGTGGATTGACGCATCGTCAGTGATGGAACTGAGGTTTGCTTCGTGTTTGGGTCTTTTAATGTCAGAAGCCCTCAGTGGGCGACGCAGCCAGCGAAAAGTTCCCGTGTGTGTGTGTGTGTGTGTGTGTGTGTGTGTGCATCATCCACAGATCACTGCTTCTGATCCAGAGCCGTACAGGCTTTCCCCCTCAGCCCTGCTGGATGTTATATAAACTGTGGTACGAGACTAGGAGGCCCTGGAGACTGCAGACCTCGCTTTGTTCTCCAGTCACAGCGCATGATGTCAAACAAGGATCACACAAACGGGGAAATGCTTTTAGTTTACTTCATATTGATCTAAAGGAGTGTATCAATTTAAATGTGACTTTTCGTAGATGATTTCTTGTGTTTCTTTTTTTGTTGGATACATGAGAAAACAGATCGGCCCTTTCTTTGCGAATGTAGTCGGCTAAACGGAGGTGGCGTCAGGGAGGGGGTGAGATGGCTTACAGTGACAGGGTGACATTCAAATGTAGAGCTATCCAAGTGTGAGCGATGAGCAGTGAGACGTGAGCTTTGTGAGGAAGAAAGTTGGAAGTGGGAAGGCAGGAGCTGAGCCAGACTCTGCTCTCTGGGTGGCTGACTGATAGTTTGGGGACGTCGCCTCCGTCAATGCGTGAGAAACCTACAGAGAGGGAGAAGGTCAGAGACTGAGATGATGACTGAGTCATTTTATTTGTTAGAATGGGTGTGAAAAAGAGAGGGGAGCTGCTGCCGTGCCTTTTGTACAGCTCCCTGTGCAAAACTGATTTTAGTTTCAGTCGTGTGTGTGTGTGTGTGTGCACGTGCATGTGTGTGTGTGGCACAACACGAAGCTGCAGCGACACACCTCTTCCACACACAGTTTCTATAAAAATGTGTTTAATGCAAAGTGAGTGCAGCAAGCGTTGATTCTGTGGCGGCTTTGTGCGTCCGAGTTACTGCAGAAACTGAACAGATCAGACCTGAAAACTGACACTAGATCAGCTTAACTGGTTCGGTATCAGCAGCGCTGATAATGTCAAATTGTTTGAGAGGAATAATTTTTTTTTGGTGCTGTACAGGAATCATAATCTGTATAATCTCGTTATATGATTCAAGAATGCTTCCAGTCCACAGACTGTATGCTAATCATGGAAACGGCCTCTTTATATCATCGTTTGATTAGAACCACGTCTATTTCAGTTGTTCCCAGAAGGTCAAAATGTGCCGTAGGATTTTGTCGACTATAAATTATTTTTTCAAGGGGCGCCGGGGTGGCTCAGAGGTCGAGCATGTGACCATATACATATGCCGGTGCAGGCGGCGCAGGTCCAAGTCCCGGCCTGTCGCCATCTCCCGCGTGTCTTCCCCCATATCTCTCCTCCCAATTTCCTGTCTTCCTCCACTGTTATTAAAGCCGCTGTGGCCAAAAAAATATAAATAAATATATATATATATATATATATATTTTTTTTTTTTCAAACACCTTCTCTAAAAGGGAACTAGGGCTGAACCGATGACCAAAAGTGTTCTAGGTGCATAAATGCATAAAAATGGGTACTTTTAGCCTGTTGCTAGTTGGTTCCCAGGCAGCATGATGGTGTTGTAATATATCATGCATAATTAAATTGCAATTACTGGGGTTAGGTTAATTGGCCACACTAAATTGCCCACAGGTATGAATGTGAGTGTGTGTGGTTGTCTGTCTCTC
>JAVDPK010000003.1:114738-138045 GCA_034780415.1 Cichlasoma orientale
AGATGACTGCCCCTCCCCGAGCCTGGTTCTGCCGGAGGTTTCTTCCTGTTAAAAGGGAGTTTTTCCTTCCCACTGTCGCCAAGTGGGTTGTCTAATTGTTGGGGCTTTCTCTCTAATACTGTGAATTGTTGCTATATAAATTGAACTGAATTGAAATAAAGCTCACACAAACTGGGCAACATATCAGCGCCACCTCTGTTTTTGTTTAAATTAAATAAACTGTAGGCTGACTGCACAGAAGCACGACGATCCTTCTGATTTCACAGATTAAACTCCTTTTAATTACGGCTGAAGGGGATCAGACAGGTTTGGATTTTTTTTGGTGGACACGGAGCAGCATTTGGAAACCTCGAGCTGCGATGAGGCATCTGCCGCAAACACATGAGGTCGCTTGTCTTTCTTCAGGGTCGTTTGTGTCACACTGATGCAGAGAACACTTTTGATAATGTTTGCTGCAAACGCCTCTGGCATCCCACTGTTGTCAAATGTGATAGACAGTAACATCACTGTCCTCTCTCACACACACAAACACACACAACACACCCCTTTAAGGTTCTTTTGTCCCTTGATTTGGCATTTGGAATAGAGGCAGTCTACAGTGGATGATCCGGTTAGTTTTGTGTTTGCTTACCTTTGTGCTCAAACCGCTGCTGCCTTGATTTGTATTTGTGAATCGCTGCTGTTCTTTCTGGTCACTGCAGGCGGCTCAGAAGCAGGCAAAGAACAGGAAGAAGGTGAGTTTGTTATTCATTCTGCTTATCTGTGATTGCAATGCATTGTGCAAAAGTTGTGGCCGAGGATGATGACAGAGGAGAGTGGCCGTGCACTCTTGCTCGTTTGGAGGATGCAGATTACACCAGACACGGCTGTTTGTTTTCATTAGTCTCAGGAGAAGCTGTTAGATTTGGAGGTTCTCGACAGTCGTGAGCCCCACTTTACTCGCCTCCTTTGCTGCTCTCCATTAACCTGTCGCCTCCTCTGTTCACTTCTTGTTTCTGTCCGGCTGTGCAGAGCCCCGACGACGAGGCTCCGTCCACTGCCGAGGTTGATCTGTTCATGTCCACACAAAGGATCAAGGTCCTCAATGCAGACACTCAGGTATAAATAGAACCACTAAATGAACTGATTTCCCCTGCAGCACCTTTCATATCTCAGTGAAAACCTTTACTATATTGGCAGATACTGCACCATATTCATCATGTAGAGTTCCTGTGGTGTACCGCAAGGTTCACGTTTAGGTCCTGTGTTTTTCTATTTATATGCTTCCACAATGCTTTTCACTGCTACACCGATGACAGAGATTTTTACATTGTTTGTTTCTAGCGTGATTTTTCTGCAGGTTCTATTATGCAGGGCCTGTATTTAAGAGCAACTCGTGTATCTGTGGTTACCAGGAGTGTTTAATGGACCTACCCCTGAGGACAATCTCCTACATAGCCGACATCGGTAACATGGTGGTCCTGATGGCCCGGGGGAAGATGGTCCGGTCCCGCAGTGCGCAGGAAAACCTGGACCACGCAGCGGAGCAAACCACCATAACCCACGACGACAGAAGAATGTACAGGATGATCTGCCACGTCTTCGAGTCTGAGGATGTGAGTTACTGCCAGTTTCTGTTAATGTTTAAAAGGGTGGTCCTCAAAATGCGACTTTTATTTAACTAAATTTCGACTTGGATTCTTTTTTTATTGTTTATTAATCGAGGAAACAGCGACTCTGTTTCTGGGTCAAAGCATCTCGTGCGCTGGATGAGGTTGTTGTCGTTAAGTTTAGGACTAGGACTTTGTCATAGCAGGTAATCCAAAACATGCAGCAACATATTAATGACTTACTTTGTGTTGCAGATAAGATTATCTCAGATGTTGCCTTGCCTTAAGTTTGGTCTGTTTCTGCATCTTCTTCCTGCCATATAATGGCATGAACCCTCATATGTTCTCTGTGCAACTGTGTTTATATTAGTTTGTTTTCTTTTTTTAAATATACTTTAGCCAAAACATGGTATTATCATCCTTTGTGATCAGCTGGCCAATCTGTAACTCACTGGAGTTGAAGCCCAAAAGCTTGTTAATTATGAACTGAAGGAGCATTTGTAAATGCCAACTCGACTGGCGCTTTTCTACTCGATTTGAGCACTTAGAGCATTTTCTTGCTACAACCCTCATTCACACACATTCATACAAGCACATTTTTTCTGTGCCGAGGGGCTTTTAACCTAATATTCAACCCAGAACCACCGAACTTCTGATCGGTAGATTACCCGCTCTAACTCCTGAGCCATACCCAGAAATGGCGAATGCATTCTCATATATATATTTTTTACTTATCTTGAGGATGGAGCATGTCAGTAAAGGTCCTCACAAGTACAGCTGTAAAATGTGGGTGTTGCTTATTATCTGTGACTGATTTCTTTCTCTCAGGCTCAGCTGATCGCTCAGTCCATCGGTCAGTCCTTCAGCGTCGCCTACCAGGAGTTCCTCAGAGCCAACGGCATCGACCCCGAGGACCTGAGCCAGAGGGAGTACAGTGACCTGCTCAACACTCAGGACATGTACAACGACGACCTCATCCACTTCTCCAAGTCGGAGAACTGCAGAGACGTAAGTCATCCAGCAGGTGGCGGCAGAGTCGGGAGGTTTTATTCGTTATCAACAGGGAAAGATAAAAATATTCCACTCTGCATATGGATGAATCTTCGATATAAATAGCAACACATCTCTTCAATTCAGGTCAGGCTATTAATGTTTTTCTGCTCATTGTGTTGTTATTTTTGCCTCGCAGTGGTTTTACATGAGCATCTGGTTTAGGAGTCACAGCTGCCCGACAGTCGTACTGAAAAATGTCATCTTATTAAAAACGCACACGCACAGAAGCTCCTAACCTCGGTATAAAGGTGAATCTGAGACGCGTGACCTGCGCTGACCTCTGAGGCTCCCCCCTCCCCCTCCCCTCGCTGCCTGCTGTCATCTCACATTTTTCAGAGTTGTCCAGTTGGCCGAGAGAAGCCCAAACTGGGGGGGTTGTTGTTGCCGTTTCAGGACTGTGGTAGATTTGGATTTGAAAAGGTGACTGTTGATACAAAGTGTCTCTGTAAAGTACTCGTATCATTTTTCTTTTCCTTTTTCGTGCAAAGATACAAAGTCCACAAGAACGTGAGAGGACCCCTTTAATCAGAGCAGGAGTGTCATTACATCTGCAGTCATGTGGCCTTGCATGGACGTATGTGGAAAGCATAAAGGTTGAGCGCAGCAGTGAAAACAGACATTGCTTAAGTCAGAAACGGCATGAAGAGAAGGGGCATGAGGCATGAAGCTGCACAGCAGCTTGCAGATGCAGCAGCTTAAAAGGCACGTCCCATATGAGGCTGTTCAATAGGATGTGCAGAGGGATATCAGCTGAGTTCATAGACTTGATATAAAAAAGTGAAGCCCGTGCAGAAGTGCCCTAAACCTGTTGCTTATCTAATGGCCAGCAGGGGGCGCCTGATTCCAGAGAAGTCTGGGGGAAAATGGCCCTTCGGCTCCCCTCATCTTTCAGTAAACACTTCATGAGGATTTTGTGGTCTCAGTTGCAAGTTTCAGGTCTTACTGAACACAACAGGGTGTTAATTTTGTAATATTGGTCCACATTAAGGTCAATAATGAAGTTAAAGCAGGGGATGTGAAGGGGGTGCCCCTTCACCTTTCAGTCAGGTACACCTGTTTTTCATCACGTATGGTTTCAAAACACTAAGATATCATCTTGAGGCTTCACAAACCACATACAGCTACTAGACCCCCAAAATATAACTATGATGCTATAAATGAGCATAATTTGGGATCTTTAAAGAAAGGACGCTCCTCTTTATGTGCAGGTTTACATTGAGAAGCAAAAAGGTGAGATCCTCGGCGTGGTGATTGTGGAGTCTGGCTGGGGGTCGATCCTCCCCACAGTCATCATCGCCAGCATGATGCACGCCGGCCCCGCGGAGAAGTCCGGCCGACTCAACATCGGAGATCAGATCATGACCATAAATGGGACGAGCCTCGTGGGTTTACCCCTCAGCACCTGTCAGAGCATCATCAAGGTACGCTGCTGCACTTTTACCTACCTGAATGGACGTTCCTTCTTTTTGTTACCTAAACCTGCATCTGTAAAGATGACCTGTGGAAATAAAATGTTGGCTCAATCTGTCTCATGTTTCTTCAGGGTCTCAAGTCTCAGTCCAGGATCAAGATGAACATCGTCAGGTGTCCTCCTGTCACCATGGTGCTCATTCGCAGGCCGGACCTCCGTTACCAGCTGGGCTTCAGCGTCCAGAACGGCATCGTGAGTACCTGAAGCCACTCAAACAAACACACCGCTGTAGTGAACTAGCTTGAATTCTCTTTATTGAAAACAAAGTTTTATGACCTTTGAGGGCACATTTACAGTTTGGAATCCTCAAGATTACGGTCATGAAAATATTATCGCCGTCCCCACTGAGCTGAATCCGTCTATTTCCTTCCTCAGATCTGCAGCCTGATGCGGGGCGGCATCGCCGAGAGGGGAGGCGTCCGCGTCGGTCACCGCATCATCGAGATCAATAGCCAGAGCGTCGTGGCGACTCCTCACGAGAAGATTGTTCAGATCCTGTCCAACGCCATGGGAGAGGTAATGGAGTGCATACTGTCAAATATATTTTTATTTACCTCAGCAGCAAAAAACATGCATTTGAAACATGTATTCTTCTTTTATAGAAAACCTTGATGTTTTATTGAAACTGTCTCCAAACCAGCCTCAGTTCTATCAGTAAAACAGCTGCAGCCGAAAGACCTGCTTCAGTGAATGCCTTCCCTCCTGCATCAATATTTCACAATAAAAGCCTTTTTATAGCTTTAAAGCTGTAATCCCAGGGTTCTTTGTGCAGCGCAGAACATTTGGCTTTAAAGGACAACTTTTATTCTCATTTCCACATTTACATTCTTGGACTCTACGAGAGCAGCTATGCATGATTTGCAGTTTAGAGTAATGGTAGCTAGCAGCTGGATGGTGCAGTTGCAACATTACTGCCTTTGGAACAGGAGGTCAGGGGTTCGAATCCAGGCCAGGGCATACATCTAGACCATGCTGACCAAGCCTAACTTGGAATATGAGTAGGAGATACATGACTGAAGATCAGTGTTCCAACATTAAAAAGGAGGCCACTGCTATGAAATGCTATGGCAAGGGGGAGCCAGGACGACAGGTCAGGGTGGAGATTTCATCATCCCACACTTGAGATTTATTTTCAAGTTGAAGTTTAGTTTCAAGACACTCAAGAAGAAGAGACTAGACAGGGCAACACCACCAACATCTGGCCAGACCTGGTCTCTCCCAGGCACTAGATAAGGATAATAGATACCTCAGACAGTATATTATGAAATCAAGCTTAAAGTTGTTTTTGCTTGCTAACAAAAACAAGTGTCTGTTCTTGCTCCAGATCCACATGAAGACGATGCCTGCAGCCATGTACCGTCTGCTGACAGCACAGGAACAACCTGTCTACATCTGAACACACATCTCACTGCAACGCATCACTCCGTCTGTCTCTTTCAGTTGTTCTACCCCCCCCCCCCCCCCGTTATCCCCTCTCCTCTCCCTGTTTGATATCACTTGACTTGCCTTAATCTGTACAGTCGACTGTCATGTAAACATGTACATCTCCAGCGTGACAGCAGAAGGCAGATTATCTCACTAGGCCGAGTGTTACTTTTACGTTTGACCAAAGAGAAATTTGGGATTTTCTTGTGTATATTTAGGTGGCAAACAGAGTCGATATTAGCTTTGGTTAAATAGTTGTATAATCTCTGAATGTACTCTAATCATGTTGGACCTATTAAATTGTCAGGGTGACACAAGCTATAAAGAGTTTAAAGCTGAACTTGTAAAGGTTGCATGTACAATTCTGCAGAATAAACTAAAGGAAAAGGCAGCAGTCTGATGTGTGGTTAGTTTTTGTTATTAAACTGGAAACAGCGTGGCTACAACCAGCAGTGGAGCTCTAACACATTAAAACTTTAACTCTATTATCCTGCTTCTTACCTCTACTCCACTGTACTTAACCAGTTATTACCATGTATGTTAAAGCTTTGTTATTTTGCAGATTTTACAATTCAGTCATGTGAAAAACAACTTCCACAGGAATTAAGTGTAAGCTAACATCCTTGATCTAGATGGATGAGCTAGAAAAACATCCACCCACCCACCCACCCTGCAGTGGGGTGGGCTTTGGAGCTGCAAGTGGCCATCAAAGGACGCACTGCATGTAATAACCCCACTCAAAACTACCTCACATAACACTGAATATGACGCAGTGTAACAAAACAAAAACAAAAAACATTTATTAGACTTTCCCAAGAGTCTGTTGTGTAACACTCAGGAGACCAAAAAAAAAAAAAAAAAAAAAATCATAAACTAGCACATTTTAAAAGAGACTGATAAACCAACATGATTGTCACCACATTCCCAAAACGGTTGTGCACAAAGACTGGACTGAGTCGGGTGTATGAATATATATATTCAATATAAAAAACACATCAGCGATAAAAACGTGATTGTCTCTGGTTGCAAGCAGCTAATAGAGAAACAGATCCATCTCGGAGGTCATGTGAGCGCCTCGCTCGTGATACACTTTTTAATGAAATCCGTGACATGACTTACACGCTGGTCTAACACAGAAGTGCCGCAGCTGCTCAGCTTCCCCGTCTCATCCGAGAGCACTGCATTCGCCGAAGACTTAAAAAAGGGAACTACTTTTTTTTTTGGTAATTATTGCTTCCACGTCATGCAATTATGAGACACAGATGCCGCATTCATGAAATCCATCTGTAGCTCCTAATTCTGACTTAGCATCTCTATTTCCTCTTCAGTGAACGCAATGCTCTTCTAAAGCAGAAAAAAGAACAAAGGAAGGATGTTTCCAGTTTAAATTCACAACATGTATTTTGTTAGTGTGCAGTAACTGTACTGAAAATACTTTTCAACCTCTGTTTGGTTCATTTTACAACAGCAAAAAAACAAACAAACCCCAAAACAAACAAAACAAGTGCGTTTAGAATTTTTTTTTTTTTCCTCTCTCGAGCTGAAATTAGAGCTGCAAGGCACTTGAGAATAAGCCGCTTCCCAGACTGCGCAGAGCTCACACAGCGGCGCGCCGCAGACACGGGCGTCCACTTTGGAATGTGTAGTTCAGCAGGGGAGGTGCGATTAGAGGACGATTAACACCCATCTGACAGCAGAGTGCAGAACGTGTACCGACACACGCCCGGCTTCTATTGTGACTGAAACACGTGATGTCGCACAAAAATGCACAAAAAACAGTGAAATAACCGAGGTACAGTCCACAGAACTGCAACGGAGGTTTGGGTGTTTGCTCGCTTCAGGTTCAGCCTCCCATGTAGTCACCATCACACTGTAAAAAACACAACTGCATGCTGCATTAATACCAGATATTAGTCATATTTTTTGCAGGGTTTTTGTTGGTTTTGACATTTGTTAGATTTTTATTGTGCGCACAAAACAAGGTGAGCACCTGCTTCCCACATACTGAGAAATCCAAACAGCTAAACAGGTTACAATGTTCTGATTGATGCTCGACGGCTGGCGCTGGAAGAGAGGCAGGTACACCCCCGGACAGGTCGCCAATCAATCACGGGGCAAACACAGACAACTGCTAATTACCCCAACATGCATTTAGACTGCAGGAGGAAGCCGGAGCTCTCAGAGAACCCGTGTCCACCTAAAGGTCCCAGCCGACCGGGAGGTTCAAACAGGGGACCTTCATACTGTGATGGCCGAAGGTTCTGGCAGTGACACAAATTTTGTGCTTCACACACTTTGCTGCTTTTTACCTGTTTCTATGATATCATGAAGAACAATCATCAGAATTTCGTAAATTTTAAAGGCTTTTATAGGCAAATAAAACAAACTCAAAAGTCAGTATTTACACCCTTTACCCTCCTTCTTCATAACTGCTGCAGTTCTCTGTGGCACGCTGGGCCAAATCCTGACTCCTGCCTGCTTGTCCACTCGCTTTTTAAGGAGAGACTACACTAAAAAACGTCCTTCCACTCGTCCACGAGCAATTTGATGGCAATTCCCAACATGGAGGAGCACCACGGCACAAGGCAAAAATAATTACTAAGAGGGTCAGAGAACATCAAATTAATGTTTGGGATCCATGGCCAGGAGAGTCCCCATAACATAATCCAATCAAGAATCTAAGGTCAGAGGGGGGACAAGCCGAAGCCCACAAACTAATCAGGCAGGAACGGATCGCCATCCATCAGGACAGAGAACCGCGGACATCATAAAGACTGCAAATACTGACTCTGCATAAAATGATTGTTCTTCACTATATCACAGACACGTGAAGCGGCAAAGTGTATGAAACACAAAATTTGTGCCACTGCCAAAACGTTTGGCCGTGACTGTCCTTCACTTAAGTTTCACTTCATATTTGCCCCCAGGTGGGGTTGTTCACACCTCACCTGCAGAGATCTGTGCAGCACAGTTTGAAAAGCGCTGGGTTTAGTCACTCCAGCTGATGCAGCCGAGCATCGACCTTAAATTTAGGAGTGAATCTGCATCACTTTTAAAAAAAAAGAGCAGCGCTTCTATAGTTTTATCTGTATTTGCCTTTATGAATTCTTCTTATCCAAATAGTGAGCGAGAAATGTGACATCTCCAGCTGTTTGAAATGATTTAACACGACGTGTGTTTAATGGACGCTTTACTTTGTGATGGCGACACACGGCAGGCACAAACCGAGGCTCGGAGCAAAGGTGGAAAATAAAATATGAATCACAGACACCAACAGAATATATACAGTGAAACATCAGCTGTGCACACAGTGTCTGTAACGGCGAGTGGCAAAGGTGAGCCAGAGTTCACTCTGCGCGCGCGTGTGTGTGTGTCTCTCACCTGGATCCACACACACTTTCTGCACAATAAGAGACGGGAATTTGAAAAGTCTGAAACTGACGACGCAACAAAGAGTTCAGAGAGTTTTGACAGTGATGTCGTCACTTCCTGCTTTCCCAGCCCTACAGCTCAGTGTCTTTGTATTTCTGAGGGTTGTAGTATCCTCTCTTGGTCTGGTCGGCCAGCTGGCGGCGGTACTCGGCCTCGTCGTCCTCGTGTCCTCTCGACTCGTGGTACGGTGGCCTGGAGGGAGTCTGGGGCTCGGGGATGGAGCTTGAACTGGACACACACGCACGCACGCACACGGCGCAGGTCACAACTCGCATCTTAATAAAAATAGAACATTTTTTATGATGTCAGAGATGAGACTCTGCTCTCTCACCCTATTGGCTGAGGACGGTTGAGGTTGGGTTTTGGCAGTTTCACTGGAACAGCATAGAGATCTGGATGCTTCTGGGCGATTTCCAACTGCATAAAGAAAGGGACAGACCCAGATATGTCAGAACTAATACAAAAGAAATAAAGTGGAAAAAAGATATCCTACTCTACCCAGAGAGGCCTTCTCTATCTTTGCTTCCTTGATGGATCTTAAGTTTACCCTGAAACACTCAAACATGTGTACATTAAACCAGGTGCCTCTTTTTCCTATCTAGTGCTGTTTGTCAGAGTAAGGAGGTGGATGACAGACGCTGCAGCCCAAAGTCCAGATGAGGCGAGGCTTCATCAGTCTGATGTCAGACAAACCATATTTTGTGTATTGCTAACACAAAATAAGAAGCCCACTGAGCTTCCAGTGACCCTCCATGATTTTAGCACATCTTTTAAAACAGAAACAGCAATGCTGCCTTACAGTCCTGTGCAAAAGTCTTGAGCCGCCCTGTCATTTCGTTACATTTACATGGGAAATAGGTGCAGCGATTTACTGAAACGTGCAAACATCAATAGAAATACAATGTATAAGGCAAAAACACAGCCTGAACTCTCTTAAGCGAGCTAACAGCCAAAATCCTCAAGACTTTGCAACGAGCCCACAAACCAGTTCAGGTGAAGTCTTGTTAGAAACAGCCCCGCCAGGCTGTCTTAGGACAGACCTGTAAAAAAAACTGTCGAGCTATCCTTTAAAATGTTTAACATTTAAACTCCAGCATCTTTCAGCTGTTTCTGAGGAGAAGGTGAGAGGAACTTTGAATGCTGCGTTCTATTAATCTGACAGGCCTATCAGCTGTCTGCTCTAGCTCTTAGGTTCACCGCTGCACCATGAAGAATAACAGCGTTACTGACTCGAGCATTTTCCGCCTCCTGCAGCTCCAGGATCCTCTGAGCTCGTGCCAGGTGGTCCATCTTTTCAAAGGCTTTAATCTGGAAGAAAATAAAAGTTAAAGTTAAAATTTTGATTTAAACCCCCCCCCCGAAACAAATAAAAAAAAAAAAACCATGGATACCACACATCCACTCACATGGTGTAACTCACAAGGAAGTGATTGTCAGATGAAACATTTACAGACAAGATAATTCTGTCTGTAAACAGACAATGAGATCATTTAATGGGCACGTTTGTGATGTGGCGGATTTGAAGGGAGGGCTGCAAACATAAGTGGTAAATGTGTAGTTACCTGGTCACCCATTTTCTATTTCATATTAGATGCAGAGAAAGTAAAAAAGGGAGGAGAAGGGAGAAAGTATGATATAATAACAAGTCTTCTAAAACATGGGAAGAAAGAAATCGATATGCAGGATGAGCCTGAAACATTTTGGCATAAAAAGGTCAGACTTTGCCTCGTTGGTGTAGAAATAGAATTAAAATAACAACATTCATTTATTTAAATAAATCTGTCTAACCTTCCCAAGGAAGGATTTGTTGGCGGGGTCCTCCTCTTCCCCCTCTTTCCCCGGGCTCTGATCTTCTGACGACTGGTTCAGACGGGCGATGGTGGGTTTCACGGCCACAGGGGGGGGAAGCGGCTTGTTTCCACCCGCTGCGTCGCTGCTGATAGTGCTGCTGGAGTACGACTCGTAGCTCCGTGTGGAGTCAGTCCGAGTCTGGGTGCGAACCTGGGGGGGGGGGAGAGAGAACCACTTGTGATATTTTGTTCAGCTGCTGGATGGTTTGTGGTTTTTCAGGGAGAGCCACTTCCAAATATAAGACAAACAGGAGTTTTGAATATCTTTATCGGCTTATTAAGAGAAATTCTATTTCAGTCAGTTAGATGACAAAACTGTTTCTCTTATCTGCAGTCTCTTGTATTTGCAGCTATAGCTCTGTTCTTGGGCCTCCCTGACCTTTTATGTGCATATGTACATATATGTGCATATGCTACATGAAGTAAAAGAGGAGTGTGGGTTGCAAAGTGGCTTGCAGTGGAAGCACCAGATGAAGCAACTTAAATAGGGGCTCCTGTATGACATTGCCCAACTGGATGTATAGAAGGGCATCGGCAGAGCAACCTAAATGATAGTTTTTGTAATACAGGAACAACAAGGGCACTGTGAAAATGGACCCAGGCACTAAAGGAAGTCCAAAGAAGACCGCAGTGCCACCAGAAATTCCCAGCTTGGTTTGAAGGGGTTCTGATGGTACAGAAACTTAAGTTAGTAATTTACAAAGAACTGAAAGGTCTAAAGACTTAATTGAAATGCAGCTTTAGAGAAACATTTACTGACCACAGGATAGTGTTTTGATAGTCACATTTGATGGGAGAAAAAGAGGGGCAGGTTCTCACCTTTGGGGGTTCGGGGACAAAAGAAGGGGGAGGGCTGGGATCTCTGTTCAGCACCTCTCTTCTCATACGACCTCGGGGTTCAGGGTGAGGCCTCTACACAAACACACAGCACCGAGAGGGGCCACACGGGTTGGGTTACACATTTTAACCATGATGACGGGTTAACAATGGTGGGAGAAAGAGGGGTGCCTATTAAAAAGCTGCATCTCCTCCTGCAAACAGAGCATCTATCAGCGGACACGCCCACCTCGTCAGGCAGCACGGGCTCTGATGATCGGCTGATGGCTGACACAGGCTGCGGCTCGTCCAACGTCTCGTCCAGCTCATTGTCGGTGTACGCGCCACCCTCGTCCGCTGTGTCGTCGTAGTCGCTGGTCATCCGGCTGTCCATGCTGAGGTAGTCTGCGCTCATTGCCGACAGGTAGGACATGCGGTCATCGTGGAGATCCAGGTCTTCCTCTGAACCATCCACCTGAGGAGAAGATGGGACAGCAAAAGTGAGGGCCATAGGAAACAGTCAAATTCATAAAAAACCCTCTGAGGTCTGCAGAAGTGGAGTGAGACTCACCTTGCCCTCGCACACCCAGACAGCTTTGTCCTGCTGCTCCTGAATCGAATCTTTCACGCTGCCATACCACGCGTCGTTGGCCGAGTTCAAGTCGATGGCGTCTAAAGGTGGACAAGCAAAAACAATAAACAATAATTAAATAATAACCCATGAGTTAGACTGAGAACCATCAATGTGTCAAACAAGCAGCTGTGACATTAACAAATCACGAGCAGAGCAGGTGAGACGTTTATTTCAGATGTCTTCAATATACCTATTATGTTAATAAACTTGTAGTGCTGCAGATTCATAGTTGGGAGTGTTTTAAGTTAACGTGAGCATGTAATGAGAATAAAGGCATTTTAACTTAAAGGTCCCATATCCTACCACTTTAAGACAGTTTTAGTCTCACAGTGTTCCCAGATTCTATTTTTGAAGCTTCTTCCCAAAATACCACACAGATCATTTTTTGCACTGCGCCTGCATACTCCTGTTTTGAAGCTCTGTTTCTAAAGGTCTCTTTCATCATCTGTGGCTGTAAATCAAACTGGAACTGCTGCTGCACCTGCCCAGGAAGAGGTCAACTCATTCAGCAGCCTACACTGCTGAAACCTGAATGAGACACTCCATGGTTTCCAACTTTCTCTCCGAGTAAGGACCTTAATGGTAAATACGGCCGAATCCTCAGCAGGGTCACTGTTTTTAGCGTGTGTAAATATAGAGTTCAATAACATCACAGTTACCAAAGAAGTAAATCTAACCTGTGAAAAGGTGCGAACAGGTCTTCTTCAGCCTGACGGCCTGCTCGTACAGTTTGCGCGCGCTGCGGTTGGATCCGGGTATGAGGCGATTCCTCATCGTCTTCACACCCTGCTTGCTGTCGGGGTTCAGGAAAATGACGATTGGGTACCACTGGGTGTAGTTGAGGGTGTCCACAGCTTTGGGTGTCACGTCCAGCAGAGCGTGGCGGTCCTGCGGGGGGGGGGGGGGGACACCAGAAATTAACTGTAGCAACAAAAATGGGTGTAACAGTTGCAGCACTAGTTTTCATACAGCATCACTTCTTCCTCATGACTACACCGTACCTGTTCAATGATCTGCCGGATGGTGTTCAATCTCACCACTCCAGAGGACTTCTCACTTCCTGCATCTTTGGGCTCCGTTTCTGAAAGAAGGAAAAAATCAATCACAAACGAGAACAAAGAAAATCTGCCGGAACCCGCTTTTGTTGGTGCCGACTTATTTACAGGCGGTGATCGATACTTACTGGCAACGACAAACTGCTCAGGAAGTTCGTTGCCCAGTTTTTCATTCACTACATCAGAAATGGGCCCAAATATCACCACTGGTCTCCTGAAACCAGCTGAACAAAATAAACGTCATTAATTCACGAGTCCTGGCACAAAAAGGACACCAACACAATAGCTCAGGTGAAACTACGGGGTGGGCAGCAGATGAGTTTTCTTGGGTACCTTCACGTAATACCACTCTCTCATAGGCAGGGAAGCGGGTAACCGGAACGGTGCTCAGGTCCTCTCGACTCTTACGCAAGTCTTTCTTCTTTGCTGCTCTTTGACCTCTCAGCCTCCAGAAATCTCCTCTGTCGTTGCCCGACGCAGCCCGGGCGGCGTTCTGGACGTTAGCCATTTGCTCTGCTCTGTTAGAGAAAGCAAAAAAAACACATACATTGCCTCGTCCTGTTGGATCGTCTTCTTTACTGATGATTTAGAGATTTCTACCAGAAAACCCCAACATACAGGCAGCAAGTATGTAAGTATACGCCCTCCTGGGCTAGGCCAGATTGGGCCCCATGAGCTAAGGCCCAGCCACCAGACACTATCCCTCAAGGTAGCTTCACTCTTCATCTGACACCTCCCCCCTCAGTGAATCGCCACCATAATGCGGTGGAGAGGTTTGTGTGCCCCGGTGATCCTAAGGGCTGTGGGCTTTGTCCTCGGCAGGGCCTCCAAGGTCAATTGCACTCATTTAATTTTGGGACTCAAAAATCGTGATTACAGTTTGATTACAGTAAGCCCTAGCTCACAGTATTTTTATCTTCATTTAAAAAATGTTTTTTATTTTGGCCTGGGGCTGCAGGATGAACTAACAAGCTTCCCAACTTCGACATATCTGCTCCAGTTCCTGACAGTTCAAAGTTTTCTGCCCTACCCATCAAAAGACTTCCACAGCAGTTTACAGCGCTACTTAAAACTTTTCAAGCAGGGTCGCTCATCACATCTGGTTTAAAAAAAAAAAGGACAAAACTAAATGTTGTCTTTACCATACAGTCTATAGTTATAGTGCAGCTCTTTAATGAAGTCCATTTCTATTTCCACTGATGACCTTTTGATCATTAAATAGAGGAAGTTCTAAAAGTACTCTGAAGCCAATGGAAAACAAGAGTTTTGGAAGTGCCACAACTACAGATGTAGATGAAAAAAAAATGTTTTAACCCTGCCTATGAATCATCGCATACCTGCTCTTGTTGGGGATGATTCCCTTTTCTAGCAGCTGGCTGTTTTTGTCAGTACGGATTGCCAGCCAGTTGCCCAGCTTCCCATCATAGAGTGTGTCCGTCACTTTGAAGATCTCCCCTCTTGAGAAAGGAAGGCTCTGCGGAGCCTCCTTCTCATACTCGAAGTGGGTTCTAATGAAGAAGGAGTCGCCTCTGCCAGATGCTAAAATGTCCTTGTACACTGGCAAAAACAAAAGAAAGCAGAAGCTAAAAAACACACCTAAATACATTATCTGGTGTCCCACATGGCTCGATCATGAGCCTCCTGTTTTTCCTCATTCATCTACATTGAGCTTCTGACATTTTTTGACTTTTGCCCCGAGCAAAAGCTCAAACTCCACCGTCCAAAAGCTTTACCTGATCTGTTTTTGGGGCTGTTATCTATCCAGTTTAGTACCTTCAGGCTTGCTCTGAGCAAGAATGGTAACTTCATCTCCTTTAGGGATCTCCAGGAGGTACAGAACAGCATCTTCACGGACCATGCCCCTGAAGTCTGTGTTGTTTACCTGAAACAGACAATAGGAAATAAAACTAGAAGGCAAACTCGCTGACATTCAACACCAGTTGCAGATCTAGTTCAAAGCTGCAACACACGTGAAGAGCTCTAGATTCAGAGAAAAATTCACCCAAGATCGTCACAGTTTTAAATCTGGCCCATGTCTCGAAGACGTGTTTATACATTTTCATGTGTGCGGGTTCTGAATGTGGAACTCAAAGAAGCCTCACCTTCATGATCTGATCTCCTGTCTGGAGTCCCTCCTGCTCAGCGGCACTGTCCTCCTGAACGCCGGCAACAAAGATGCCGACATCATTTCCTCCCGCCAGCCGCAGACCCACGCTGTCGCCTTTCTGGAAACGCACCATCACTGTGTTCGGCCTGCATTACATAGGAGGAGAAATTCAGATACAATGCTCCAAACCCTCTTTGAAACCTGAAATTTTATCACAATGAAACCCAATAAATGCATTAAAAAGGCCCGTCTTAGCTGCAGTTTTTTAAAGGTTTGCCAAATACTGACCCATATACTTCCAGGTCTTCTGAGCCAGGCTTTAGCGGCACCTTAGGGGGAGCATGAACCTTTGGGGCCACAGTGACAGCTGGTGCTGCAGAAACAGAACAATTTACAGTCAGCGATCAATTAACCTGTAGAATCTGGTGTTTTGTTACAGTCTTGCATATTCAGACGTAGAAACATGTTTACTTGGTGGCGTTTCCGAGCGTGGCTCCTCCCTCTCTGCCTGCAAAGGGGCCTTATCCTCAGCATCTCTGTCAGCACCTCTGAACGGAGTTGGCATGGCACCCATTTTTGCCAGCCTGTTAGGCGGGTCCTCTCTGGCAATATCCCAAATTGAAAGTTTAAAATAAGCACTTGACACATTTACACATGTCGATATTATATTTGAAACCTTTAAAAACACCAGATTAATCCATCACAGTTCTCTCACATTAAAATACAAGATCAGGAAAACGGAATCAGAATTATGACACTGTGGCCATTCTGATATTTGATGTGATGGACGGGCTGAGCTTCGTGAAGCATAAAAAAAATCAACATAATCCTGCATTATCCTGATTTTTTTGTGGTGTATTTAGTGCATTGATAATAAACCGCTGCAGATGCCCGAATAATGCCGCACTCGTTTCTGTTGTGGTATCGAATAACTGAAGTTAAGAAAATCGTAGCTGAGAGAATGAGTTTCTCTCTTACAGTAATTTTCAGATGTTTTGTGTTTTTAGACCAGGCAGATAAATATTTAGTTGTGAGGAATAATATTAATTTCTTCATATGATATTAATATGAGAAATTTAAGGATACAAGGAGTCGGGAAAACAACACAAATCCCGCTCTTCAAGGCCTAAACTTTGTGTGCTGGACTCATAGATCTGTATAAAAATCAGGTTTTTTTGGAAAGCTTGGGAATCTCAGGTTTCTTCACCCAATTCAGTTTATTTTGCACAAATCTTTGTACCTCCAACCCTTTAGTGCAGAAGTGTGTAGTGTGTGTTTTGCATGACCCGTGGAGCCACAAAAACGTCTAACTCACTCAGGACCATGAACGTTTAAAGACCTTTAATTCTGCATCAGTTTATACTTGGCAGTACGGCTCTGTTCTTGGACCTTCCCACCCTTCCATGTGCATGCGCACAGTGGAAAGCCTGAGGCGGGAAAAGCATCAGTTGCAAGACCAACCAATCCAGAACAGAGCAGGCATGAGTGACAGATATGAAAAGGAGGAGCTCGGGTGGAGGAGGGTTGTAAGACAGCTTGCAGATGCAGCAACTGTAGGAAGGGTAAAGCAAATTAAACAGCACTCCCTACATGAAAGTGAAAGGATGCGCGGGAGGATATCGGTTGAACCACCAGTTTATGTGGGCTGGCACTGAGATCAGCTGATACGGCAGGAATGTGGCTAAGCTTAACTCAGTTTAATGGAAATCGGGGCGACACAGCAGAAGAGTGGTTAAGGCGCATACTGCATGGACACATATCTTTGAAAAGGTAAAAAGAGCAACAAAATAGTCATAGTTTGCGTTATGTTCCTCATATTCCCCCTCACTTACGGTCCCAGCGATGGCTGCCCCTCCCTGAGCTGGGCCTGCCAGAAGTCTCTTCCTGTTGAATTTCCTTCCCACCACCACCAAGTGCTTGCTCATAAGATTGCTAGGCTTCTTCTTCTTCTATTATCAAAGGGTCTCTAGGTTACAAATTAAGCACCTTGAGGCAGCTGCTGTGAATGTGTGCTATATGAATAAAAATGAATTGCATTTTCTGCCACATATCAGGCTCCAGGTCGCGTTGGAAGGAGTCCAAGCAGATTCCCAAACCTCCCTCTCCCCCAGCCACCTCCTCCTGCACTCATTGGAGGATACCAAGGAGTTCCCAAACAAGCAGAGAGGCAGTCTCTGCTTGTCCTGGGTCTGCCCTGGGGTCTCCTCCTGATAAGACATGCCCAAAATACCTCACCTACATGCCATCCAGGTCAGAGCATCTTAGTCAGATGTATAGTCTGAGCCCCTAACCACAGGCTGAGAGGACGCTCATTAGAAGCTTTTACAGGTTGAAATAAACCAGATTTGCCCTTTAATGACAGTGTACCTGGGCTTGTCTCGAAGTCTTTCATTGGAGGAATGGGAGGAGAGGTCAGAGTGGTGGGCCCGCCTGTCATCCTGTGGAGAATAGGAGCGGTACGACTCGATCTCAGAGATATCTGCAACACACAAGCATGATGAAAAATATCACAACCCCTCTGAAACCACACAAGAGTCAAGCAGCTACAGGGGGTCTCTGTGCTCACATAACAAAGCCTATAAACCCATCTGAGAGTAAAACTCTGAATTTCTCCCTGAAGCATCTGTGTTTCGTGAATTACATAACGTGGCCTTTGCGTGGTTCAAATGGCCCACGGGTCACGAAAGCAGCAACAACACACGGCTGCCGGACAAATGAAGGTCAGAGTGCTGTTCACAGATGAGTAACCACACCAATTAGATACGCATTACCAGTTACTATGATGAAGTGAACTAAAACTCAGCAGGATGTTTAAACTTTAGCATTGGGGGTGCAGGCTAAACTGCATTTCTGTTATACTGCAAGGCATGAGGGATAACGCATAGTACTACCATTATAAAGTGAAATTACACCTGTGCACTTAAGGTGATTTGAACCTGTCAGACCTGAAAATCCTAATTTTTTTCAGTCAGTTAGTCCCTATTGTTCTCAAACAGTGTTACAAAGAGGGGACGCTGGATGGCAGAAACCAGAAGGCTGCAGCGGCGCGAACCTTAACATAATGAAATTCTGTCATATCCAGTAGCAGGATTATGATAGGGGATTAGATCACACCGCTAGAAGCGAATGAGCACTTTCACACATGCACATACACCCCCCCCCCCCCACACACACTCCCCAAACCAGTCAAACTGGGTCACAAGCCTCCTCCCTGCAAACATTTGGTCAGTGCACAATCCACTCACACCACTTATCTCGATCGTTCCTGACCAATAACAGCATGCTATCTGGTCATGTGACAATAAAACCAGGTATAAAGGGGTGAGCAATCACAGGGTGGAGGGATGGCGATGAATTGGTAAACATGGTTACCTCATAGTGGTTTGTGGAATATGTGTATGTGAAATAATATTTAAATAAAACTAAAGGTTGATGTAAGTAAAGCCTTTATTTTAAGAATTAAGAACAAATTTGATTGACAGGTACAGAAACATTAATGGCAATATGATTTCCACAATTGATTCATTAGAAGTTCATAATGCAATGAGGTTTTTATATATAAAATGATGAAGATGGTGATGATCATGGAGATGATGATGGCCACTCGCCAGGTGTGCCTTTACACGGGATAGGACCTGCTGGTTTTCAGTTTCGAGTTTCTCTCACCGTCGAGCTCCGAGTCGCTGTCGACCATCGGCGGGACTCGGACCAGGATCTTCTGTCTGTCTCGCTGCACCACCAGCTGCAGCCTCCCGCGGGACTTCTCGATCAGCTTGCCGGCGTCGCTGAGAGACAGGTTTTCTGTCACCGTGCCGTTAATCTGACCGAGAGACAGAGAGAGAGGGGATTAGGTGACGGTCAGACGCTTCTCACTGCACGAAACACAACACAAACGATGCATGCAATTTTTTAAATACTTTATATATACTTAAAGAGGGGTTATTATGCTTTTCCTTATGTTATATACATATATATACACTATTACAATTGCAGATGTTTATGTTACACATGGTTAAAGGTTCAGTTAATGAGGTCAGCATATGTCTAAAGAATCCCTGTGAGCCAAAAACAGTCATTTTCAGATACTGTTTTCTGCTCTTGGCTCTGTATGATGTCAGTGGGAGGGGTGAACCTTAAAGCAGACCTATCCTGCACATTTACAGCTCCAGATTTTGTTCTTAGACTTAGGCCAGAGTAGCTGTGTGTGCTCAAAATAATATTTATAATATTTATCTTACGCCACAAAGATAAGACAAGTCAAGAGGCAGAGACAAAAGAAACAAAAATTGTTACATTAGGCAAAAAAAAAAAAAAGAAGTGAAAATAGGCTAAATAAAGTAGAATACATCAATAAGCTCAATAAGGTAAAAACTGTCCAAAAAAAAAAAAAAAAAGAGACTTCACTTAAATAGAAAAAAGTAAAACAAAACAATTCAATAGAACACCATGTAAAAGAAGCTCCATTAAAAATCAAAATGAAACAAGCCAAAAACAGCAGCCTCTTAGTTCATCCTTTCAGCTCCCTCCCCATTTATTTGAAGCCAACTTTCTTCTGTCTGACTGCCCTTCACACAAACAACATTTAAAACAGCAGGTGGGCGGGGCTTCTGTGCCCTAGATATCTCCACTCACTGATATCATATAGTAGAAATAGTAGAAAAAAACTGTCTGAAACCAAGCTTGTGTGAATCATGAGTGTTTAGCTCACTGGGATTACTTGCACATGCACAGATTTGAAATTTTTGAAACTTTGGGAAAATGTAAAAGTGACAGATGAAAAACTATGAGCCACTGTGGCAAGGTTTTCAATGCTGCACAGTATATCACTTTACAATTTCACCCAGTAACAACCAACCACTTGGCAACCAGTCAAGGAATACTCATTTTTCCTCAGTGATTGGTGTTTACCATGGGGTCAAAAACAGGTCTTTAAGCTTGTGTGACTGGGGTGTAGCAATTAATTTCACAGGGATTGCCAGCAACCTCCAGCAATGACTCTCAAATGGTTGGGAAACACAAAATTTTCCCTAGCAACCAGTGGTTAACCAAGCAGTCGCCATCCGGTCTCTAGGCCTGTGTAACTGGGGCCTAAAAGGCTTGTTTCAGACCAAGGGGTTCTGCCAAAGCCCAGTATAAGATAAATAAGGATTATTTTGAAATGTCCACCAAGCAAAGCTACTGAAATCCAGGAACAGCAATATGGCTCTGGGAATGAGCATTAAAGAGAAAGAAATATAAACAGATTAATAGATAAGGAAAATAACCGTTCTCCACCCTACCTTCAGTATAATGTCCCCTTCCTGCAGGTTTCCATCCTTACTGGCAAGTCCCGTGCTGGTCATCTCTTTGATGAAGAGCTGGCTGCCCAGACGAAGGCCATACTCTGCAGCAAAACAAATCATACACACACACACGTTATACATTATCCAAAAAAAACAACAACAAAAAAAAAAAAACCCAAACCAAACAAACAAAAACACATTTTACCAGACTCTACTCTAAGTTTGACACTCACATACTAGATAACCTGGTATGACCGAACAAACCGAAAAATTAATCAGGCCACCTTTCGATCTCTGAGGCGAGTTATTAACGGTCACTGACCAAAATGCCTCAGGACACGTCTGTATAAATGATGCACTAAAATTCTAGACTGATACCAAAGTTTGAAATAAGAATTTGCCCATAAGCATTATCATCATCACACACCCCAAACCAACCCTCCCCAAAAATGCATCTCAATTTAAAAATAAAGCCAGTAAATAGCCAGTACCAAACTTATGAATGCTACATGTCATCCTATCTGCTGATATGCTGTCATCATTTATTTATTATCATCATTATCATTTATTTATTTATTTATTATCATCATCATCATCATCATCATCTATTTAGAAATTGGTAACAAAACTCTAATCAGGGCCATTTAAAGAAGATTATTTCCATCTGCGTGCCCGTCCCTGTGTATATGAAGAAAGCTAGGGCAGGGACAGTGGCAGCAGACCCCCCAGTACAGAACAGATATCACATTAAATCAGATACAGGATGAATAGGAGGAGCTGGGGCAGAGCTGGGTTTCAAAGAGGCTTGCAGATGCATAACTACTGTTGGCAGCAACTTAAACAGCTTTTATGAGACAATATATATCCTCTCTCTCTCTCTCTCTCTCTCAGATAATCCCCTACCCCTGTGATATTGTAGGGTCACAATATAAAGCACCTTGAGGCAACTGTTTATTGTGATTTGGTGCTATATAACCACCGTACACTTTTTTTTATTCAGCCAACAGAAAAATAAAATTTAACCTGAATTTTAGCAAAATACAGGTTCGCTTTACAGCCTCAGCAAACTTCAATTTCTCTGCATATATTATAGTTTTGCTTCTTTTCTGCCCCTTGGCCATCCTCGCGCCACCCACAGAGGCTCTAACCTTGTTCACTTAAGTTAAAGAGAACCAATCACACGGTTTGTTTGCTTGGAAGTCTTTTAGCGTCTCACCTTCGTTGGGATGGTTTTTCAGCAGCAGCACATTCCTGGGTTTCTCCAGCGGCTCCAGGTCCCGGGGAGGGCGGGGCAGAGGGAGGGGCAAGGCAGCAGGTGACGGGGAGCGGTCGAGGCGATCCCTGCTCCCACTTCGTTTTATCGGCTCGTCGTACTTGCGTGGGTCACTCGGGATGCGATCGCGTCCTCGTTCGTAGCTGTGATCTTGCCCGCGGCCTCGTCCTGGACTGTCGCGCCTGTAGCGCATATCGGGGCTGTTGCGATCCAGTCCTCGGTCGCTGCGGTAGCGTCTGTCTGGGCTGTGCTCCCGGTCGAGGGTTCGATCGCTGCGGTAGCGCCGGTCGGGACTGTAATCTCGGTCTAATGCGCGGTCACTGCGGTACTTTCTATCTGGGCTGTAGTCACGATCAAGTGTGTGCTCGCTCCTGTAGCGGCGATCGGGGCTGTACTCTCTATCCAAAGTGCGGCCTCTGCTGCCATCTCGCCGGTACTGACGATCCGGGCTGAGGTCTCTCTCTGTGCTCCTGCCACGCTCACGTGTTTGGTAGCCGGAATCCATGTAGCCTCCTCCGCCTCGCTCCCTCTCCAGGCTGTGATCTCGGCCTCCGGCACTCCTAGCGCTGTACACGCTACGGTGGTCCTGATCGTAGTTGTAGTCATCATTGTAGTCGTTGCTGAAGACTCTGTCATCAGGTGATGGCTGGCGGTTGAGCAAGTTGACTGGAACCTTTCTGGGCCTCTTGACTGTCTAAATTTTTCCATAAAAGCAAAAAGAGAAAAATCACAATGTTATCAAAGCTGGAAGTCTTTTCTAGAACTTAAAAAAAATTGATTTGTCCTTTACTTACAATTTTTGCTACTTTGCCACACTTCCTGAGGGTTTGGACAGCGAATGAGTGGATGGCCCCCTCCATGGCGATGGCGTTCACCTGCACTACCCGGTCATTTTCACTAAACAAAAACAAACACTAACATAAGCTAACTGCACTAAACTCAAAGATGTGTTTAAATTATTTTATCGAGCTGTTAAATGGGTTTTCTGTGTAGTTTTATTTTGGAGTAAAACCATAAAATAATAGTGGCACATACAACAGCAATCCATCAGCTGGTCCCCCCTGCAGAACGTCAGACACCACGATGGACGTCTCACCGGTGTCTTCATTTGGGTTGTCCCTCCCCCCTGACACTGCAATGCCAAAGCCCATCTTTGGATCCTGAACAGAAAGAACAGGTTTGTGAACTCACAAAAACAAACTGTAATCACTGAGACACATTAATCTCTGTTCAATGCGTCTAGGGCAGGGGTCTGAAACTCGCGGCTCGCGGGCCGCATCCGGCCCCGCCCCCTACTTCCGGTCCGCGATTTGATGTCAA
>JAVDPK010000003.1:138145-149084 GCA_034780415.1 Cichlasoma orientale
GATCTTCTCTTCCCCCTCCAATTAAGAGGAGTTAGTGAAATGGCAAAAAAGTAACTTAAAGGGCCAAATAGTCTTATATTTTTGACATCAAATCGCGGACCGGAAGTTGGGGGCGGGGCCGGATGCGGCCCGTGAGCCGCAAGTTTGAGACCCCTGGTCTAGGGTTATCACAACACTAGAATTTCATACTCAAAACTGATAAGTGACATCATTCTACCACAGGGGTATCATTTTTTTAAAAAAAGGACTGAATAAGAAAGGTATTAATGTAAGGAAACTACATAGATAAAAGAGCACCGGGATGGTGGACATGCAGGGTTTTCCCTTCATGTCAAAAAAAAAAAAAATGTTGTGCCCACTGCACCGGGGGGCTCAGAGGATGAAGCATGTGACCATGTATATGCCACACTACTGTGTTGCAGGCGGCCCGGGTTCGCCTCCGACCTGAGGCACTTTCCTGCGTGTCTTCCCCATCTCTCTCTCGCTCTCCCCACTTTCCTGTTGCTCATCACTGTTCACAATCCAATAAAAAGGCAAAAATGCCAAAAAATATCCTTAAAAAAAGATTGTGCCCACCAAAGAGCTTTTTACCTTCCCCCAAACGAAAGAGAGAGAAAAACACTTTAAGTGGGCTTCAATTTACTGAAGAACAAAATGCACTTGTTTATCCAATTTCCAGAAACAACAGGAAAATGCTGTTTTAAAAACAGATTAGGCAACTGCCTTGAAAATGCAGGCCAAAGCCAAGCATGAGCCCATTTGAAACCAGGAAAAACCCAATTTAATCCAAATGAGATGCTCCGGCATGATAAAACAGAACAGTTCTATTGGAGGAAGGGTCCAAAATTCCTCCTGGATGTTTACATCTCGTAAGCAGCTACAGGAAACGTCTGATGGAGGATGTTTCTGCTGAAGGAGGGTCCAACAATGACTAAATCCCAGAGTTCACTCACTTCTTCTCCTCAGTCCTCTGTGTGCGAGCGTGCTCAATAAACACATGATGTGTACATCTGTATGTGTTTAGCTGTATTTTATTTGGACTTTAATAGTAAAGCAGAAATCCAGGTGACTGCGAAGAATTCAGACTTTTTTCTTGCAACTGCATCTCATGAGGGCTCGCTTCATTGTCCCCTTGTGTTTTTAAGCATTTGTGTGTGTGTGTGCGCGCGAGATCCCATAATCCCCGTGGTGTGTTTCAGCTCACACTGTATTATCATGGCTGTATGTGTATTGTACATGGTGATTAAAGGGATTTTGACTCCGACTGTGATTACAGCTCTGCCTACTGAAAGCATGTAGGACTGTGCAGCAGCTCAGCACCTGTGTTTCGCGCCTATGTAGCTTTCTGAAATAATACAGTGATGTTTCATAAGTCACATCTGTCAGATTATAAGCGAATCCACGTGTGCACTTATAAAAAAAAATTTCATTTTAATACTCTATTTTTAAAGTCTCTTTAATTCTTCATTTTTCTGGGTTTCTGAGTGAATCTACCTGCCACTGCTCCAGTTTGCCATGATGAGATTAGGTCAGAGATTTGTTCACCCTGTCTCTTTATCCCCTCCCTTCCATCTGTACTTAAAATAAAAATAAAAAAATCCACACAATTCACTGATTCTGTCTCTAGCAGATGGCCATGGAGGCAGAGGGAGGGTGAGAGTAAGACCAGAGAGGAAAAACAGGAGATCCAACACAGTAACACTCTCTGGCTGCAATATATTTATCTTCAAAAAACAAAACTTGTGTCACTTTTAAAAATGTAATAAATTTTAAAAGATCATTCCTGTCAGATGTCACGTAAATGTCAACCTCACCTGGCCCGAGGTTGCTTTCATCCTGACATGAAAGTACGTTCGACATTGTCTGATTTTTCTTCAGCTTTCATGAGTCAGAGAATTTCTTCTACTCAAAAAACATGTATGTATGTATTTAGTTTGTAAGATCAGAGCAGGAATAATCCCCAGACTGAAAGAAGAAGAACGCCTGCTGCTGATTTGCATTGTTGTTTCCACCAGTGGTTGATGCTAGAAGGGAGATCTGTGGAGCCTGATTTAAAAAAGAAAAAAGCAAGCTGCTACTGCAGATGCCTATGTAAATAATCCCAAACCAATATTATAACTAAAGTATATTTACAATGTGATACAGACTCCAACTTTTTTTCCCACCACTATGCAGGTAAAGATGAAATTCTCTTAATTTTTGCTTATTTTTGGGGGATTATTTTAAACGGCCACCTTCTTCAAAGAACTCATTTAGAGTTGGATGTTTTAGTTAAATTGTGCATTCGTTTGGACGGTTGACCCCAGGCATTTAAACCACCTTTACTACCTGTACTCCCTGCAGCTTCACTCTTAGACCTGCTGCTACTGACTTTCATTCCTCTTCTCTCCAGAGCATACCTCCACCTCTCCAGGCTCTCATCCACCTGCTTCCTACTCTCAGTAAAATCAGACTCCTGCCTGACCTCACCTGCCAACCTATCCATCGTCACGGCACACAAGAAAGGGCTCAGAGCCTTCCCACACCTTCAATTCATCTGTCGCTCCCACTGCACACCTCACCACTGTTTTGCTGTCCTGCACCACACACACATACTTCTGACAGTCCTGACTTCCTCATGCAGTACCACAGTTCCTCTCTCCTCCACCCTATCACAGATCCACAAAGTGCCTTTTAAAAATTATGAAATCCAAACAGGATTCCAGCTGTACTCTGAAGTTTCGTCTAATCATTTGAATAAGTGCAATTTTATAAGCTGGCACCAACTGAAAAAAAAAAATAAGTTAAACTTTTCTCAACTTTTCAGAGCAAGCATCATCCAAAATAAAACAACAGATGCAGAATTCAGTTCGGGAACACTTGATGGCACCGAGTTCAAACCTTAAGACTTTAAATCTTGCATTAGGAGCATGAAAATGGAGATGGAAGGCAACACAGGCAGCTATAACCAGTAACCACCTTCCAAGCTCCACCTGCATGAAATCCAGGTGCTAAACTGGACCTCTGGACTGTGTCTGTAACTTCTGGAGCTTTCTAAATGCAAATAATACAAACTACAGTGCAGATGTTGCAGTAACACACTGCCAAATCAGTCTGCGCTTCAGTCTGATCAATGACATTCAGATATTTTATTTAGAAATCACTTGGTACTAATTAGCAAGTACATGTGTCTTGCGTGATGAATGCAGGACATCTGAGGATCTATTGTTCTATTCAGGCTGCAAATTGCCTGGCATTAGATGATAACACCACTCCTCTAAATTTGGTCACTTATGCCTCCAAACACACAAGATGGGAACGCCCGTAAAGTCAAAAAATCAACGGGTAACATCACTGTATGTATGGTTCATCCACAGACAGCTTAAGAAATTTTTACAAGCGACCTAAAGATGGAGATGTCACTTAATATCGCATAATAAAAACTGTGTTTTAATCCCTAAATTAATACAGTCACAGACTCTCTTCTCCTTAAGTGAGGCGAGAAATGTTCCGAGCATTTAAAGAGAGACAATTTAGTTAAATGGTGGAAGGGGCTAAAAAGTAGAAGCACAAAGCAGAGTGCGACAGCTGGCTGCGGTGGGGTTGAGATGAGATGAGATGAGATGAGGGGGGTCACATGCCTACAGCAGAGGACCTTTTCTGCACTAAATCTGCTTTTCTGGCTTAAGTGAGCCGCAGCACGAGACAATGAGCTCATCATGCTGATTAACTGAGCTCAACTGGTTTCCTCTGCTCACACAGTCGCACACGTGTTTAACATTAACAGCAGCATGATGGCATAACAAGTTTAAGACACACACAATTAGAGATGCGATAGCTGTGGTCACTTCTGAGAAGGATCAGAAATGTTACGCATCTTAAGGTGACACTGAATTATATCTTTATTTTTAATACTGTTTACTGATCGGATTCAATGTTTTATGATGGATTGAATTGATAACTTGAGGCTCAGCAAAACTGAACAGAACATGAAAGTATGGATCCATCTATACTTTCAATTTTAGCAAAGACTTGAAAACATTACCTCCATTTTTTTTTGTATTAGCACTAAATATAATTGTGTTGAGAAGTCCAGTTTTTATTTTTATTTCAGTTAATTAAAAAATGTTTTTCACGCCTAGTTTTGTTTAACCATGCAATTCATCATTTTATATGATGGATGACATTTAAAAAAAAAAAAAGAATTTTCACTCTTCTATAAAGTTCTGCTTTGGTCTCAACTAACCCATATAAACAGACTCTGGCTGGTAACAGTTGTTAGAAACCAGAAAGCTTCTGGTACCATCTGTAGTCTGAACTCAAATGAGCTGCTAATACAAAAGCAAAAATTAGACTTTAAGAAGAAATCTAACCTTTGCTCTGGTCATAAAAAAACAAAACAAAACAAACAATCTCAAAACCATCATCCGCAGCTTTTACTAGCTTTTTACTAACTGAATTAATACACCATGTGCAGCGGATGAAACTGGCTACATTGGAAGCCCTGAAATACTGGCCACTGACCCTTGAGGTCAAGTCATCAGACTGGTTCCCAGACTGGGTCTTGAGCACCTCTTAAACGTTGACTATAGGCAGTGTAAAAGATTAGCATAGCCTAACATAGCCTCTGAAAAGTGAAGCCAACTCGAGATGTGCCTTAAACCTGCATTCTTTTTAACGACCACATGGGGCAGACTACTTTGGTTTCAATTGCAATTCCGGTCATCCGGTCCTCAGCTCCTTCCCCTTGAGACACCTCCAAACAATTTCCTCATGAGTTTAATGACCTCATTCACAAATTGAATAGAACATTTAGTTGATTCTGTAAATTCTGGTCATTATTAGAGTCAGAAAAGAGGATAAAGCAGGCTATGCTCATTGGTTAATGATAACTGTTAATCACAAGTCATTTAGAAGCCTTGAGCTGAGCGTTCGTTATCATCTCTGTGCTTGCCTTGATAATCCTCCTCTGTGACTCTTAGAATGACCAAAACTTACAAATTGGACTTCATGTTGTATTCAGTAAGTCTGGAAATTAGAAGCTGAGCCCATAAATTTATCAGGAAACTGTTCACTGGTCACAGAGCAAGAGAGCCAAGGTCCATTTTCCATAGACTTCTCCACAGGTCACCAGTAGGTCGCCACCTGCTGGCCATTAAAAAAAGTGCAGATTTAAAGGCACTTACGTGTTGGCTGCGGAAGCTGCATCCATCTTTTATACTGTCAGTGGGTTAGATTTTTTTTATGTCTCCTTAGTTGCTAAAAGCTCCATGATCCATTACACTATAAAGTTACTTTCAGTTGGCTCAGGGTAAGTACCTTAAGCATAAGTATAAGCATAAACAAACATAACTCAGGTTGCCTTGATGCTTCAGAATATACCAGCTCTGCCTGACTTTATGCTTGATGATTTTTTACCCTGGCTCTCATTCAGAGTACACTGACATCGTATTCCCTTCACTACCGGTTCACTGCAAAGTATCACACTAATCAATTAAATGCATTTCCTGTGATCCACCAGGGTCAGTGGCTCGGGCTTATGGAAAACATGTACATGCTGTAAATGAGATGAGGTTGGGTTTGTGTGTCCGTGCATGTGTGTGTGTTGGTGCAGATGGGCTCACCCTATGCAGGGTCACGGTGTACTGCTCCCACACGGTCTCCTCCATGACCGGGTTCTGAGGAGAGGAAAGAAAAGATTACCACGGGTGGGTTCATTTCACCGGACAGATTAATAATGTATTATGTGATGTAACGACAATGCCAGTTCACAGCCCGTGCTGCCTGTTGTTACACAACCACAAGAACAATGACAGGCCTCTGCTGGGCTGTTTAGAGCAAGCTGTGCGAAGAAACGTCTGGCTTTTATTCATTAGAAATGGACCGGAACACTTGAGCATCAGTTTGCTGTCTTTAAAAAGCACTTCATCATACAGGCTGCACGAGGAAGCCACCAACAGGTTACACACTAAGAAACGCACGTGCTAAACACAGTTAATGAAAGAAGACTGGGCTCAAACCTGTATTTTATTTTTTTTTAAATTATGCTGCATTCTTTATTTATAACTTAAGTAACTAATTAATAACTCAGTGCAAACAAAGGTGCAAAGTTTATCAAAAATAAGCTCTTATTTTCAACCACATCAAAGTTGATTTTCAAAATACAGAAACATAGATCACATCAATTTCTTTACAAAATAAAACACTCTCTGACAGAAGAGGCAAACTACTTAAGATATCCTTTCCCCTAAACGACCCTGAATTTTTTCACCCGTTAGTGCCACTTTCCTGCAATTCTGAGTCCCTCACTTCAAAATAAAACATGACCCGACCCATTAAAGAAACTCTCGGGTCACGCCGCCTGACCAGAGAGTTGATCAAATTTAAGCCGCTATCAGAATCGCACTCACGAGCCCCTGCAGGATGCGTATGGTCTTGACCGCGTGGGCCCATTTCCTGTGCAGGCTGAGGACCGTCTTCATCATTGGTGCTCTCCGTGTCTTTCCTCTTCGCGTCTCTCCCTGCTCACCGCCAGCGGTGCTCTGGCAGACTGATGTGCGCCACAGCCTCCTCCATGGCCACAGCTGCACAACCACCAGCAGCTCTCTCCCTGCATCTGCCCGCCCGCCTGCCTTTGACGTAAGAGGGATTCTGCTGGCCTACATTCAGCACAAATCCCACCGTCTGCAGAAAAGTGTAAACACACAGGCACACCAGCTCCTGTGCAAGCACGCGGAGATCCAACAACCTTAGAGTTCACCCGCAAACGCGGCAGCAGATCGCTCGACATATTTTGGCTTCGCCGCCCGCTCGCACATTCTGATATAATCAGCTCCTCGAAGTTTCAGAGCTCATTCACACTTCACAGAGACAAACCCACACTGAACGCCTGAGGAGTTCAAATCGGAGTTAGCACAATGGTTGGGATTTTACATCATGGAAAGTGAAAAATCTCTGTGCTGCTGCCATTTCAGGCTCAAGCTTAGTGAAATGGGGGCATGACTCGAGCTGGCAGCACACCCATCATAACCCACTTTTTTGATCTTCTGGCCATCAAGGGAATACTTTTAGGACCAGTGGCAAAAACAGAGACTGCACAGTGTGAATATTAAAGGGGAAAGAACACAGAGGGTGATTTTTTTTGGTTTGGTTGCCCTTTGAAATGCCCATCTCTAACATCTTAAAACGTTTTCCTCAACCCGGGCTAAAGTGTGAAGAACCAGGGAGGGGGAACATACTGAGCCCAGTCTCAGCAAAAAGGGGAAACAAGGGGGAGAAAGAGGCATTAAGATATCATTTAACATGTGTTTGCACCACAAAGGCCAACAGACTGTCATGTGTGAAGAGAGGAGACATATGAATGACTTAGAAATATAAGCGTGCTTCAGGCAAGGCCAAACCAGATTAAATCAGAGTGTCTTCTTGTACTATGAGATATGAATGTGATGGCTGCTTTCAGGCGGGCCCGCTGGATAAGTCGTAGTCCCCCGAGTGCGAGCCATTACATAACAAAACACAAACATTTCCACTAATGAGGAGAGAGAATGAAATACTGGGTCATAGTCACAGGATGCGACTTGGAAAACAAATTATTTAGAGATGCAGCTCATCACGAAGCCGAAACAACATGTAGGTAAAACTCAGAAAACTCCATTTATATAAACAAATTTTGCGTGATACTGAAATTCAAAACACTGAACAGCTACGTTCCCTGGAGAGACCGAGCTATTTTAGTGACTAAAAGTAAATATTTTATACAGGAATACTTATTTTTAATGGCTCTTTTGGCATTTATCATACCTATACCGGCATCAGAAAGTGTATCTTATACTGTCTTGATGCTGTTTTTTAGATTTAGAGTGTACATCTTTTGCACAATCCTATATTTATTTATTTTTTAAAATTTTCTTTAACTTCATGTTTTATTTTCTTTATTTTTAATCAAAACACTTTTTGCAATACCTAACATTATAAGGCCTTCACTATGAACCTGTGGAACTTTTCCTTGTAGATTATTTTATTTACACTGCTGCGGTAACGCAGTAACTTCCCTTGAGAAATCAATACAGTATCTATTCTTACATCCATTACATCAGTCCAAAAAAAAAAAAAAAAAAAACAACTTTAATATAGTATTGCATTGTTTTGGCTTACCTACAGCACAAAAACTAAAAAATAAATAAAATTATATAAAGTCAGAATATCACATGCAACATGCTACAAGAAAATATTAGTGAAAATGATACAAAACAAAAACAGTTCAAGATTTTTCCAGCCCATCAACTAATCTAACAACGGACTAATTATTTAAGCACTCCGTGTTATTATTCCTGCCATTAACATCCTCTGAGCAACGCGTTTCTCTTTCCCCACCTACTTACCATCTTTCCTTGAAATCAAAGGAACTTGATCAGGAAATGACCAGCTGACCCAGCCAGTTCCTGTGTTTATATGTTGCTGATAAGAAAAGGTAGTACAAGTGTGCCCCCTCCTGGCTGCCGAGACACATTACCCGGTGTGGCAGAATAAAAACCCTACATAAGTATATTTAATTTAGTGTAGAAAAACAGCAGTTACATTGAGTTTGAAGGCTTTGGTTTGCAATGCAGGCGAAACCACAACACTGCAGTTTCCTGAGAAAAATGATCTTCAACGCCCACAATATAAATCAGACAACAAGCGTTACGTGCGCTACAAATGAGACCAAGCGCTGAAATAAACAAAAAACAGCGAATTAAATCTTAAGTCAAAACTAATCCAAAGACAGTAGAGGTGTGTTTAAAGTTAAGAAATTCTAACTAAACCTTTCGTGTAGCTGGCAGCACTAACAGCAGGTGCAACAGGCTTTCAGCAGGGATTCATGGAAACTCCCGACTTTTCCTCAAGGATATACACACACGCACACACATACACACAAACTGCGCGCACACATATACACACACAAAGCACAGCCACAGGAGTACACTCGTCTAATAATACTATATATGTATTTATCAGTACCGACTATAGGTGTACAAAAAGGACTTACTGTGAAATACTGAGTCCCGTATCTGCTCAGAGAGAGCAGCCCTCCTCCGTTTACTGGCATCACGCACTTTGAACTGTCCGAGGCTGGTACCGAGGATTCAAACCAAACTACGACTAGTTAGGCGTTTCCGGTGGCACATCTGCCGCAAGTTATGAAGAATTTAAAAATGTTCGAAGCTTAAAAAAGTAAAACTCTTGAATGTTTCACTTTAAGCGAACCACTTCACTCACAAAACACAAACACTTCAGGGATCCAGAGTAAAAAATTAGCGCCGACAGCTCCTAGCTTAGTTCAGATTGTACCAACTAGGACCCCGGGGGGGTGGTGGCTTTTGGGCCAAAACTAATTTAGATAAAATGAAGACCAACTCGAACAACCTTTTATAAACTTAACTTCACTTAATCTTAAACACATATTGTTGAAATATCAGTACTTAAAAACCGCAGATAACACAGCAGATGCACAAATAAAGGTGGCTTATGACACTAATATCGTTGAGATGGACGCGCCCAAAATTCCCATTGATTTTGAGCCAGCCTGCTGTGAGGCTTCCACACAGACAACACCATAACAGCCTTAATTAAGCCAACTGAGAAATATTATAGACGTAGACCAAAGTTAGATATGTCTGTTTTAGGATAACTAAAATATTTTTATTCCAACTGCCTTCTAATGCAAAAACAACATTTATTCAGGTTGTGTAAATAATAAAAGCTGTTGTGAGTAAATCCAGCTCCCCTCCCCCCAAAGGACACACATACTTTAAGCTCCTAAATAAGCAGGAACAGGTTTGACAGGAAAAAGGTATTATATAAGCCCTGTGTTGATTAGAGAACACTCATGTAAGGTAATAAAGCCTGTTAATTTCCCCCAACTTTATAAAAGGGATATCCATTTATCTACATCTATACATGTACATATTTATTACAGATCAACTTCACATTATATTCACATCCCCTACAGCTTCAAAACTGGTTTCCACACCTTTTCACACCTGCCCTTTTTGACTTTAAAAAAATACTTTATTCTTATAGTGGGAGTTTTGACATAATTTGTCTTTCCCAGTGTGCAACATCTGGTTATCAGGGTGCATTAGCACCTCATTAAGGTTTGATGGGATAGGCATTTATACCGAGGTTTTCTAGTCAAACTGACCACTGAAAGGGCTTTCTAATACATGCAATATTCATCCACTGGCACTCACGCATTCATACAGCACTACTCTCATATACAGATGGATGTACTGGGAGGAATTTGGGTTTCAGTAGCTTGCCCAAGGACTCTTCAAGATGTGAACCAGAAGAGCTGAGGACTGAACTACTGACCTTCTGGTTAGTGGTCTTCTGATTCCCTCCACTGTTGTAATAGGGATCTTCCACTATAGTTTGAACTGCATGTTCAAATATACCAAATTTTTTATGGGTGGAAGAAAGAAATCAGAATATTTTCCTCAGTTTTCTTTCTCATATGATGCACAAAACTAGAAGTGGTTAGCTTCAGATTTCCACTGGAAATACTTGTAGTATGGCGGGGATGTTGCCAGGTGGAAGCACACGTGTCACTCGCTCACCGGACCACTGGAAGGGCAATTCCCACATTAGTGCAATCCAACTCCACACTAGCAGATTAAAGACCGGCTGCTGTCAGATCTGCTCGCTGGACATTTGCGTTCTCGCACCAACCCTCCGGAGAGCAACGGAGCCGAAGCTGATAGTCAGCACTTGTGCACAGCTGGAAGTGAACTGGGTGAGAGACCCCGTGCAGTGTGAAGACACAGGAAGCTGCAGAAGTCTGTTAACAATCCTCCCACTGGTTTACCTACAGAGGCCTTTATGAGCCTAAATCCTTCCTCTAGATCAGGGGTCGTCAACTACATTTGTCCGAGGGCCGGAATTTATCTCAGCAGACACTGGGAGGGCCAGATACTCTCGT
>JAVDPK010000003.1:149184-171279 GCA_034780415.1 Cichlasoma orientale
TTAATACTAGTCAGAGTCGGGTTATTTAACGGGTTATGATGATTTATTGGCGTACAGTACATGTAGCAGTACCCTGTTGGGGGCCGGATGAAAAGCTCTGGCGGGCCGGATGTGGCCCGCGGGCCGCCAGTTGACGTTCCCTGCTCTAGATACATCTCGTGGATCAAAGTCTCTCTTTTAGTCATTTCAGCCTGAGCTGGACTAAGCAGCTCAGTGGTTTCCATCCAAGGAGAGTGGTGTCTTCCTGGGTGACAATCCAGAGGCTCGTATCTCAGAATGGCCTTCACACTCGCCAGATTTCAACCTAATCAGCCCACCTCTTTGTTTTGTTTTTTAAATAGATGTGTCAGACAGCGGTCTCAATCACAAACATCAAAACACCAAATGCTAGAATATCTTTTGGTAAAATTGGTGCTCAGTGGAGTTACAGAGACTTGGAGAATCAAATCCAAGGTGCAGTGAAGCTGTTCTCGTGGCCCAGGACCTCAAAATGATGCTTTATGTTGGTTTTCCTTTAATTTGTATGGGTTAACCGTATATTGCCATGTGAAAAATCTAAAGCTCCTGTGCATGAGAAGCTTATGCAAAAGGTCAAGACGACCACATGCAGCTGCCCCACAATGACCTACTGTTATTTTTTCTCTGTGTGTGCAATTTACTGTGTTCAAGCCCGCCCTCGTCTGGTATTTTATCAGGGACAAATCAGAGATAAGAACACCAGCTGACTCTGAAAATGTCCAAAATCCCTAATACCACGTCAAACGCATCCCTTTAATATCCACTATTTTTACAAATTTCTGCTTCTAACGAACACGGCACCTCATCCACGATTTCTTTTTTTTTACATTTCAATAATGGCAACACAATTCCAGAGAAATTAAGGTCAACCCAGCGAAATCAACACATTCCACACCAACTAAGAGATGCCAAACAGATCTTAAAATAGGCCGTCCAAATGCAAAGCAGCTTCACTGGCCTGAATAATTTGTGGGAGCAAGTCATTAAAACAATGAAGCTTCTGGGACGTGACATGTCTCCCTGGTTAATCATCATCCTGGATTCAGGAGGGGGTCACGACAGTGTAGTTATATTCAAATAAGGAGGGGGGGGTGCAGCCTGGGAAACAGTGAGTCACTGAAGTTTATCTGCAAATCATCAATGTGTCACAGGAGCAGCAGTCTCAGTCACAGCTTACAGATCATTTTTGGACAAATAGAGAAAAAGCCATGCGTGCATCGGTGATGGGATTATGCAAGAGTTTCATAAGACTGAAAATCATTTAAATTTTTCATCAGCAGAGATTCACACAATCACCCGAGTGACGTTAAAGCACAAAACCCCACCGAACCCAGCTCGACAAGAAAAAGGACCCTGTATCCCGGCGTGATGTGTGCAAAGACAAGCCATGACATGAAGTATTAATCTGCGTGAACCTTAATTCATCGGGCACACATTTAAAAGAAATAAATACGAAGTTCAACTAAATAAAAAGAACCGTCATGTTCACCACGAGGAAATATGTGGCATCCTTGCATTTCCTTGTTTTCCAGGTCTAGTTTTATTTATTAATCATCTGGGAACTGTGGCTCCAACAACAGGAAGTCAACAAGCTAATTCCCTTTTTCAAATGCAATCATATTTATTAAAAGATTGCGAGGAGAAAAAAAAAAAGTTGTTACCTGAATTACATCATTTAGGAGCCGCGTCCTTCCATTGAAACATTTCAGCTAAAAATCATAAGAAACATTCAACACGCGTCTCATCTCAGCTCGACTTGTTTTTGGTAGCTGCTGTTTTCCTCGACTTCCTCAAAGTTGGCGGGACTCTCACTGATAGCGATGTGACGCAGAGCTAAAGTAGCATCCACGTGATCACAGCACAAACACAGGAACAGCGGAGGATATCCACGAATTCACTCCTGCTGCTGATCCAGGTCCCGATTACAGAGGCAGCAGTACGAGCAGAATCGCGTCCCCCTGACCCGCCACACCACCTCTGGCTCTTCCAACGAGCTGTCAAGGCGTTAACAAGCCACCTGAGAGAGACGGGCCCGATTTCATACCTTCCCACTCTGTGATGAGTCACGCTCGCGGCCCCTGAAAGGTCTGTTTATTAAATTCCAGAGTTGAGCACCCAAAGGCAAAAACAGGCTGCATCCACACAAATCCTCACTGACTCACCCCATGTCATCAAACATGCCAATATGTGTTGCTCGGCATTGGATCTACATGATTTGGGCTTAGCACCGCACACATGTAACAGGTAAGCACACCCTTTTCAGAGAACTAAGGGTTAGAGGAAAAGACAGTGGCAAGCTTTGGTCGCCACAAAGCAACCTCCAAATCATCATCTTCAGCATTTTCTGCCACTATCACACAGATTAAGATCGTGCCCATCGCTTATTGAAAAAAGCGACCACTCTTTTTCAATTTCCTTCAGGCATCCATAATAACATTTCAGAAATGCTCTCACTTTTCTTCCCTCTCGCCCTTTCCCACATTTGCAGCAACACAGAGAAGAATATCCGACGCATCGCGACGCACTTTCCAAAAGCACGGACCAAATCATGCACGCACACGTAGATTTCCACCAAAGCCGCTCACATCACGTGGAACTCATTTTTGTAAGAGCGTGCAGCACAACACAGGCGCTGCACCTTCCCAGCGTGAGGTTAGTGAAGCCTGCATCAGTGCGGAGAAACAGATCCAGTCCTTCCCTCACAGCTGAGCTCCTCACTCAGGTTCCAGCCTTTGTGTCCACAAGAAAACAAGGGTTGGAAATGACTGTGGTCACTTTAGAAAACTAAAGCTTTAACATGACAAAAACGAACGCTAACACAACGGTATCACTCTGAAGCTTTTGTGGGAGTGAAAGTGATTAACGTGGCTGCAAAACAATTATTATTTTTTATTCCAAATCACCGTGAATGAAAGATAACAGTGTGTTTTCTTCTGCTGCTGACATGAGATCCCACAGAGGAAGTTCTCTTCTCTCACACGCTGCACAGCCTCCACCTGTGTATCAAACCATCAAACAACAATGAAAATATGCAAATGTCTTAGTCATCGGTGCTGCCGCTCGCTTTTTTCTGTCACTCAGCTAAACCGAGCAGGTGCAGAGAGAATTGAGGCCGAGATCTGGCTTATGGAGCGGTACCGACTGCTTGAAAAGTTTCTGGATTCACTGCTGAACGCTTATTTGGAGACTAAATAAACTCTGCAGGGAGGGAGGCGAGCTTCAGATGACACTGTATGCATTTCCATATTTAAAATTAAGCTACTATCCAAATCCTAAGGCTGGGTGAATAATCAGATTTTAATTTCAAAGGCCTTTTTGGCTTGCAACAATTATTTTCAACGCCTCCCTTAAAGCTCAAAGTCGCTGTTTAGTTCAGCTCCAGCCGAGAGCCTCAACAAGATCAGTCCAGATAAATTAACGCACGTTTCCAGAGGAAAACCTTGAGAAGCATTATTAACAGTTGCCTGCAGCTGCCTCGGTCTCCAGATCTATCCGGTCCACTTAAGGCAGCGGCTTGTTTTCCATGGTTTGCCCCACGGCTGCCAGTCTGCTGCCTCCCGGAGCTCTCATCGCTCCAACAGTAGAGGCAGGCTGCTGTAAAAACAGCAACTACTCTGGGCCTAACTGTTCAGTTGATACATAATCAAAGTCATGCACCACAATTCCCATTGATTAGCATCAGCCCTTCTGCTCAGATTCTCAAAGTACTGCATGTGGTACCAAAAAAGTAGCAGGTACAAGGCACAATCCACAGTGGAGTGTTAGTGAAGATAAAGTCAGTTAGCTCAGGGCCATATCAGACACGGCATAAACAATTGTGTAAAAGACGTACCATCATGATAGCCGAGAAGCTGCGTGAAGACAGGCGGCGAAGGTACAAGTACTGCGCTTCTCTGGACCAGCAGAACTTTCGGCTGCACTTGAGCAGGTCAGTGCTGGTCTGGTCAGAGCCAGGCTGATCCCTGTGCACGCAGGAGAAACAATGTTACAAACATGACCAGCAGTGAATGAACATGTAAAAAAAGAAAAAAGAACATGACAGGATTATTTCAAATTTCACTGTGCTTCTCTTCGTCTAAAGGGCACAGAGAAAGGTAGATCCGTTTCTTTAGAGGATGCTGTGACCTTAAAATATAGCGATTTGTTGAATAGCACTGAAATATTTAAAAGGGCATGTCTCAGAAAATCATTTTGCCCAAGTGTAGCGTCAAGAGATGCTTTGCACCAGGCGGCGGAGCGGTCTATTTTTATACAGCATGAAAATTAATAAGCAGACTCTCCAAACTTTCCTGAGTTATGTAATTACTTCAAGTGTGCACCCACATGTTCCATCATAACCTTTTACACAGTTTACAACAACATTAAACATTAAAGACAATGCACTTTCAAACTGATTATAGAGGAAAACAGAGCTGCAGAAATTTAAAGCAAACCCTCTGGACTCCACATTTTTAACCTTTGACTCTACTAGAGCAGCTTTGCATGATTTACAGTTCAAAATAATCTCTATTTATCTCATACTATCTAATGCAGCCTCATCCTCCCTCTCCTGTCAGGCCATCCTTCTTCTGATTGGCTACCCCTCATTTGAACAGCAGGTGGGTGGGGCCTGTTTAGATCCTAACATGGTGCCTGAGATACCCATTTTAGTAATATACCCACTTTCTGTGCTTCATCCAAAGCCAAATGTAGAAAGAAAAAGTTCAATTCTGACCATGTTTAATATGAGCATCCATCACTGTAACAGTATATACATATGATGGAAACTTTAAACAGAAGCTTGAGTAGAATTAGCCACGTTTCTCTCTCGTGCATGACGCTGGCTCAAACCAGCTCCACCTGAGAAGACCCGGCAGACGCAGTTAACACAGACTTTTATCAAACTGATCTCCGGCTTCATTTAAGGAGCAGCGTCTCTGACCTGAACGCAAACAGCAGGTCCAAACCTGCGCTGAACATGTTCTCTGCCAAAGTCAGACAACGTTTTCTTTTTGACCCCCTTATCTCCACGGCATTGTGTCAGAAATGTGCTGAGACGATCTGAGTGGATAAAGGCAGATATCACGAGACGGTGCAGAGAGGGAAGAAAGCAGATTTCCAGTGCGTGACTAAACCTGAAGGTTTACACTTTCAACACACACTCTGTGAATGCGTAAGGAGGGGATCTGGATTTCTAGGAACACCTGAAGCGTGCCCGGGCATTAAATGCTGGTGCGTCTCCTGTGACTTCCCACTGAATTCCCTTCTGTGCCGAGTTAATATATCTCATCATATCCTGCAACATTAAAAGGGTGTTTAGATGTTTCAGTAGCTCACTTCCTACAAGCAGATGGATATTTATCCTGGCATTTATAATTACGCTACTACTAAAAGCCGGATACTCAGAGGGTAATATAAAACAGAAAACCAAACCTTTTTAATCCCTAGTATGAGCCAAATATCCTATTTGCTATATCCATATAAAAACAGCATGTTTTGCAGACCCTCTATGAATTAATTTGGGAAAAAATGCACCCTCCTACTTTGTTTTTGTTTTTGAATTACAGTTATTAAATGCAGTTAAAAAAAAAAAACAACCCTTTCCATGTATTTGCATTCTGTAATTATCTGAAGTAACTAAGTAGCTGCGTCTGCATTTCATGACGCTTTCACTGCTCTAAAGACTGATACAAAAAAGGAAGCATTTCTCCTTTAATCGCCCATCTATTTAAATAAATACTGCTTGCTAGCTTGCATGCATGCAATTGTGCTGCAGATTAATATGAAACATTTCAGCTGGTAAAACCTGACATAGCTTTCATTGCATGGCACACACAGGACACGCAATGCATATGTCAGCAGCGCTTGTGATCGACAATTCAGAAGTAGCGGCATGATTTTTTATAGTGCGTCTGTACTTACAAAGCAATGCAGTCATCGGGGTTTAAAATTCTCTCTACACCACACATGACTTCCAGTTTGTCTTTTATTTCAATTTGATTTGCATTTGTGAAGTTATGACACTAGGAGTCCATTTTTTCCCATCTCCCGACATTCCTGGGATTCATAACTGGATCCACTCTAAAAGTTAATCACTTCTAAGTTGGGTCAGGAATGTCGAAATGGCAAATCTGCCCATAATTTTTTTGTAATCCTGCTAACAGACAGACAAACAAAGAGATAAACTGAACCAATCACATAATCTGCTGGGTGGAGGTAATTATGGCTGAAACATGAACAGCTCAGTAACCTAAAAACCAAACATCACTCTGCTGCAACCATCAAACTGATACTTGCAGATGACGGACTTCACAGAAGTTACATTGTTTGGAGTCTGGTTTTTACACGCATGCACGCACTTGTATAACAAAGAATAAATGTAACAAAAAAAACCAGAAGTATTTACATATTGCGGGGCATGAAAGGCCAGACAAACTGTATCAATACAATACAGGCCAACATCAAAGCTACATACAAGGACAAAGACGGAGGAGTGAGATGATTTACTTCTAAAGTGTGGCTGATGGGGCCAAAAATGCTGCCACGATACAAATGTGACACTGGTTTCTTTGAAGTCTGAAGGCGTGACGCAGAAAATGCTGCTGCAAAAGTCGAAGGTCAGGTCGGGGTTCGGCATCCGGGCCAGGCGATGATGCGTAATACACATTCAAATCTTGAACAGCAGCGCGACTCCAGCTTAAAGCCGTTCAGTAGTAGTTGTGTCACTCCTGACCCCTTTTATTGTGGGTTAGCGCGCGTGCTGAGCGGTGTGAGAGCGCGTGATTTTGAACTTTGATTTGGCAGAATAATATACTGCAGTAATTATTAAGGTGGGGAGATAAAGCTCTATAGCTAAAGCAGTCTGTAACTTGATACTTAAGGTATCAGTGAAAAATGTAAAACACACTAAACTACAGTGATTTTTAAAGTAACTGCTACAATTTTTTTTAAACTGGAGTGTTTATTGATCCTTCTGACAACTTTTTTTTTTTAAAAAGGGAAGAAATTAAATATCAATCTGCATACACGAGTTTTAGTTTCATTGTTGCTACATCCAGAATTCCAGGGAAGAAATAAAAAGTATACAAATGATACACTTGTTGTTAGAGGGTTAAATTCACTTAATAAAATACTGGCTTTTAAGAAGAAAACATTTCCAATCCCCAACTGGAATTATATTTATGAACAGATTAGCTCAGTGTGGTTGCTTTGAAGGAAAATTGGTGCAAATTGAACTTGTGTCTCCCTGTAGCGAGAAGCACGTGTCTCTTTTCCATTCCTCCTTGTGGCATCTAGTGACCCAGATGGTCATAATTTTGATATATTTGTCTTATAGATCCTGCCTTTGTTACTTTACGGATTATGCCGTGTAACTCGGACACCGTGACTGTGCCGTGTGAAAGAAACCAAATTCCTTTCACCTCCTTTGTTCTGCGGAACCTGAAAAACCTGAACAAATAACAATAAAACGACCAAAAAACGTTTTCCCAGATCAATCTGTTGCGTCCCCCGCTAAACTGCAACTCGAATTCTGAAACATCAGGATATAAAAACACATCTTTTAGAAGAAACCATCCACTGCATGCAGCACACTTCTCCCAAACACCAGATTTCTGTGCATATTCATGGTAATCCGACTCACCCCGGGGGTCTCCACAGCTTCCTGCCGGGTGGCAGAAGCTCCCGTTTGTTTAGGGGTACGATCCCCATCGCTGCCTGCATGATCGTGATGAACTTCTTAAACTTCATCTTCTAACTCAGCAACAGCATCGCAGGGACCTCATCACTAACTGCTGCTACACTTCCTGCACCCAACCTGAAGCAAATTCAGCTTCCACGAGTGTCTGCTCATCTCCTGTGGCATCATCAAACTTGTCCGTTCTTGCTCCTCAGCGCATCAGCTCCTGAGCCACAGATCGTGCGTCCAGAGCTGCGCGGTCCCCACGGCGTGGCCACTAAGGGTCCTGTCCTCAACCGCTGACTCCGACAGATGTCCTTTTGGCTTTTCCGAGCGAGCGAGGATGAAAGGAAAACAAACGGCCACGTTCCTGCCGGGAGGTGGGCTGGCCGAGAGGGGATAACAGCACGTCACTCTTACATAATTCGAGCTTCTCTGGACATTACACTAATGAAAATGCAGCTTCTGCCACCACCGCCGCCGCCGCTGCTGCTGCTGCGTCTGCTGCTGCTGTTGCAGCCGCTGGGATAATTGTGGTACTAAGCCCTGACAGATCATGCATGCTCCCCGCCCCCTTCCTCTATAATCCCCCCATCCAGGCTTAGTTTTCTCACCATTTACACCCGGACAGACCCATCTACTTCAAAAAAAAAGAATCTCATGCTGACACACCCCTCATCACCACAGCTAACCTCTAATGGAAGAAGATTATTAATGACAAAACTCTGACCAAACAACTTTAAGCTGCAATCAGTCTGCAATTCAAGATTTGCACAGAACAGCTGTGATGCCACAACTCATTTTCACACCCGTGTCTTCTTTCACTGGAGAAGATAAATATACGAGGCTTTGATTACAGGCACAATATTAGTGAGGTGGTGTTGCAACACTCCATTAACGCATGCATCCATTCTTTTTTTGGATGCATGAAATTCACACCTTGATCTGAGCCACTTAAACTGAAAAGACAGCCTTTTCCTCTTTGATTGGCTGGCTGCATAACAAGTTTCCACGAGCCGAAGAGGCAGAATTTCACAAAACCAAAAGGTGCAGGCCAGGACTCAAAGAGTCAGATGATGCCTTGACTTGCAGTCTGCAGCTCACTTCTCAAAAACGTGAGTGCATCCTCTCTGTTCTTAAATCGTAGATGGATAATTGTTTAACATTTGTTTTGCAACCATTCGGTTTTGTTTTTTGCTCATTAGTAAACTTCAATAATCCATCCCCAGTTCCCCCCTGCGTGCATCCTTCCCCCTCCCTCCCACTTCGCTATAAACCCTCGGCGCGCACGCGACGCCAGCACGCAGATTAAATGTATCTTGCCATCCCTGAGTCACCAGATGACAGCAGGCTGCCATGTCCTGAGAGGTTTGAAATAAATAAATAAGTCTTTGTGGCCTCTTGATGAGCTGCCAGCCAATGCAAACTCCGGACAGAATTTATATTCAAGCTGCTTGGATGTCTGGATTACGGCTCTGGATGGCCGTGCCATGAGAGCTGCTGCAGATTTCACTGAGCAGGAGAAATCCCTGAGCACTCCAAAGAGAGAGGAGGGGGCAAAAATGCCAGGAGCGCAGCGGGGGAGACACAGAAATAGCAAGACTATTTTTAAAAACACTGGATAACAGCAACATGCAGGGAGAGGAGGAAAAATGAGGAGAGGGGTTTCTTTTGGCTTCACCCGGTGCGTCTTTTTGGTCAGATGACCCCCAGATTAAGAGCATCGGCTGGACCGAGAGCAAAATTCACACAGCAGAGTGACAGGCGGTTTTTGTCATAATCCAACACCTTGCAGTAATCTCACAGGGAACATTCATCCAATCCAAGCTGAAGCCGGAGAACAGAACGTATGTGTTTGTGTGTGCGCGTGCGTGCGTGTGCGGAGGGTTACAAAGGCCACGCAGACTAACACGTGTGCAAACATGCAAAAGCAAGCAAGCAATCACACCTGTGCACACACCTGGCGCTTGGATAAAGATGATCTGGTTCTTATGTAGCACTTTTACTCTACTAAAGCGCTTTATACAACACGCCTCAATCACGCATTCAAACAAGCACGTTTTGAGCGAGTTGGGGCATCTTGCCCAAGGATACTGCAGACTGAAGCAGGGATTGAACCACCAACCTTCCAATAAACAGGTGACCTGCTCTACCTCCTGAGCTACAGCCGCCCCATGGTTTCCTTGGACAGATACCTACCAGCCTAAGCTGCTGAAAATGCTTCAGGAAACAGTTTGGGACATAATGCCCGTGAAACGCAAGATTAAATTAACACATGATATTGGCTAGTGAGGCTGAGGAGCTAACTGTTACCTGCAGCTTTGAAATAAAGGTGGAAATGCCAAAAACTGCAGTTCCCCTAGCAGCCACTTGAGGGGGGCTCTAAAAGCAAGTCAAAGCCCATAGACCGCCATGTTAAAATGCCCAATTTTTACAGGCTGGTATAAACTGGGGTGTGGTTAAACCTTTTTATAGCTCATCTGTTTGCATACTTATCATGCTTGAAGTGATAGTATTTGGATACTTTGACAGGTGTGCCAAGATGTGTCACCAACAGGTGTCTGCTAAGCATCACTTCACTGAACTGGGCTTCTACACCATGCTAGAGCTGCTGGTGCCTTCTGGAGCGTAATGAAGTTGCTTACAATCGCACAACCGCACAATTTATGGCTACTAACCAAGCCTGCTAGTCTTGCTGGATGATTTCGCGTAACACCCTCTCAGTCTCAGTCGCCCCCCTGGATCCAAACAAAACAAACTGGCAGCAGCCAAAACATTGATTACTAACACTGATACTTCAAAACGTGAAGTCCAGAACCCAACAAGAGGCGGTGGCGGGCACAACAAACCCCGCCCCCGGCAGATTTTTTAGCTGATTTGAGCGTTGTCCGTCTCACACACATGTCACTCTCAAATTATGTACAAATTTAGCAAACAACAAAGTTATATACGACTATCAGGTGTCACAATCAGATGCCACACAAATTATTTGGGCTGCTCCAAAAAACAGTTCCGTCCTCCACAGACAGAGGGCGCCATCACGGGCCTGACCCTTCCAGGTGTGTCACTCCTCGGCGTTTACATTAGAGTCTGCGCTTTGGTGGCTTTTTGGCAGCATCTGCCTCGCCCATGACTACACAACACACTAAACACACTGCACACTAACTTTATACTGCAAACACGCTAAAAGCTCTCAAATCTCAAAACTTTCCGTCTCACTGTCTCGTTGCCATATAATTTTCTGACCTATGCTGATATCCTTTAGATTCCCACATCTTGTCCGAGTTTGAAGCTTCACTGATGAAGGACTTCATTCTGAAATACAGTTTTTTTTCCAAGTTAAACATCACCCTGTCATGAGAATAAAGCCAAACAGTGCCTTGACCTTTTGAACTGCTGCATGCACGTGTGTTTCAACAGTACAATTCAGACCAAGTGCTTCATCTGCTGCTTTAACCAACATTTCTGTTTCGAATCCAGTCAAAAATGATCAATCTGAGAATGCACACAGCGCCGAACATGCAGCTCAGGCCTTTTACTTTTTAAAAAAAAGGCTCAAATAATTATTTATGAAGGCAGAGGTAAAGTGATTCACGCTTCCAGCTAATTCCTTTATCACTGCATGTTTTTACTTTTTAATGAGAACGATTTCTGTTTTTGTCTCCTCTCCCCACAGGGTGAACAAATGTGGCTGGAGTTGCTTGGTCTTCTTAATGCTTTTACATAAGCAGTTTGTTTCTCTGCCCCTTGTCACTTCCCCACATGTTGGAGTAGCGCTGCGGTGCTGCATTACTAAGGCCCGGGCCATTATGCAACGTCCGTATGCAATGCATGTGAGCGCCAGATGGAGGGACACACGCCACTCACAAATCTGGGATGAGAGTGTGCAGACAGAAAGGGAAAGGGGAATCAGTGTGCACATGCCCTCCGCAGGTATAATCTGGATCAGCTGCATGCATGTAGTGACACGGAGGGGTGAAGTAAAGAGTCAAAAAGCAACATGAGAGAAAAAAAAGAGACATTACTCAATTTATCTGCAGTCGAAAGCTGGGTCTCTCTGCTGGAAGTGTTTCCATTCAACAGCAAGCACACAGATGGAGCACCGAGAGCGCAGATCAGCGAATCGGTGCCCTGCAAGAAGCCACCTGACCCGGCTGGCACCCCATTCGAGTCAGTTAAACGCAACTTTTTCGGGATTCACCCCTTTAAATTCTGGGCTGATGTATTAATAAGTCTGTTTATCTCGTTTGGGTTAATAATAACTAATTTAATTTGGTGATCCAGGAAAAAGAAACTTCTTTATATAAATTAAAGGCCTGTTTTTAAAGTCTTTCAGGATTTTGATCATTAAGCCTGAAAACACAGACGCGGTAAGTGCACCATCGAGCTGCAGTTATGAAATATGAATCAGCAGAGTACAACAAAGCACAGCCCACTGACAGACTACTGAAGAGTGAACATGCCCAGGGTGCTGAACCCATATATATATTATATATATATATATATATATATATTTTTTTTTTTTTTTTTTTTAATGAGTAGTGCATGTCTTCTTCTTTTGGCTGCTCCCTTTAGGGCTCACCATCATCATCTGCCTCCATGTCACCCTAACCCATTATTAACATTATTAACCCATTATAGTGCATCATTACATTAAAATACCAGAGTTTGAAAATATAGAATGATTATAAAATGGTCTTTGAATGGTTTGTGAATTAGCAGATTAAACATAGCGAGTTGCCAACGTGCTAACTGTCAGTCCTGCATGCTGAGAGGTCTCGGAGGGCTGCGGCTTTGAGCCGAGATGCACCGACTGCAGTGTTCCTGGCCCAAGCGTGACCTGCTGATACTGATTTTTCCCACTCTGAGAACTACAACTGACAGCATATACAAACAAAAACCAGCTTTTCTTCAAGGTAAAATATTATTTTCATTAAAAAAAGCATCATTAAATGTTACAATTCACCCCAAACTGCAGTAAGTTACAGGATCTTCTCTCACTTAAACACCTGAAAATTAAGCGCTCTGCTATTGCAGTGGGTTCATGAGATTTGCAAATGATCACATTCTGTTTTTATTTACATTTTACACAGCATCCCCAGCTTTTTTTTTTTTTTTTTTTTTTGGAACTGCATTTGCGCTTTACGCTGCTGAAATCGACATCTCGCTGCCAAGAACTGCACAAACACACATATCAGGAAGTGTTTCTACAAGGCCAGATAAACACCGCCGCGTGGGAAAGTTTTATTCAAATTGTCATTTGATGGCTACTTCTTTTCAGACACAAGCAGCAGCCTCCAGAGATACAAATGTACAAGTGCCAAACCTGTAGTGGCCACTTGTTAAAATGCACAATTTTACAGGGTTAAAAAGCACGTTTACATCCCAGTACAGCCTGCCCCTTCATAACAACTGTGTGGTGACTGTTTGTTTTTTTTGGCTACTGTCAGTTTTAAGTAATTTCTATTGCTGCTGTGATTTGCAGGTGTCCTGAAACAGGCAGTTGTAGCCAACAGGTGCATCTTAGGCCTCACCTCTGTCAGCTGGAGTACCTGAGGCTTTAAAATGCTTGTTGCAACACGAAGGGTGATGTGCTCTGGCTATGCCCATCTTTTGCATACAGTCTGATTCAACCCCATCTTTCAAGTTGTTTCTAACTTCCATCCTTTATTTCTTTGATTCTTAAAGATTCTCATTTATAAGAAGAAGCGCATGTCAGCAGATAAAATGTGCAAAGAAATGTATCTGAAGAAGTCTGTTGTTTTATGCATTGTTTATGTGCTCACATGTGTATCATTTGAGGCAGATATTAGTTTATAATTTTCTATGCAATGAGCTGATATGTCTAAATGTTTGTAAATTGTTAGTATATGAATAATAACGCTAATAATAATCTAGAATAAACAGGTGGAAACACTCCCAGTCTGCCTCTAGTGTGCTAAAACTGGTAGGAAGCGCATGAATACGCACACACACACGCACACACACATACACACATACAGCTACGCGCAGGCCTGAATACAATGTAGGTCATACCTGGCGTTTGGATAAAAAGAAACTATCAAATAAATTAAAATGTAACTCACTGCTGCCTTCAAGGACCAAGATAAAAATGTTATTTATAGTTAAAGCCGTCAGAAAAACACTTTAAATTTCCACAGGCTGCAGTAACGCTGTCGTAAAATGGCAGTGCGCGCCACTAACACGGTGAAAGCAAATCGATACTCGCTGCGGACGATAGCGCACCTACTCACCAGGTGAAACTTCGCGTGTCCTGCTTTTATGTGTCCGCAGACAGCAGAGCAATCCCAAAAGCTCGACAAGACGGAGGAAGGGTGAGGAAGATGAGGGTTTTGACGGGACAAAGTTTTGGCGAGGAGCGAAAAATCCGTCTTCCTGGTTCTCTCAGGTATGTGGGCGTAGCTTAGCTTCAGGTGTAGCTACTGTGTGCGGCTCCGCTGCAGTTTCACTCATGACCTTTTGGGCGGTGCCATTCTCATGAGTCACCTTTCCTGTGTCATAAAAGGGACTTTTATACCGAAACTGTCCACTCACCAGCTACTTTATTAGGTACACCTTGTTGGACCAGGCTGGGCAGAGACTCAGCAAAGTGCTGGAAACAGTCCTCAGAGATTTTGGTCCATTATGACGTGATAAGATCACGCAGTTACTGCAGATTTGGCTGCACATCCACGATGCAAATCTCCCCTTCCTCCACATCCCAAAGGTGCTCTGTTGGACTACGATCTGGTGACTGTGGATACAGTTTGGGTGCAATGAGCTCACTGACGGGAGTGGCTCAAAATAAATAAATAAATCAGTCTGACACATTTAACCTTTGTCACATGGTGTGTTATAATGCTGCTAGCCATCAGAAGATGGGGGCACTGTGGTCATAAAGTGATGGAAATGGTCAGCAACGATACTCACATAGGCTGTGGTGTCTAAACAGTGCTCATTAAGGGGCCCAAAGTGTGCCACACCATTATACCACCACCACCACCACCACCAGGCTGAACCTTTGATACAAAGCAGCTTTCATGCTCTTTACACCAAATTTTGACCGTTCCATCCAAATGTGGAAGCTCATCATGTTTTTCCAGTCCTCTGTAGCCCGTACAAACAGTAGCTTCAGTTCCCTGACGCGATACCTCACATGTGAGTTACTGCTCAAAGCAGTCTCTCCATTTTCCTCTGACCCCTGGCATCAAAAAATAAGTTTTTGCTCAGAGAACTGCTGCTCACTGGATAAGTTATCTTTTTTTGGACCATCTCTGAAAAGCCCTAGAGACGTTTGTGTGGGAAAATCCCAGCAGATCAGCAGTTCCTGAAATACTCAGACCAGCCCATCTGGCACCAACAAGCGTGCAATTCAAAGTCACATTTCTACCTCACTCTGATGTTTCGTGATAGCCTTAGTAAACACTCGATCTTCAGCTGTGTGAAGCTAATCTTCCACTCAGATGTTAATCTTGTCTCTGTTCACAGAGCAGAAACTCAGTGAGCGTGGAGCTCCTTAAAGAAGCTCTGACTTTTCATAAATTTCAAAAGCGAAACTTTTTATTTTTATTTAAGTCCATTAAGGACTGGAGCGAGCTTCCCGACAGTTGGAACACATTTATAGATGCTGGGAGGTGGTATGAAGTTTTCATATCTAACTTAGAAATAAAAATACAATAAACTGAACATGTTACCAGATTGTCATTTAGCATGTAAAGGCCAAATGTACTATAATTCAAACTCTCTTGCTAAGTAAATACAATAAAGATAAAAGGAAGCATTTATATAGCCTTTATATACTTCTGTATTCTTTTGTTATAGTTATTTCAGCTGCTGTTCTGCCCGGTAACAGCTCTGGTGTTTATTTCACAGTATGCATCTACTGTTGCTTCATTTGCTTTGTGCTAGTTTCTATCATATATCAGAATCTGCAAAACGTGTCAGTGATTCAGGCCCGTGCTGCCCACTCCTATTGTTATTACTCATGCGGTACATGTGTAGTGATATAAAACTGGTATGACTGGTCTAACCTGCTCAGTTGAGACCCTGTGGACTCTACTCTCTTTGTAAACAGAAAAAAAGTGAAAAAGCTGTTCACAATCTTCAGCCATTGTCAGAAGACTAAAGCTTGGCTCAGTAAAGAGGGGTAGTTTACACCTGCTGTACACTATAACCTTACCACTATACAATATATAGAAATATAGGGTATTCAGTAAAAGCCATAGATGCTGTCCTTTATTTTATAATAAAACAACATAATGCATTTTTTTTGCTGTTTTTGAAGCAAAAAAAAAAAAAAGTGCGCACACAGATCAAATAAGGATATTAAATATTAATTTATTTCCCTGATACAAGTTTAAAGTATTGCTATGGTACAATCAGAGGCCTATTAATCACGTTAAAGCACTGATTTTTAAACTTTTTAAGGCCTGCGGAAGGCAGAGAAGACAGTATGTACACAGCGCATAGGATCGACACTTTTTACTGCAGAATACAGCACAGTGTGTAACAGGAAGTGAATGTATTAAATAACTATGCAGGTAAAATGTAGGTGTAATGAGGAATGATGCATTACATCCTGATAAACAACAGTGTATCACTTCTTCTTGTTTCACCAACAAAAATTATTATTATTATTAATTTTACTGATATCTTGCAATGATTCGGATTTGAAGAAGCGTTAGAAGAATGGGAGAAGGTGGATGGTCTCTGAAACCTTGCTGGAAGGGATGAAAACCCATCCTTCCATCATCCATCCATCCATCGATTCATCCATCCATCCATCCATCCATCCATCCATCCACAGGGAGCGGGAGGAGGGGTACACCCCACCAGGTCACCGGTCCATCACAGGGGATACAAACTATTCCTACATAAGGTATTCCCTCATTTGATATTTTGATGATAGTGGTGGAGATTGTTTAGTGAAACACAAAATCTTCCACAGTAGGTCTGCAGTTGGGTTGTAAAGGCATGCGGGAAGAGACCTCTCCCATTTGCTGATAACACAGAGCCACAGTGTTGTGACAGCCACCACGTCGCTTCGCCGTAGGGGGAAAGGGTTCCTTTAATTTGTCACATGTTCAAACATCATTATAACATGAAAGTTTGGGAATGTTCCGCATGTTTAAACAGAAGTAAGAGCTAAGACAGCAGCTCTGTGAGCGCTCATTCAGAACGCCTAGCATGCTAAATGCTAATATTAACATCTGGTAAATTGCAAAGTACTGATGAGCTCGATGTGAAAAAGGTGGTGCGTATTGCAATTCATTTTATTTATTGGTAAATTGTGATTTTTAAGCGTAGTCCGTAATGTCTGCAGGACTATAACACACTCATGCAAATGTAAGTGAACGAACAACAACTGAAATCTGGATTTTCATGCATTTATCTGAGAAAAAAAAATCAGAATGATCTTTGAACACAGCTCTAGATAAATACATGATTTGGAAACAAGTTCTGATTTATTTCTGCAGCTGATGAGACGAGAAGTTTATTTCCTCGTGGATCCAGCCACCGAGAAATGTAAACGTTTACAGACAAATCAGAACGTGCAAGCAAAGAAACAACACGGGTGTTTACTAGCAGCAAAGTGAACGCTGGCGGGAGGAGAAGCAGCTTTGTAGTGTTGTACTGCATGTCACTGCAGTAGTTCAGTGATATTAATACACAGGAACACAGACTGTATGCACGTCTGTTAATCGTAGAGGGGTTTCCATTGATTTGGCAAGTTGAGTTTCACTTAAAAATAAAAACAAAGAGGAACAACATCAACCTAATGCATTCACTTTAGAAACAGAAATGCCCCCCACTTTTTTTTATTAACGAGATATAATCACAGAATTCCTATAACACTTTTCATAAAATAAAGAAAAATATTTTTCTGAATTATTAATTCAGATCCTTTTCTTGGAAATTCTGAGAAAATAAAATTAATTAAAAAAAAACAGCTCTTTCTTCCTGAATTAAAATCCCCAAACAGCTTTGATGTCTTCATGCTGAGCCTGCTTAGTTTAATACAGTTTTATTTTTTACAGTACCAGTCAAAAATCTGGACATCCTTTATTCACGAGGGGTCGCTCCACATGCCTGAATTGGTGGATCGGATGCCCTTCCTGACACAACCCCAAAGGGATTTGTGTCTCCTCCCGGAATCAAACCGGGGATCTTTTGCTTGTTTAGGTGAACGTGTAAAACATTACATATTTCATCCATCCATCCATCCATGGCCTCAGACTTAGAGGTGCTGATTCTCACGCCAGCCGCTCCCCACTCGGCTGCGAACCGTTCCACTGTGATCTGGAGGCTCTAGTTTCATAATAACAGTAAATAATCACAGCAACAAAACATCAACTGAGTTCTTCAATGACCTTCAGTTCGTTCAGATTTCTTTGTTATACATCAAATATGTTTATTTTGATCTCACTTTGCTACTAAATAACTGTTTTGGCATAAATCATCAACAGCCCATTGAGAGGTAAACTGAACCACAAATGCACCTTTAAAGACACTGATCACTGATGTACTGTTAGGAATCTTATTGGTTCAGAACAAACATAAAAAAAATATATCTCCCTCCCCTCAGCCCCAACCGGTCACGGCAGACGACTGCCCCTCCCTGAGCCTGGTTCTGCTGGAGGTTTCTTCCTGTTAAAAGGGAGTTTTTCCTTCCCACTGTCACCAAGTGCTGCTCATAGGGGGGTTGTTTTGATTGTTGGATTTACTTTTTCTTCTGTAGGGTCTTTACTTTACAATATAAAGCACCTTGATCATGTCATCATCAAACTTGTCTCAGATAATCAGAAACACCCTCCAAATTTTTGACTGGTACTGTATGTTTTTTCAAGTAATAATCTTCATAATCTTAATTAATATCAACAATATAATATAATAAAAGTGCAGAAACAAAAATAAAATGGGCAGGAAGCTGCTCGTGTTATTGATTTATGGCGATCCATACATAAGCAGCTCTTTGTTCCTTGTAGAAAATATAAGATATAGGAGGGAAAATCAATGATTCAGTTTGATTTTCTTTTAGATCCAAATCTAGGATCAAAAATCACCCGCAAACATTTTTCCAGGAGAGTCAGGCTAGGTAGCAGTACAAACCAGGCTCTACTCCACTTTCATGGTGTAGGTATCTCATTAATTCAGAAAAACAGAGCAGATTTTTTTTTTTTCTGAGATTGATATATCTCCTTAAGCCTGAAACATGGGACCGTTTCTTTCTCGAGTGACTGCATTAGGCTTTCATGAGGAACACAGTGATGCTCGCAGTGGAGAGACTGAGAAAAACAAGTTACTTCTTGTAGTTTGTATCGTGTGATGTTCTGAAGTCCCGACGTCTTCATGCTGTGGGACTGTCAAAGTTCACAAGTGCAGGTGGTTGGAAAGGAGCCGCGACCCTGTTCCTCCTCACTAGAAATCAAGAAGAGAAGATTTTTATTTACCTTCAGGTGATAAAGGTCAGCAGGCGGGGCGGAACGAGACAGTTTCTTTTACACATCTGTGTAGTCTTGTTGGGCGTTTTTTGCCACAGAAGATGAGGTTGCCCATCAAATAGAATAATCTGCCATGCTGCATTTATTTCTGTCATGCTCGAACTGATGTTGCGAGTCTTTCCTGCATTCCCTCGGCAAAGAAGTCTTTAAAGTCAGGCCTTTTTTTTTTTTTAGGAGGTTAGGGGTAACATCTGGGAACACGCTTATCATCCGTCCAAGCCAAAACATTTACTTCGCTTAATTTTACTTGAGGAGACGTGAGTTCATGGCCCAGATTTCCTTCTTTTACCTACAATATTTTCAGTGTTTCTGAGACCCACTGTGTTTTGTCAGAGGCTCTGAGATCAGATTAACTCAGACGTCTGCGGGCTTCCCACAGAGCCTGAGCGGGACCGCTTAATGTAGACTGGAGAACGGCTTCATATAAGCCTGAATGAGGATTTTGTGGTTACGTAAGAGAAGTGCTGTAGAAAAAAAAAAAAAAGAATAAATGAAGGTTTCTTAGGCTGACACAAGGACCAAGGGGCAGAGAGGAGGGGACTGGACTCAGCTGAGTCATACAGCGTGGACGTCAGAGGGGACTTCAGAACCCCGGGGCTGCCGCCGCCAAAGAAGAAAGTTCCAAGAAGATGAGATAAATTGCATGTGAGTGTTAAGCAGGAAGATGTAAGCATGTATTAGATAGTAACGTCTTAGTTTTTTATGCTCATGAGTCACTACGTGATTGTGTTCTGGTTATGGGACGCCTTCAGCAGAGGCAAAACTGAGTCATCATAAGAACCTCCACGTCTTCTGTTCATGATCAGAGGATCAATACAAACTACTAGAATGGGTAATTTGCTGCTTACGCTTTACGGACGACTGATCAAGTCCAGCTGGGTTGTCTGGGTGAGACTGTGTGGGGCTGAAAATGCAGAGACCCCTGAGTTCATTGTGCATGACGTTCCCAAATAAAGCAGAACAACAAAGTATTAGGGAACTATTTGTTTTAATGCACTATGGGTATTTAATAATTTTACTCTGAATAAGGTGGTAACTCATGAACTGGAAATCAAAGAACAACACACCTGTTACACAATGGAAGGAGTTACTCATAGAGCCGTAACACTACAACAAACCTGCGGTCTACCAATACTCACACTCATGGGATCAATAATGGTGATGATCATAACGATTAATATTACTCTTAGTATTGTTTTGTTTTTCTTTCATTACTTGTTTATATTTTCAGTTTACTGCTGTTATTATATCATTAAAATTATTATATATTGGCATCATTGTTACTATTAGTAAAACTATTTCTACACTCGCATACATATTTACAGTTATTCAATTGGAGTCTATCCTCATTCAATTATGATAAAAAAATGCAAGTTTGTATTTTTATGTGGCGTTTCTTTAGTTTTTATGAGCGCCCAAGTAGTGCTGTTAGATTATGATCCTTACTGCAGTCGTTAATGTTCAGTGTTATTGCATCACTGTGTGGATGTGAGGATATGTTGAAATGTTTGGAGCTTTTATGCACGGACTGTGTTGTTCATGAGCCGTTTGGTTGGACTTAAGCACAAAATGCTGCATTTCCTGCTGGAGAGCTTACAGTCACTTCTCGGCACGACCACTAGATGTCCACATGCTCTGTGCTACTTTCTGTTTGTGACTGAATAAAGTAGATGCTGATATGAATGGGACTGAGATCTGCTCTGTATCTACTGGGTGAGGGGGGCGTACAGTCACTGATAGATGTTAAAGCTACAGTTTGAATCTTGTTCACGCCTCGTTCAGCAGAGCTCCCGCTGGATTATGTAAGATACGTAAGATGGTTACTGCACTAAGGGCTGGGGGCCACAGATAGGGTAGGTTTGTATTCTAACAATGAGCTAAAATATGGAATTACGCAACCCATTAAGACTCTGCAATTGAAATTACAGGGCATACCAAGTAGACGTCCAATTCAGAGTCAGATTGGCTTCTGCTGATGGACGGCAGAGGATCGTCCAGAGCGATCGTTGAACTGGAGGCTCGTCTGTCTTCGCTGGAACATAACAATACAATTGAATGTTTTGTAAAGGTGTGTCTGAGCTCCATTAATGTCTGCTTCGAGCTCCGATTTGGAGACAGTTCACAAATTGGCTCAAGTGTGACATTTACAACAAACCTGACGGTTAGAGAAAGTTACCAGCGACTGCCATCTTTGTTGATCACTATCACTAATCATTCAAGACCCTCCCAGGATATTTTGATACATATCAAAAGAAAGATGCAGCTTTAGTTACAATAGTAACAACACAGTGTCATCAATAGCAGGGAAGTGTTAAATGAAAGAAGTGCAAACTGTTGGTATGGTTTAGCCCACAGGAAGCAAACTCCAGAGCTCAAAATGAACTGTGGCTCCAAAAAAGTGCAGTTCCTCTAATGGCCACTTGATGGCTATTAAAAAAACTAAAGCTTTTTTCACTGGATGCCCCTCCTGCAGCAACCCCCCAAGAGATTTGTACAGTTAATAAATGCAGCTCGCAGCTCTCCCCCTGTCATCCAGATACGGTCACTTATGGCTCCAAAAAAACAACAAATCCCTAACCTCGAGGCTTCAGATTGTGCAGTCCAAACAATGTCCACATCAAAATATAAACTTCTCTAATTGAAAACTGGAATTTGATATGAGAGCGGCACATATGAAGTACCTGTTTTCAAAGCCTTCTTCCTCTTTTCGGGTGAATTCCAAAGAGTCTGCAGACCCGCGGAGAAGATCTGGTTGAGTTGAGGAACTGCAAACTGATAAAAGCAACACGTCATCAGTGGATGTGTCAGGAAAAGCCTCTAATGAGAAAACATACAAACAAACATACAAACAAACAAACAAACAAACAAACAAACAAACAAACAAACAAACAAACAAACAAACAAACAAACAAACAAACA
>JAVDPK010000003.1:171379-182212 GCA_034780415.1 Cichlasoma orientale
AAACAAACAAACAAACAAACAAACAAACAAACAAACAAACAAACAAACAAACAAACAAACAAACAAACAAACAAAGGGGGGTCTTACAGTTTCCATCCAGGTTGTCCATGCTTTGGGCTTTCTTCTGCTCCTTCTTCTCTTTCAGTGGTGACAGAAACTCCTGAGAGGCCGACTTTGCTTGGATGGAATTTTTCTTCCTCTTTGAAGATGCTCCTCTTATAGCTTAAATGCACAGAAAAAGAGTGTAAAACCAAAGCCAGGGTTATGCAGGGAACAGAATGGTGGCAGGTCACGGTGACTTACGGTGACTCTTTTTGAAAACAGTCTTGCCCATGAATTTCAGAAATCTGTCTGCATAAAAACTGGGCCTGTGCACCGACACCGTGTCCTGAAATGAAAAGAAAGCACACGCGTGAGGAGCTTCATACATAAAGGATAAAACGACTAATTGTAAGGAGACGTGAGGAGAGGTGTTACAGACCCCATCGTGCACAAGAGCCTTCCAGGAGTGTTCCACCTTCTTAACGAACCTGAAAATTGTTAAAAAATGAAAAATCAAGAAAGCTCAGTATGTCACGTTGTTCACGTATTCAACCCGTTTTTTGCCAGATTTCTGATTGGATTGTAAACGATTCTCTTGCTTTTAACCACCTGTGTAAATATTATAAATAATATAAGCGAATTTGAACTTTCCCCGGCTGCCGTTATAAACGAGATTGTGCTCGGACGGACTTGCCTGGATAAATAAAGGTTATGCACCACCTTGTGGTACAAAGTGGTATTACACAAAAGCACAGGGGCCGATATCTTTTCAACACAGTACATACAGTAGATGTTTTCAACATAAAGTCATAGCGGTTGTTTCGTCACATTCTGTTGATAGTTTTAGTTCATTTTGGAAGGTTTCAAGCTACTTTTTAAACAGAGGAATTTACAGCCCTGCTGTATCCTTATTTTTGACTATTGGGGACAGTAATACGCAGAAAGAACAGGCTTTTCTTTTACATGCCGTCCATGCTCCCGACTGCTTTGCTTCCACTTAGTTGTGGGTTTTTGGACTTGGATCGCAAGTGGACTGCACCTCAGCCAAGACTGCTTTGATTTGGCCATGAGAGACAGGGACAGATACCATTTTGCAGGATTTTCTAGCTTTAAATAATAAATGACAATATAGTTTGTGTCTATGGAGCCTAATGCAGTGAGTGTTTAAGCTGAGTTAAATGTTGCTGAAGCAGGAAAACAAGGTAAAAAAAAAAGAACCATAAAATAGCAAACTAATAACACCAAGAACTACAATAAGGAAACAAGAGCAACAAAAAGAGTCAAATTTCTTTGACTATTTTAAGTAATTCTTAAAAAATGTTTCTGCAGACAAAAGAATCTCTTGGAAATATGGACGGCTGTTGCGGGTCCAGCTGGGACTGTGAGACAGTTTGTCGTCCTCGTGTTTTTGTTTTGTGCGTTTTGATGCTGCAAGCTCACCTGTACGACTGAAGAATGTCGATGATTCCTAAGAAGATGAGCAGATTCTCGTCTTTATGCTTGGCAGGAATTCCACCCAACCTGGGAGAAAATGATGGTGATTTTATGGTTTTTAATAAAATCATACTGTTGAATGTCTGAATGTTTTCCACATTTAAGATCATCTCAGTGAGCAGTTCGGTTCAAATGAAAGAAGTTTGTATAAGAAGCCACTAGAAAAATAAGAGAAGAGTTCTTATTATTAGATCTGACTGTGTGCAAACCTTACCAAATAGATTATAATAAAATCAACTTCCTTTAAGCTAAAAATAACTGTAAAATGAAACCAGGCTGTGATCTGAGATATTAAATCTGTATTTTCCTCCATCTCGTGCCCTGCACGGCCCAAATTGTTTGCTTACGTGTCATCATCTGCCACCGGCTCTGGGTCCTTGACGCTCCCCTGGATCGACTCGAGGGCGGTGGAGTAAAGGACTTTCTGTCCTCTCCTGCTGTCGCATCTGCTTCCTCTGCTCAGCGGCTTCCTATTCAGAATATGAATCCCCAGCAGGAGGCTGTAGTCCATGATCTTAAAGCTCTCCAGGACCTGATAGGGGACCAAAGCGGAACTTAGGGAACCAAATTTAAGAAACCCCCTTTGAGCATTTCATACTCACGTTTATTGTCACACTTCAGTTTCCTTAGTTAGTATTAAATATTTAACCTTCACTGTCACAATATTTTAAATATTTAAATGTTAGACATGCCAGTGGCTACCAAGTCTGAAACTAGGGCATCAAGTTCCCCGGAGTCCACTGGTTCACAGCGAGTCTATCTCAGCGAGTCGACCACCAAGAAACCTCCAGGGCTGAAAAATGAAGTGCCTAAAAACAATTGCAGCTCCTCTGCTCAGTCTCCATAGACTCCCAGGGTAAAATGTCCAACTTTACAGCATCAAAAAACATCCTTAGACTTTAAAATTCTAGTCCAGAAACTAGTGGATGGCATCACAGTTCCCGCATCCATCTTTTATACTGTCTGTGGTTTAAGCCAGTGTGGGCTGCAGCCCTCTGGTGGGCCTCAAATGCACTGCAGGTGGGCCATTAAAGATTTCTTTTATAAAAAGAAACAGCTAATACAGCAGCCAAGAGAATAAAAATGATCCATAAACCTTCATTTTCTGGCTTTTTAAAAAAATCCTGAACTAGTTTTGTATTTTCAGTAGAGGGAAAGAAATAAAGAAGCAGTGGCTACGACATAATTCAGTGAAAACACACAAAGAAGTTTCACAAAGATTCTCCATTTTTAAGTTTGTGAATCGGTGAAGGCAGACCTCCCAATATCAGCTGTTCTGTGCTTATAGGTCTAGTGTGTCTTCCTAAATAAAGAGCCAATTTATTAAATCAGGAGCCCAACCGTTAATCCAGCCAATGAGATTTCCTCTGAAATATTAAACCGAATAAACATTCATTTATCCCTCAGAATGATCAGGTGATCCTCTGACATTTAATCTGCCAAAAAAAAAGGTCAATACTTTAATTTGTTCGCTACTTAGACCTGGCTTAGACTTCACCCTTCAGTTACAGCTGCACTTTGGGCTTATTGGTACTCATCAGCTAACATGTAGGTAAAGGTTATAAACCATAGATAGATAGATAGGTACTAATTATTATGTAACAGCAGCATGAAAAATACAATCTACAGTAACTAAACAACTAAACAACAAAGTGATAGTGTAAAATAGTTAGATATAAAGACATAAAAACTTATGTACAAGAGAGGAGTGCAACCTGCATTGATAAATAAAATAAAATAAAATGTAATATATACACTATAAATCAAAATCGGTGCTAAAATATCTGTGCTAAAAAATATATCTACTTGACAGTGACATTAGCAGGCGTCACAGGGCTGCACGAATGGGAACAGAGCGCAGATGTGTTTATCTGCCACGCGATCAGCTATTTCAGTGACTAATTTGACAATGATGCCATTTGTTTTTACGCAGGAATACTTTATAAATGTCTCCATTCCTGTTTATCACCTACACAATTTCCTTTACCTATATTATAATCTAAAATGAGAGCTGTCAATCATTTTTATGCAAAAAGGAGTTAACCCGAATCATCGTCGCTTTGGGATCAAGCGTCTGCCTCGAGGCTTTAGCAGCAATAAATCTTAGAAGTGGGAGCACCTTTCCACACCAATGGACCAATTACAGTAAAAAAAAAAGAAGTGATTTTTATGATTTAAAAATATGATAGCAGCACATATACAGCTGGGGTCACATGCACATAGGCAGCCTCTGAATCTCAAAAAATCACACAAAAACCACTTAATGACATTCACCATAAATAGCTTCTTATCGGCCTGCACATCTTCTGAAAGGGGCTTTTTGTCTGTGTCCGCTGACCAGTGCTATATTTAGAGCACTTAATTTTCATATTTTCAAATATATCACGGTATAAACTAAAATCAGGCAAAAGACTCCAGAGAGAGAAAAGAGAAGCATCTATTTATTGATTACATTTTGTGCTCGTTTCAATGTTTTAACCACAAAAATAAAAAAGACTAAAAGCTCATATAAATTACATACTTGTTGTATTCTGAGATCCTCCAGCTGTTTTTTTTTTTAGTAAGTTTAATGATCTGTTGTGACTATCGTGCATAAATACTATATATAACATGTTCCTGGTTAAATTGGGTGTGTGGAACCAGGAGGAAAAAATCGATACCAGACCTTTTCATTTGGTTAAAAGCTGCAGGATCAACCCGGATCAATGATGCCACTGAATTATGCACAATCTCCAGCCTCCATGTAATGCAGGGTAGACATTATTATGGTGATTATGTCACCTTTTTCATATTTGTGCACCTCTTTCACCCAGAGGTTTTATCAGAGTAATGCAATAAAACAAAGTAACAAAACAAAGTTTTCTTAAAAAAATAAATAAAACAAATAAAAGCTTTTACTTTGGAGAAAGGCCCAGCTAAACAGGTTAAACCTGGATCTATAAGCCAAAAATACAGGACAGCATGAGCCTCAATCCCTCTGACCAAACACTGATGTCATGATGTACCTTCTATAAACAAAGACGGCCTTAATATGCTCCGTGTTACCTAATGCGCTAACTGAGGTCATACACAGCAGCCCCGTAAGAGCGTATTACGCCCAGTTTGGTGTCCAGCTGCTCCACCTGATCATGAGTCAGGTGTTTCGCTCTGCTGCGCGCTAATCCTTCATCAAGTGACCACTATTGTTTCTCGCTAATGAAATAACAGGCGCGCACTGATGTGGTCATCAAAACAGCTCAAGGCATAACAAACAGGGGCGCAGCTCAACGTGCTGGTCTGCGCGATGCCTTTAAAGTCAGGGAATTGTGCTGTGATCGATGGCTGAATGCAACAACTAAGAAAAGTTCCATTTATTCCGGAATTCTGGAATAATTCAAGACCACTTTTCCTTTTGCTGAGTGTAGCAAAATTTGGCCAACACTTTTAATCATCTCACTTGTGGTGATTAAGCAGCTTAGAAAGATATGCAGAGCACCACCCCAACCTTAAGAGGAGGAACACGCCCTAATCCAACTGCAGCCCATTTTAAATGACCTCCACCCTGCAAATTCCCATTAGCACGATTTGTGTAATATCCTATTAAAGCCATGTGAGAATAACATGGGTAACTGTCAAATTCACAGCTAGCCCGTGGAGTGTCCTGCGGCCGACGTGGCTACATCAAACGGAGTATTTTCACTTCTGAGAGTGTCAGACAAACCATCTCTCACTGCCCACTACATGAGAGGAAGGTCAACCAACCAGATTCTCCTGACACTATCGATGTGTGAAAACAGGCTGTTCTCACTGAGACATAGTTGGTATGTGTAGGTAGGATGTTAATTATTTCATCTTGAACAGGAACAGGAACAACAGGGGAGGAAGAGTGAGAAGCACAAACAAAATATCAAAGATTAAAGCAGCAGACTGCATCGGGCAGTTTCCGTTGTTTTTAGTCACTCGGTTTCTCTTCGTTACAGCATGTCTTCTTCTCTTTGGAGAGGGCTAAGCTAAAGGACCAAGAGGAGCACAGACACCAGCAGGTGTAGACCACGCATTTTTGATGACAACCCCCTGTGACGGCGCACAGCTACAATGTGCAGCACCTGCGGGACTGCAGATTACCAAGCCACTGTCACGCCAGGTGCATGAACCTGAACGGCAAAAGTTTTACAGTCTTACAGTAAAAAAAAAAAACAAGCCAAAACAGAATGAATCAGCAAGTGTACAAAAAAGCAAACCACAAAGGTTTGAGCAGGCTGTTAACCAGAGCCTTCTGACCGAATCCCCCCCCCCCCCCCCAATGTCGATTATAACTCAGCTCCTAATTCTGCCAAGCTAAGAGACACCGCGTGGATGAAAGTGAGACGTGGGCAGCATCATGTGAGGCCTTAGACAATTGATATATCTGCTACATAAAAATGCTAATTTGTAAAAGTCTTCTATATGAGTTATTAATCTTTTGAACACAACACGTGGCTGCTAATGGATAAAACATCTTTAAGTAAACGTACCCGACAATCCCTCTGCAGGGTCTTCATCAAGGCGTTATATGTGTCCGGGTCAAAGACCAGGCCCTCATGCATCTCCTGGAAGTCCAGGTCTTTGAACGTGGGCGAGGACTTGGCACGCTCTTTGCGTGAGGCGCGGCGTTTGTATGAGGATCCCTTCAGGTCGTACTTGTAGTGCATCTTCATGGCTCGAGGCAGCACGTTGTTCATGACCACCGCTCGAATGGTGACGCCTCCGCACTGGATGCAGTAAAGGCCGTAGAACTTGGGCAGCAACGTCCTCGGGTTCTGATTAAGATTCTACAATAACAAAGACGAAGATTTTTTTTTTCAGTGGTGTAATTGAATCAGTTTAAGTCCATGTAAAAGGTCAAAGACTGAAACTACAACTTTCAACTAAGAAAGTTCAGGTGTCCAAAAAAAGTGGTTAACTGGTCCAGGAGCTGGTCGGTTCTCCTCTGATACCAGCTCCCATTCTGGATTCAGGAGACCGACGCCCGCTTTATATGTATATAACAAAGCTTATAATTAGGGCTGGATCACATGACCCCAAACCATCCATTAATTATAATGTCATAAGCTCAGATTGCTCAGATTCACCTTTACCTCCTTTGTGTGTATATTCCACTACTGCATTCACTTTAGTCGCCATTAGTTTGTGTTGTTGTTTGTGGTTAAAGCAGAGGCTGCTGCGCCCTGAACCCGGTTTTGTTGGATGTTTCTTCCTGTTAAAAAGGAGTTCTTCCTTCCCACTGTCATCAATTGATTTGTCATATCATAGGGTTCTTCCTGTAATATTATTGGGTCTTTACATTAAGCACCTTGAGACAACTGTTGAAACTGAGGTAATACTGTGAAATAACTTGGAGGAAAAAACCTTTTTAAAGCTTATTCTCACTTTTTGGTTCTTTTACTTTAAGCAAAGTGTAAAAGGAGCTCTTATGTGGATGGATGTGTTGACGTAGGTGATGATGGTGTATTCCATTTGTATCCCGAGTATCTTTACCAATAAAGTAATCCCCGTAACAATGACAGTGGGAACTGTTGTTGTGTTTTGGTGCTATATAAATTAAATCTTTGAAAGGAATTGCCAATCATTAGGTCTGTGCTGCTTGTTAATTGCTGAATGTCTAAAAGTTAAAAAGTTGCACTTACACACAAACTTTCTGCAGAAAGTCGATGAATTTCAATTTCACCAGTCTGGCCTTTTTTTCCCTTTAGTACCACCTTCTCAGCTTTCGGTAATACAAACATTTGTTGGTATATGTCTTTGACTGTAAATGCAGTAAGACTTCTTTGTTCTGTAGCTCACCATGTAGTAACCAGGAAGCAGCTTCTGCAGGAACTCGGCCTCTTTAGGCTGCACCGTCTTGATGATGAACTCATCGTCGCTGGTGAGGTAAAACCAGGAACTGCTGGCTCCAGGGTTGGACAGCTCTATCAGAGGCTCCTTGCATATGGAGTACTGAAATTTAAAAAGAGGCAACAGTCTATGGTTAACAAACCTCTGCAGAGGAAATTTACACCTCAATGTGCTGAGTCAGAGTGTGAATTTGAGCCTCCGCGCTCACCAGATAGTCGTCTGGTTTGATGCCAAAGAGCTCTCTGAAGTAGCGAAAAGCCAGCGGGGCATACGTTTTCAGACGGAAATCTGGGAAGTGATGCGCCGGAGTCTGGTTGCTGCCCTCACTGGAACACATGCAAAACGGTTATTAGTCTACTTATTTGCAACTTACAGGCCTGACACGAGAAATGCACAGGTGCAACTATTAAAAATTAATAACGGCTGAAAACACACACCGTGCGCTACTGGAAAGAAACGGCAGTAAAGTATTATTTTCCTACAACAACAAAGTGCCAAATGTGTGCTGAGAAATAGCGTGGTTGCTGGAACGTGCGGTTTCTACCAACCCACAAGTGATTATTTGCACACTTCTAAAGGTGACTTCCTTCTTTTTTTAACATCAAGACATGCTGGCTGCCACTGTGTGGGTTTAAAAAACTCAAACCGATACTGGACAAATCATTTGTTTCTATTTGTTTATTTGTAGGCTACTTATATCTTTGGTAGGCTGGAAAAGACAGGAAATGCTGACTTACTGAGATGACACCATTTTAAATTTTGGGGTTAGGCTTGGCACTTGGATCATGACTTGATGTGCTATGTAATGAGGCCAATCTGGGATTTAAAGCTTACTCTAACCTCCCTCAAAATTTCTGTGGCCAATGAATTATATATTTTAGAAAAACAGGGAACTGAAAAAGTAGACTGCTTTTTCACTTCCTTGAGAGGTAGAGATAAAATTAAATCCCTTGATATCCCTGACGGATATTTTTTTTTCACTTTACATGTTTTGCATGTTTATTACTCTTAAATTTTAAGTGCATGCGCACTGGTTGTTACCTGGGAGCAATGCAGTGCAAATGAGTGTGTACCTGGGCAGGAAGACGCTCTCCACCACAGAGAAGTCCTGCATGAGAACATCTCTGTCTGGTTTCGAGCTGAGGTTTCCCACAGCATAACCGATGCCCAGCTGAATGGCTCCTTTGATTGCAGCTGCTGTCGGCTGCCAAACATATTAGAATTAGATTTCCATGGCACACATGTTCTTTCTTTCCTTTGTCTAATGGTTTATCATTGGTTCCATCCAAAAATACCTCAAGACTGGATTAGCAGTAGCATTAGCACGTTCCTCTCAGAAAGAATTTTAATCCCCAGTAATAATAATAAATACTTGTTAGCATGACATCATCATATTGGCTCCTTCTGTTTGCATTGTAACTGTGAGCTGTCATAATCCTGGGCCGGTGGCCCAGTGTTTTGTGTTCTTTTGGTTCTGTTTAGTTATATCTCTGATCATGTTCAGGTTGTTATAGTTTTGAGTTTAGTTTGGGTTATTTCCTGTCGGCTTTCCTGTGTTTTCATGTTTAGATTCCCTTTGTGATCAGTCTTCCTGTGTTGTCTTGTTTTGCTACTTCCTGTTTTATTTTGACAGTCTTGTGTTCCCTGTACTCTGTGTTTAGTTATGCTTCCCCTGTGTGATTAGTTTCATTTGTTGCACCTGTTGTTCCCTGCTGTTTCCACTTGCCCTGATTACCTAGTGTGTGTACGTAAGCCCCCAGTTTTTCTCTGTTCTTTGTTGCGTCGTCGATCCACCGCTGTGTGTCTTCCATTCTGCCTTATGTTTAGTTTTAGTTCTGGCACCTGTCCAGCCTAAGTGTAGTTATTAAGCGTATTGTTTTCTTGTCTCGTTTATTCAATAAACTAACATTAAGTTCCAGTTTTGTCTGCTGAGTCCTGCATTCCGGGTCCAACCTCCCCGGCCACACAGCACACGTGACATGAGCATGTTAGCACTGTGCTTATAGTACAGCCTCACAGTGACTGACACCATAGCTGGATCGATGGTCTTATTTATATCATTCTTAGATATCGTGCTAATGGATAAAGAGGACAGCAAACTGAAGCTTTATGATGTAAGAAGCATGCAAAGGTGTGTTGCACCCACACAAAGATGGACATGGCTAACCAGGCACAACTTTTACTTCGGAGGCAAAGGGTCTCCATTCCTGGTCGCACTTTCCAGTTCCAGTACCACTCGGACAGTGGCTGATGAGTGTTTCTAGACAAGTCGGTGTCGTCCATACAAACTATGGGCAACCGTCACAATCTGCCAGTGATTAAGGCAGTTGAATGGAGGTTTTTGCCCACCAGTCAGGGAACACACATTTTTTCATGGTTACCAGGTAGTCACAGACTGGCCTCTAGGCCTATGTGACCGGGTCTTTATTCAGTTGACCCTACAATGTCACCATGATTGTGACATCCAAATACGTAATGTGGTCAGCAGTCACGTATCAGCAAAACCTCAATAGGACCAGAAGTCTTCCTTGCGATTGCATGTGGTTATTTTTAAAGAATGAGGATTTAAGGAACTTTGGTTTTCAGGCCTAGAAGCTGCATCCATCTTTTATACTTCCTCCAAGGGAGGACTGGGATTTCCCTGGTAAAATAAAGGTTAAATAAAAAATACTGCCTGTGGCTGCGCCATACAGTTTATGAATGCGCCTTGCCAACGTTAGCTGAAAAGTTAGCGCTCCACAGTCTCGTCTGAATATGGCCACTTAGTGCTACACAGTGTTGTTTTCGTTAATGATGACGAAATTATTTCGTTGACGGCCCATTTTTCATGACGATGACGAGATAAACATGGCTCTTTGACTAAAACGTGAGGAGAGGTCTGTGGTTTTGTTGACGAGAAGGTTAATGGATGTTCCGTCAGTCATCCAAAATGCATGACATGATTGCCTATTGTGCTTGTATTCTGTCAGTCAAAAACTAAAACCAGCAATGCTGCCGCATCCCATCTATTTTTGGTCACGCCCAGCACCTCCATTACTTTAATCCAGGGGTGTCAAACTCAGGCCACTTTTCCACCGGTGCCAGTATTTGAACCGTTCAGCGGTTCTTCTGCTGTGAACGCGCTCGGGTTCAACTCGGGCCCCACAAGCTAGCTGGTCTCGACCCAAGAACGCGTGATGAAAGCAGCAGAAGGGCATGACCAGCATACAGCCTACACAAAGCTTTAACAATGCGTGGCTTCCACATGTAAACAGTTTCAGTGATCGGAACATTCTGATATCCAGATATTCTGATATACCTTCCACAGAATAGCTGCCACATGGCTAAATGATTTCCCTAATCCGGCGATACAGGAACAGCTGACTGTCTCCACTTTCCCTTAGCATGACCGATGCTAAGTGCTTAGCTTGGCCAATGCTCTGGCTCGGCTCTACAGCTGCTTTA
>JAVDPK010000003.1:182312-193083 GCA_034780415.1 Cichlasoma orientale
TGTTACTGAACTGTCCTCGCTGCTTTTTTAAAACATCCTTGCAATGCCATTACACCAGGTAAAAGAAACTGCAGTGTCAAAATGTTTAAAATGTAAACAACAGTGGAAGCAAACTACCGGCTTCCGCTATGAATTATGGGTAATGGCGCGAAGTCAGGAATATTGTGGATAAGTAGAACTGTTTAGAAAAGTCACGTCTGTTGGTTTTTAATGTGGATTGACTCTGGATTTTTCCTTAAACGGGTGACACGAGCTGCTGTGTGAGGCTGTATTATGGGCACACGGGTACTTTCAGATAAATGCTGCAGTGTGTTCTGGAATTTAGGAAGTTCCAGGAAATGTGCATGAAAGGAAATTCACAGAATTTCATTGTGTCATCCAGTACCTGTTGAGATATTTCATTGTGGGCCAAATTTACAGTACAATGTGGGTAAAACAATTATAATCCTTTATATCAGAGAATCATTAAAATAAACCTTTAGTCTGGAACAGGCTCCTGACACTTTGAGAGAAGCCCGGAGTACTAAATGAAGCCTTAATACATGTAAAATTAATCTTACAAGTGAAATAAAAACATTCACTTCACTTCAGAACGTATTTAGGGATTTTTTCCTGTTAGCCAATCAGCTCGGTCACCTTGTTTTTCCACCACCTGTTCCCGGTGAGCAGCTCTGTTACATAACACAGCGGATGAGGAAAAATGGAGCTGCTTTACTTAAATTTAAATTTCACATGATCCTCTTTGCAATTTATTTTTTTGATTTTTATGACCTGTGGGTGATTGAAACTTTAAATTAGAACTATTTTTTACCACCCCCCCCCCCCCCCAAAAAAAAAATGTAAAGAAAATAATCAGATAATATTAATCATTAGCAGCTTGGTTTCAGCGTCATGTTTGACCACAGACATTTTCAGTTTTGACATCAGCAGTGACTTGAAGTGGGAGTAACTATCAGATCTTTCCATGATGACATGCACTCACCTTTTTATGATCCTTTGACACTTTACAGGTTTTGGTTCCTCTCCCCAGAGTGCTGGCGGGGGATGCTGACATCTTTTGGACAGAGAGAAGTTGATCAGAGGGAAGCTCGGCTGTCCTTCCTCCAACTTTGATTCTGCCCGAGTTCCTTTTTTTCCCCCTCAGTGAAGAATGGACAGACGCAACAATTTACAGAAAGTGCATTTTCCAGGTATGCCGCTCCTGTGCATTAGGTAAAGGAAAGAGGAGTTACACAGTGTGTTGGATTTGCATGAATGTCAATGCAAAGTGCACACCTGCTAGTGAAAACCTGCACCGTCAATCTAGTTAAATGGTCTTTCCCATGAATTACAGCAGGTCCGAGGCTTGCAGTAAACCTTCTGTCTGGGGTACGTCTGGATTCTGAGGACCTTTTGGTGTGCGTGTTAGCCTTTAACTCCAGAATGCTTCACAACAACCCTTGATCCCAATTAAGAAGGATTGGGAAGCATTACACATGAAATCCCCCAAGTTTTATAACAGTACACTGTGTTTTTTCTCGATTATGTGACCATCAGCTCCAATAAAAGGACTCACTGATTAGCAAAATGAAGCCATATACTGTATAAACCAAGGCTTGTTCATTTCCACAGCATGACCTGCAGCTGATGGTGTAATTTCCCAATATATCTACCATTTAATTCTTCTGAAATTACAAAAAGATACAGCCCACTCCAGCTGAGGGTAATGATGAAGGACTTTTATTAAAAAAAAAAAAAAAAAACCCTCGTTAGTGACGGTTCATTTCAGCCAATTTAGTTCACAGGTGACCTTCAGCGGCCTGAACAGGCCACCAGCTGTCCAGCTGACTTGCCCTAAACTGTTGTGCTATTGGTTATACTGAACCCTGCCTTTCTTTAAAACATTATTAAGGCCCTCTCTTCTAACCTAACTTCTAAGTATCATTCGTGACTGGCAGATAATTTTGGGTGCTGAAAATTACTTTGTCAGTGTTGGAATCTGATGTGGAAAGGTGGGGGCCGTATTACGAAATGCTGGTTACAAGCTGGTGAAAATATGTGTGGTATTACCACCGAGATTCCCGGCCGCCATGACCACATTTTTAAATCTTTCATTAGCACAGAAGAAACTATAGCAAGGTTTATAATTAAATTATAACACCATCTGTTTTCATTTACACGTCTATCAAAAGAATATCAGCATACAAAAGCGCTGAAACCTCAAAGTACTTCATCCAGAAAAAAAAAGAAGTCAAATTAAACCTGCACGTTAGCAGTATTGGAAATTAATCCTACCGAGCTGCTTATTATCTAGTGCCAGAAAACAGCCACATGCACCAACACCGAGGCACAGGTGACTCGCCTGATAGAGGCATCAGCTGGAAGGACAGTTCAGTTTTGCACTTGCACCAATTTTTGTTTTTTTTTAACCAGTATTTGGAAACATAAGTTACTTTTTTTCTAGTCACATCATCTTGTGTCACGAGCAAATTTGAGATCCATCCTGACAGACGAGCCCCCGTCTAATTTAAGCGCTGTTTCAGGATGTGGGTTTGCGGTCTGACTCGAGGAGAATGCAACTGTCTCTTTGGGGGTCATGACGACAAAACCTGTTTTTTTTTTTTTGTTTTTTTTCAAGGATCTGACACGCAGTTCTCCTTTGCATGTTTTAATTAGAAGCCGAACAGATCATGCTAAAGAAATTTGGTTTCAATTACTGACTTTGTGGTTAGAGCAGCGAGTGGGTCGACAGATTTCAGGGTTGCTTTTGCGACACTTATATATTGAATAAACACTAAGTGATGTAGCAGCGCTGTGTGGTTAAAAACAAACAAAAAACACCAAAACAAACATGAACTGATTTGCATGAACTCGTCTCCAGGCTAGTTAGAAAAATTAGACACTGACAGCTACTTAAATGGTTTCAAACAGTAGCTTCAAGTCTTTTTTTTTTTATGCAATTTGGTGCTCAGTCTGTAAATTGTGGTCTTGTTTACAGTAAATTGGGCTACTTTGCAATAAGCCACAACTGATGACACTGAAAAACTAGTTGTACATGTATTTGTTACTTCCAGGCTGGGCTGTTGTAGTTCCTTATTATCAGGCTGATATAAAAAATACTAACAGAGGCCAGAAAGAGAGATCACATTCTTCACTGGTTCTCTGACAGTCCTGGCCCCATCCTATTTTAAATCCCAGAGAGAAGGCCTTCAGAACGTTCTCTTTGTTTTCCCCCCAACTGATCGTGGCAGAGCTCTTCCTGTTAAGGGAGTTCTTCCTCGCCACCGTTGCCAAATGCTGGTTCTTAGGGTCTGTAGGGTCTTTAACTTGCGACATGAAGCACTTTGAGGTGCCACATATAAATAAAACTGGATTGAACTGTCCTCAGTCAGATCCGCCTTCTGTCCTCCCGTTTAATGATGACGAGTAGCAAAAGGCTCAGTAACGGGAGCTTACAGAACAGAGGGTGGTGCCACTGTGGTGGCCAAGACGTGTTGTGCCATTTTTGTCCTTTTGAAACACACGTTAAGCAGTTCTGTAGAACTTGGAGTCTGAGCTCTTGCTTTGTTCTTTTAATGTTTGCACACTTTTGTGTTGTTTCGTTCCATCCTCTAAAAGTTGTGTTGCTTTTAATTCCTTCATTATATGCTATGCATTGGGTAGTAAAGCGCTCTATAACTAAATGTGACGTGCTTGCTTGAATACAGAGGGATTTTTAAGTATAGTGAAAATATAGAAAATATTACATATTCCACCCTCAGGGAAGCCCACAGTCCCTCATTTTAATGTAGTCCAGACTAGAAATGAGAAACAACATTGTCAACATGCTGCAAACTCACCACACAGATCAATGAACACCTCTGCAGAACTCTTCCAACGGAAACTGAACATTAATCCTTTTTATGAATGCAGTTTTTATACCTGAATTAATGCTCCTCACTTTTAGCCGGCTGCTCTCAACGAAGACCTGTTTTTGACTCCACGAGTTCAGGTGAATATTTAAATGTGCACCCTCCTCACGCAGCACGCACTCGGCAGCTCTTTTGCATGCATGTAAACGATGGCACCCCTCTCCAGCTTATTATACAGCTTATTTTTCTCTGACTGAAAGGAAGTGGAGCCGATTTCCTCTTGCGATACCATCGTCGGCATGCCTTCCCTCTAAAGAGGCGCACGATTGGCCCGCACAGGCTTAAACAAGCTGAGGTGACACAGATTAAGAAATAAATCATGGCATCACGATGGCCCCCCTTAATCACAAAGGTGACAGAAGAAGAGATTCTCGCTCACCTTGACAGGCATGATGCTGTGAAGAAAGTGGTCAGTATGTGTGATATAAACTCTTTGGCCGGCTGTGATGAAATGAGGAGCAAAGTGCTGCAGCAGCTGTAGAGCATCCTCACCACTTCCTCTGTTTCTCTCCCTCTCTCTCTCTCTCTCTCTCTCTCTCTCTCTGTCAGTCTGTCTCTCCGCCTACTTGTTGTATTATTTCCCAGCACATACATGACTCACTCTGAGCTGCAGTTGTTAAAAGTTTAAAAGTGCAAGTTGGTAAAACATCAGTGTGGGAAAAACACTTGAAAGGATAGATCTTAAAATACATATGTTACAACTGTCAAACGCAAGTGTGGCCACAGAAGTGATAGTTACAGCGATGGCAGATGCCGAGTGATGCATGTGTTGTAGTTATAATGTAACAGCTTAGCGGGGGATTTTTATTAAGATATAAAATTTAAAATAGGACAGAAGTTATCTGACAGGAAGTGACGAGCCACGAGGACGAAGAGCTGCGCTTACGAATCACATATTTGACATACTTGTATCATACTTGCATGCTTTTCTGCTTTAACTTTATAACACCTTTTAAAAACCTGATTATCTGAAATCCATATCGATCATATCTTTACATTTTACAAGGGTTTTTTATTAAAGTTCACCTCGCTGGCCTAGTTAGAATCACACATTTACCAAACAGTTGTGTCTTTGGGGTTCAGCAGGAACAAGGAGAAGATGTCAACTCTACACAGGAAGACTCCATCAGCAGATATGAACCCAGAACCTTCTTACTGTGTCTGTTCTGCAGCTGCAGCATCTGAAACCACAGTGTCCACAGTCTGATTTCCGTCTAGGTGACCCACTCTCTCCGCCTTAGTTTCCTCTCTCTTGTCGGTAAAGCCATCCCCTCTCTTCCTCGAGAGCTTCGAACACATGAAAAACTTTTTTTTTTGCTTTTGAAAGCAACTTAAGCCACTTGTCTCAGAGTAATTGTTACCACAGCACCACACACCAAATATCAGTGGGTGTTGTTTGATCATAGCCTCTAAATCAGGTTGAAAGTGAATGGCCATAAGTCGCTTTTTCAACCACAAATTCACGCAGACCTACTGAGCGACCTGGTGAGGGGTCGTTGTGTGCTAGTGGTTCTCTCGTAACTAAAAGAAACAACAGGATGGACTTCTCAGCAGCACCTTTACCCCTGTCCCACTTCATCAACACCACCACACACAGCTTACTTGTTCTGAGCCCCTTGTGATTGAAACTAATCAGACGCTAGAAGGGCTTAGGTCTTAAATCTGGGTAAACGCGGCGGTAGATTCAGCACAGTGTTATAACTGTTCTGAAAGGTGAATATGTAAACATTGTAACAGGTAGACAAGAGGAATAATCATTGGACAGATGAGACTTAAGTGGAGATGTTTAGCCGCAATGCACGGCGACGCATTTGGTGAAACCCAAACACGGCACATCAGCACAAACACCTCATACCGAGTGTGAAGCACGAAGGGCGGCGATTTGTTTTGCGGCCGCAGCACCTGGGCGCCATGAGATCCTCTGCTTATCAAAGTATTCTAGAGTCAAATATGAGGCCACCTGCCCAACAGGTAAAGACTGGCCAAAACTGGATCACGCAGCAGGACACTGATCCCAAGCACAGCAGCAAATCTACCGATTGGCTGAAAGAGAAAAAGAATCAGGTGTTTCATTGGTCCAGTCAAAGTCCAGACCTCCGCCTGCCTGAAATGCTTTGGCGGGACCTTAATAGAGCTGTGGATAAACAGACGCCTGCAGACCTCAATAAACTGGAACAACGTAAAGACGAGCGGGTCAAAATTTCTCTCGTGCTGCGATGTGAGAGACTCATAAAGTTGCACAGAAAATAATTACTTCAAGCTTTTGCTGCTAAAGATGGTTCTTCATGCTACTGAACGGGCTGTACTTAGTTTTCACAGCACTGCTCAGTGTTCTGGCTGTGAAAGGACAACACTGAGGCTTTTTAGAGCTGTTTAGACTTGAATCCGTGACTTCACAGAGGATACTTCTATCTTTTATGCTGTGTATGGGCTCTAGGCAACAACGAGTCAAAAGCTCCCACTTCCTCCTTTAGTGCTTCAGCTGATGGAAGTATGTATTGACTTTATATTTTCAGTGGTTCCTAATTTATTGTCTCACGCACGGTCAGGGGGGCATTTTAAAGGAAATAGAAACAAATAACCTGAGCACAGCAGGAGCCAAATATTGTGCGTTAACTTCCTGTAAATGTGTGGCATTCATACGACTACGTAAACACCACAAGTTGTTATATTAGTACAAACTGGAAGAAAGTTGTGTTGTTTTATTAATACTATTATTCTTCTTATTTTTAATTTTCAGCAGGCTGTCCGTGTCTCTGTGCATTGCGTCCATTCATGTGTTTAATTATGTTCTGCCATTAATCATGTTAAAGAGGCACCTGATCCGAAAGGCCACAAACATGATGAAGGAGTTATTCTTAGCTAACCATGATTGCATCAGTGTGCTTCTGCAGAACACACACTCACTTCCGTTCAGGTTTGTAGCCCTTCCCCTCCCATAAACGTACCGTGATGACTGAACAGCCTTAGTTTTGCATAAGTGCACGCCTTACTCGTGTGTGTGTGTGTTTTAGTGGGAAGCTCCAGATAGTTTACGAGTGCTTACATGAAATTACTGAAGCATGAAAAAGATGAATTCATGTCTCCTATAGTAAAATTTGGCTCGTGAGGCAGCGGTCCCCTTGCATTAAGAATGCTGGTTGGATGAGGATTTAATTTTAAGTGTGAGTAAATTTCCCCTACAGGGTGTTTCCTCGGAGTGACCACAGAGCAGGGAAGGGGAAGTTTTCTACATAAAAGTGACTTCCAGGCTTCAAGAGTGCTGATTTCACTTTCCTTGTTTAGGAGGTTCCCTCTGTGTCCTCTAGGGGGTGCAGTTGCAGCTCTGACATGTTGCTGCTAATAATATTTATCGGAGCTTTTCCTGTTGTTGGTCACATTGTTTATCGCGTTTTTACACGTCTCCTCCCTTCCTTTTTTTTATCCTTTTTTTTCTCTTTTTTTTATGCTGATTTTTATCTTGTTATTGTTGACACCTAAAAGCTGTTCTCTAACTCTCACTCTCTATTTCTGTTTGCCTTCCTCTTTTTCTCTCTCTCTCCAGCCCTCCCTCTGTCTCCCCTTTGTCCTTTAAGTGGGCCAGAGGTTGGCTTGTCTGAAGTTTGTTTGGGAACACCAGAGGGGACAGATTGCCTGCTCCTCCAACGTCGAGACGGTGGACTAGAGGCCATCAGATATCGGCTCAGTCCTCCGAGACTGAACACACAACCTTTGTCACATTTGCCTGCCAGTGAGCCGCGAGGCTGCACAGCTGCTGCTTGGCTGCTGGCTTTTAAGTCTGATTTGACTCAAGCAATCATTTAATAGAGAAACTGATCAACTGCTTAATCAGCAGTAAAAAAAATTACAGTAGAATTATGGGGAGTGATGAATGCATGCATAACGATATTTTAAGGATATTCAACTGCATACGAGTGCAGAGTTTTTACTTGTATTTTTAACTGCAGCTTTTGTTTTACTTTAGCAAAGGTCTCCAGCACCAACCAGTATTCCTCTTAGGTTTTAATAATGTTTCAGTAGCTTCAGTAGTCTCACCTGTTTTCTTGGCTTGATGCAGGCCAATAATTTGACCCTCCTGAAACATCATCTTTACCACAACCACAGCGTATGCCTTCCAGCGTGGTTGTTGGAGAAGTGAGAAGCTCCTCGCTGCATCACTCAGGATTCAGTAACCTGCTGCAGCCAAAACACATTCACCACCGCAGCAGTTATTCAGTGGAGCGCTCTTACCTATTCGCTTAGTTAAGTCCAGGTAGGTTTTTAAGGCAGGTAGAACACCTCCTCTAATTATCCAGGTAAAAGTCTCAGTGAGGTTATAAATCTCTTTTTCAACCCCTAACCCTAACCCAGGCACACACAAACACATGAATACAAATGCCACACGATGAATAAAGAAGACATCCAAATCATCTGTAGGTCAAAACTGTTACAATTTTCAACAAATTTCAGTCCACCTTTAAGAGCGGTAACAATACGGTTACTTCTGATCTATGTGTGATCTATTTGCTGAATCCCAGAATATATTCTTAGCTTAATATTCGGGTTTTATTGGCATATGCAGTCTTTGAATTTCTGTGTTCACCTAAAAACATCTAAACATGTCCAAGTTTGAGTCTGACTATTTAATTTTTAGGTCTCAGAAGTGGAGCGATGTTATAAATGATGTCATTTTCTGTTTGGCTTGTTCTCCAGTGCTGAAACCGTGAGGTGGGCGGGCGGGCTCTTAATCTGAAGACTCCCCTCACTGAGCTCATGGTTATTTGGGTGTGTGTGACTATCTTGATGAGGCACGTCGCCGTGAGCACAATATTGTTAAAGTCGGAGACACAACACGATGACTCAGGAGCAAGTCAAGTAGTATTTTTAAACCTTTAGAAGCAGGCGGATCATACTGAGGACACGTCCACAACGTTAACAATAAAAGCCTCTAAAGTACCCTAAAGTAACAGTACTTGTTCCATGGAAAAGTATGTTTTATACACAGGATTAAACTGCTGTAATTTAAGTACTGATGCAGGTTGGAGTACTGCATTTAAGCTGCTGAAGGTAGAATTATTGTATTAATTACTTTAAGTAGAGTTAGCTAGTACAGTCAGTGCTGACTAACCTGGGGGTCTGGCCCCACTAAGGGGTCACCTCATACGTCTGATGGGTCGTGAGATGATTCTCAAAGACAGTACAACACGTTTAATGCATCAACCCTTCATTTCACTGAAAATGCTACAAAGACAACAATTCAAGTGCTGAAATTGAGACTTTTTATTTTATTTTTGGGGGGGGGGGGGTGCTTTAGGCTATAAAAGAGTACAGCATGTCCGTGTGAGCTGTAATGGAGCAGAAGTTTAAAGTGGCACTAACACGGCTGACTGTCGGAGCTGTTTACAGCATCGCTCTCGGCCTGCAGGTCGGTCAGAGTCACAGTGTTGATGCAGCTGTGCTCAGCGGACGCAGTCGGGGTGGACGACTGCCCTCGGCGCTGCCGGGAGGCTTTCAGGCACCTAATCCAAACACACAAAGACAGACAGAAATGAAGAGAGACGCCCGAGCATTTTTAATGAATAACACAGCACAACACAGCACAACACAGCACAGCTAGTATCAGACTTTCACGGTTATTTACAGGCATGATAGTCGGCGATAACCAAAAAGCACCGATCACGTCTGCAGCCGAAAGCAACAGACTGCAAGCGTCTGTGTCAAATTACTCAGCAATCAATTCGGTGGCTGTGGAAATCTTTAGTAGTTTGGGGGTCATAAAAGTCAACATGAGGCATCATCTGTGGACAGTGGATGTTCAAAAACTTTGAGGCGCTCTATTAAATAAAACTTGAGGTATTTAATATAAATGTGACAAATAAGACCAGATGGCTGCACTCGAGAAGAACTCAGTGGTTTTAAAAAGAAAAAAAGACATTAGAATTTATCCTCAGGAGACCATGAATCTCTATGAAATTCCCATCACGGGATAACTTCTTAGAATATTGGGTCAAAGTTTTGAAACAACCAGCAGACCTGACTTTCCCCTTCCTCGAGACATGCATGAGATTTAGAAGATAGAGAAGACAGAATCAAAATGAAAAAAGTATAAAGTGTTAGCATTAAACCTGAAGACAGCTGTTTCTCCATGTGTTCAATGTGCTGCAGGCATCTGCTGATCATTCCCTCTCGGGCAGAAACCTCAGAGGCCAGACTGGCGAGCCGCCGCGCCCGTTTATCAACGAGAACCTGCAACACGGCAAAGATATGAAACGGCAAGAAGAAGGTCTCTGACCTTCACGGGTAAATAAATCTGAGCTCTGGCTTTCTGCTAGCTAAGGTTCAGTCAGTGTGCACAACTCCTGCTCCAGAACGCTTCGAATGTTCATGCCACTGCAGCTGATGGCATTTAAACAGCTGTGTGCCCTGCAGCAGAACTTCTGGGAAGCTTTTTGCATGTCTCAATACCTCCCTTCCACTCTCCTACAGCACAAACAGTCAGAAACACCAGCTGTTGTTGGTGGAAACCCCGCCCACGTATAAAGCCCTTCACTGACGGTTGGACGGTTGTGGACATTTCCAGTTGCTTAGGTAACCCGCTAATTTATTTACCACCCCCTGATCATCTGTATCACAACATAAACAAAACATATGGCTCCCAGCACAACACAGCTGCTAACATTAGCACAAAGAAAGACAGTTTTATTTAATAAAGTCTGAGAAACATGAATGGGATGATTGGAATAATTATGAGTCTTACACTGGAGTGAATAATTTCCAGTTTGTTGGGTATATTCTCTGTATTTTACAATATCTTCTGAATTCCTACATTGAATGTCATGCTTTTACTTTGCCAGGAAGTTGGTCGATGAGTCTTATTGTGAAAATAACACACTTCCTGTGCC
>JAVDPK010000003.1:200232-214171 GCA_034780415.1 Cichlasoma orientale
GGAATCGAACCCAGGCCTTCTAGATGGTATTCTAACTGTGAGAGGCAGCAGTGCTAACCACCGCGCCACCGTGCCGCGCCAATACTGCTTAATACAGTATTGGCGCGAACTTTTTTTTTTTTAATACATATTAATAATAATACTGCTTAATATGTATTAAAAAAAAGTCAAATCTGTTTTGGGTCTAAATTTCTTACTGAGTAAAAATGGTAAACAAGAGTTATAACAGATGAGGACAGACTTTCCTAATTTTGTGTAATCGCTGTTTGTTTAAGCTTATGTCCCAGGATGCCCTCGCATCCAGGTGTAGATTTGAGGTGAGGTACAGGGGCATATACTGCCCTTAATATTTAGAATGCATGCATTTGTGCCCCCTATAAAATGTGAAAGGAGTAAAGACTGTCACTGTGACTCATTTCTGTTCTTAAAAGCAGACATTTCTTTCATAAATTATAGCCTAAAATTTACCTTGAAAAATTAAGGTTGACACGTTTTCCTGGGGGAGGACCCCACCTTAATGTGCTATCAGGGCTACCACACCTGGATAGAGGTGATCAGTTACTGTCAGAGGAACACATTGTTACTTTACTTTGTTCTTCAGGCCTCTTCAGGAGTCTCTGTTAATCAGAGAAACGCCCCAAGTTAAAGAGAGCATGGGAATGTGACAGGGAAGGAAGGACCGGAGAAACCAGAACGTGAGGGGAAGGTATCCTGGAGAAAGATGACTAGGCACAGAGGGAGGCAGAGCAGTGGGGCGTTCCCTGGAGGAGTGAGTCATTTTCGGTGGCTGTGTGTGTCTCTGGCAAGTTGATTTGGGCCACAGAGTTAAAATCACATTGCCAGGGATTACTACACTGCTACAGGGTCTCCGATCGTTCCCGGCAGATATGCAAATACTCGTGCTGTGGAAGTTCTTCAAGCTATCGCTCTGTCTGGAAGAACTCATCCGCGGCACGATCAGTGGATCGGCGCTTGCTGTGTGATGTGTACTGGTTCTGATCAAGTGTAGAGCTTAGCTGACTGCTGAACAGGAAGTCTTGAATATTTGTTCACAGTGGCTAAGTTCTTCACTCGTACAGAGATGAGGACCTGACAAGTCTGCTTAATAAATTGAATCAAAGGAGATTCTGGGCTTAAGATGTAACAAGAATCTTGTGGGTTTGTGATGCTCCACCTTGGCTTCACTTTTACAGTCTTCTGGGGCAGATCCATCACTCTGCTGAGAAGTGCCTCCTTAGCTTTTGGCACCAACAGTTTATAAAAGGGCTGCTTTTGTGTTTAGTTGGCAAATTATTCTACTGAGGACTGTTTTATGAGCGCATACTCCTGCCATGTTTTGTTCATTGTGCAGAATTAAACACAGTGACTATCAGGGGGGCCACATGTGGAGCCTCTTTACTGTCTCCATATTCCCCCGAGGAAACATCTGGCCTCCCTCTTGTGCCTTCTGAGCTGACAGCAATTTAATCAAACACACTGGCTCAGCAGGAAAAAGAGAGTTTAGCCACCTTCTGCAGCTTATCCGGGTAACACCGAGGCATTCCCGGGCCAGCTAATAGATATGATCTCCAGTGTTTCCTATAACAAAAGGCCGGACACCCGATACTCCGCCAGCACCCCCCGCGGCGGGGATGCCCTGAAGGATGAGGTCTAATGGCTTCTCCAGGGCCACAGAGCACATGGAGATGGAGTCACTGGATGGAGCACCCTCAAGCACTCCGCCCAGCGAGTCCAAGAAGACTGGGTACTCTGATCGGTCATTTGGCGCATAAGCACAAACAACAGCCAGGACCGGTTTCCCACCCTGAAGGTGCAGGGAAGAAACCCTCTTGTCCACAGGTGAAAACTCTGACGTCCAGGCAGCAAACTGGGGGATACAAGGTTTACAAGGTTGTGCTTGTCTTGGACTTAACCTGTCTGTGTTGTACAGCAACTTTTGTTCATCAGCAAGTACCAATAAACACCTTTGTTCCTCTATCTGCATGTCCTGCATCTGCATTTGGGTCCTCATTTTAAATCCTAACAAGACATTTGTTCTGTGCAAGTCACAAAACCACAATACAGACTGCATCATACTAAGCTGAAGGGATCACAGAACTGCTTTGCCATTATTGCAATATTAACCTTCTGTTGCTGATGGCAAAGCGTTGGTGCATTTGTTTAAAAACTTGGGGTCAGCCATCCAAAGCAAAAGACATGAGACATGCTGAGGAAGAGAGCGGGGATTTGTGACAGAAGAGAAAGGAGAAGCAGCTGCAGCAGCAAAGGCAAGGTTGAGATGGTTTGGGCACATATAGAGGAGGGATCGTGGATATATTGCCAGGCAGGAGGAAACAGGGAGGACTACAGAAAGGTCATGGATGTTGGAGGACATGCAGATTGCTTGCAAAGCCCATAAGATTGTGTTACAGTGGTGAAGTGTTTTGTTTTTTGTAGATGTGATTTGTGTCATCTATCCTTGCTGGGTTGGGAAAGTCATTCGAGTAAAATATATTTGCCGTTCACATGCCAAATGCCTCTCCACGCTAGTAATGTGTCCTCCACACATACAGTACATTTAGGTTGTTGTGATCAAAGAGTTGCTGTGGTGCTGCGGTGAAGCTACAAGGTTCTGAAGATGGACTAGAAAATAGCACCTCTTGGATGCTTCAGCCCATGGAGCCCATAGAGCTTATAAAAGGGAAATGAAGGATGAGTTTTCCAGAGATGAATAAAATATATAGATTTTTTTCCACTGGTAATCTTCCAAGTTTTCAGTCTAGGAATAGGCTTAATCCACGTCTGGAAAACGGGCTGTATATCTTTGTCCACTCCTTTTTTTCCCTGCTGAACAGATGAATTTGTTACACTGAACAGTGTAACAAATTCCTTAATGTCTTCTGTGATCAAAGTAAAATGCTGTTCTGTACTCACAGGTGCTGGAGCCTATCAGCTGACCCAGAGGAAAATGTATTAATGATAGTCCTGCATAAACAATGCAAACTGATTTATGGTGGCCCTCAAACACACATAAAAATAAATAAAATTCATAATCTTCATTTAGAGCTTTTTTTTTACACATGTATAACTTCATAAACAGATTTGATCACACCAGCATAATGTTCATACTTTAGGTTTATGAAAGGTTATGGTATAACCTGGAAAATGCACTAATTCATTTTTACATAATCTGCTTGTTTTGTCAGTTTTGCTGTGTCTCTTTGCACTGGGATGATATTTGTTCCTTTCATAAAGGATGAGCCAGTGTACCCTCTGCAAGAGGAGGTAATGAAGCATTGAAACCCCTTTTCTTAGTATTTAGAGACTCGACCAGCTCTTTCATACAGCACTCCTAGTCACTCTATTGAGAAAAGTGAGTAAACACGAGAGCAACAGCTTAAAATAAAAATCGTCTGAAAAGAAGCAGTACCGCTTTGTGGCCTACAGAGGGCGGAAGTCAAATGCATTTACGCCCCCTGGAAACCACTCGAAGAAGAAGAAAGAGGAACAACAACATGAGTTGTTGAACAACTTCCATAAAAGACAAAGTCTAATTTTAGGGGTGCTTAAACTTACAATCACGCTCAGACATGTTCACCCTGGACACATTTGAGAACCAGTTATCGTCTGTGATGGAGACCTTGGTGGAGGCGGCGGTGACGGAGCTCGGCATACTTCTGGAGGAGAGCTCGGCTGCGGCTGCGTCCGCTCAGCGACGCTCAGGTGCGGCCGCCGTACCTGCTGTGAAGAGCGAGGATGGAGAGAGGGAGGTGGCTCCACCGGAGCGGAGGCGGCACCTTTACGTGGATGTCACGGTAAAATCAGAAAACATGCAGAAGCTAATAATGTACATTTAGGGCAGGTGAGTGAATGAAAGTGTGCCGCGCATTTTGCAGAACGACAACAAACTAAAAGCTCATTTTCATTAAAACCACCTGAACTCACTGCTGAGGTCTCTGTGTGCAGAGTAACAGCTACAAAGTGCAGCACCAAAAATATGCATTCATACATACACTCCCTGGACAGTTTATTAGGTACAACTTACTAGCACTCGGTTGGTCCCTATTTTGCATTCAGAACTGCCTTCATTCTTCATGCCACAGATTCAACAAGGAAACGCTCCTCAGAGATTTTGGTCCATTTTGACACGATAGCCTCACACAGTCGCTGCAGATTTGTCAGCTGCCCATCCACAATGCAAATCGCCCCTTCCACCACATCCCACAGGTTCTCTACTGGACTGAGATCTGGTGACTGTGGAGAACATCGGAGTACAGTGAACTCACTGGCATGCTAAAGAAACAAGTTTGAGCTTATTTGAGCTTGGTGCGTTATCCTGCTGGAAGCATCCATCAGAAGATGGGCACACTGCGGTCATAAAGGGATGGACGTGGTCTGCAACAATGTGGCGTTTAAATGATGCTCACTTGGTATTAAGGGGCCCAAAGTGTGGCAAGAAAATGTCCACCACACCCTTACACCAACACCACCAGCCTGAACCATTGCACCAAGGCAAGGTCCTGCCACATTCAAAGTCACCTTTCTCCCCCATTCTGAGGCTCAGTTTGAACCTCAGCAGGTCGTCTCCACCACGTCTGCATGCCTGAATGCAGCGAGTCGCTGCCACGTGATTAGCTGATTATAGAGTCGCATTAACAAGCAGCTGAACAGGTGTACCTGTTAAAGTGACCAGTGAGTGTATTCAGTATTAACTCTGCTCTCATACACTGCAGTGTCACCGGTGTTGTAAGGGTGATCTTGCTGGATTTATTCATAAAAAATAGGTTCTAAATGAAATGCTTGAAAATTGTGGAAACTGTTCTAAATGCCGACATTCAGCTCGCTTTTTATTTTGTTCCAACAGTCGGTCCAAAACCCACAGATGCACTTCCTGACATCCTTCTGTCTCTCCTGTGACTCTACAGAACCAGTTTGCATCTGTGATGAAAAAGTGGGCCGAAGCTGCAGTGGAGAAAATCTCACTGATAGTGAAAGTGTCCATGAGCCGGGTCGGAGATGCTCCTGCTGCAGAGAAACCGACAGACGGGCGGATCGATACCGGGCGCAGGAAAAGTAAATAAGCTGATGGATGAAGAGGCTGTTAATGTGCTCACACTGGGATTTCTTTGTATATTAAACCAGGTTTTTAACTTTGTTGTGCAATGACAGAATCAGCATCCAGAAAGAGAAATAAAATGCAAGGATTGCAACCAGCAGCGAGACAGATGAGCGACCACTTATACTGCAGAGGTATTTAGCCAGTAACCGAAAACCTCGGTTTTTAATCAGACTTGTAATTAAACTGTGGAAACAATGTTAAGTTTTGTTGTGTGTTTTCAGAGGATCAACAGACTGAGCGGTCAACAGAAGAAGCAGAGCCAAAATCTCTGATAGGATCTGGTAACTGGCTTTACTATAGCTGCTTTTACACACGCTTTCCCATTTTAGGGGCTCAAATATAATAAAAAAAATATATAAAGTAATTAAAAAATGCACATTTTTAATATTTTGTGACATCTGGAGCCCATGGACAGCAAGTGAAACGCACCTTGTTTGGGTTGAGATGAGGTTAAGTGACGTGGCCATTGCGAAATATGCCACGTCTTTACCTTTCAACAACTCGCTGTGTGCTCTCGTGGTGTTCTGGCCCATTTTCCGTCTGCACTGTGAGGCAGTATCCAGCCAGTTTTGCTGTGCGTAACTGAATCTCAGCACAAATTACAGCTGGAAGTCATCCGGCTGGAGAGAACAGCGCGTTCTTGGAAACTGTGAATGCCCGTGCCTCACACCGCTGCCGTCTTTTACAGAGGACGATCACGAGGTCAATACTTTTTGTTTCACCGCTCCTGTCGTTCCACTTTTAGAGCTGCTCTGGTTTTTTTTTAGTTATTGTAGGAAAAATCTAACCATCATTTGTGTTCTTGAGCTGTTTTTTCACTTGTGGTGAATTGTTTGCATTTGCGTTTAGCCCTGCACAGTTAATCAGATTTTGATTTCAGTTACAATTTCCAGATAACTGAGTTAAAATGATTCTTGTGCTGCATTCTGTACCTCAGTGTTGCTCTTTCTACAGCTTTCCTTAACTTTTGTTCACTTCTGTCACTCGTAAAAAGCCCAAATTCACTAAACACCATCCACTGGTAAAATTACATGATTTTTAAGCTTAATAAATAGACTATTCCAAAGTGAATTGGAGATTCTAAATTGCCAATAGGTGTGAATATAAATGTGAACGGTTGTCTGTCTCTCTGTGTCAGCCCTACGATAGACCGGCGACCTGTCCAGGGTGTACCCTGCCTCTCACCCCATGCCAGCTGGGATAAGCTCCAGCCCCCCACCCCCATGTCCCTGAATTAGATGGATGGCTAATATGTATGCTGTGAAGGGAATTTTCTTTTGCATCACCAAACAGCCTGAATAACAAAACAAGACGACAGCGGTGGATGATCACAGGATCCTTTCCATTGTAGTTTTCACTGCTGTGGTCTTTGTTATACCAAACAGCTGGCCACTGCTAATCTTCTCACTCTCTCTCTGATGGGTTGCAGGCTAAAGATGGCTTCTTCCATTTTCACTGACATCTCCTTTGAATCAGCTCGAGGCCTTTTACCTGCTTAATTTATGAAGCTGTAATGAAGAGATAGCCCAACAGTGTTAGAACTAAATTAGAACTTTAAGCCCATATTCGTCATGTAAGTGTAATCTAAAACATTTAAGCACAGTGGAATCTTTGGCTCTTTAAAACAGCAATATTATTAGTGAAGCCTGTTTTCAGTGTGGCATTAAAATGTTTTGAATGGGTATTTATGTGTTGCCCTCTTCTTAGTTCTAGTCTTGTTTTTGTTTCAGATGACCCGGCCTCATGTGAGGAGAGTAACTCTGAGCCCCCCTCTGAATCTGAAGCCGCACCAGCTGAGCCCGAGCCGGCCTCCAGAGCCGTCGAAGGAGGCGCCGAGCATTTGAGGACCGCGGTGAAAATCAGGAAGAAGAAGGTCACCAAGGACTTCAAATGTTCTACTTGCGGCAAAGCGTTCGCTCTGAAGTGCTTGATGAACAGGCACTGCCTGACTCACTCCAAGCCTCACCTTTGCTCCGAGTGCGGCAAACGTTTCGCTGGACTCCGCGGGCTCATGGCACATTCGAGAAAACACACCGGAGAGAAGCTTTACAAATGCTCCAAGTGCGGGACGGAGTTTGCCTACAAGTCGACCTTCCACAGGCACATGCGTCAGCACAACCTGAGGAAACCGATCACCCACACGTGTTCGCTGTGCGAGGAGCGGTTCACAGGGAAGCAGGCGTTTCAGCGACACATTTGTTGCGCGCTAAAGAAGACGTTTGTTTGTTCACTTTGCCCGGAGACCTTTGAGTGCAGACAGAGTTTAGCTGATCATGAGAATCTGCATTCAGGAGACAGAGATTTTGTCTGCGAAATGTGCGGCAAGAGCTTCTTCTCGTCCACGTCCTTGGCCGCTCACCGAATTACTCACACGCAAAAGGAAAACTGCTGCGAACTGCTGGACCTCGGTTCCAGCGTGCTCAGAAGCCGCCTGGGCGAGCACACCGGAGAAAAACCTTTCACCTGCGAGATCTGCGGCAAAGGATGCAGTCACAGGAGCGCCCTGAAGCATCACATGCTGACCCACACGGGCGAGAGGCCGTACGTCTGCGAGACGTGCGGCAAACGCTGCGGCCACGCCAGCGCGCTTCAGAACCACATGAGGATCCACACGGGCAAGAAAGCGGGAGAAAAGCCGATCTGTAATGTGTGCGGCAAGAAATTCCGCTGCATGGTCAATCTCAAGTACCACATGAGCGTCCATACCGGGGAAAGACCGTACGCCTGTGATCAGTGTGAAAAGAGGTTCAGCAACCCCAGCAATCTGAAGATACACACGACAACCCACTCGGGGGAGAAGATGTACGGCTGCAACATCTGTGGCAGGAGGTTCACGCAGTCCTACAGCCTCAAGCTGCACAGACAGATGCACACGGGAGAAAGGCCGTATCGCTGCACGCACTGCGGGAAAACTTTCATGACCAGCAGCGTCTTCAGGGCCCATCAGAAGGTTCACCTGCCCGAGGAGGCGGGACATGAATAGAATGGGAAAACTGCAGTGAAACTCAAACACTCCTCTGCTGTAAGGTCACTTCCTGTACTGAGTATTGACTTGAACCATAGATGCTATAAAAAACGGGCATCGCTTAAACATGCACTCTTCCTAATGGCCAGCAGGGGGCGACTCCTCTGGTTGTGAAAAGCCTTCCAGTTCAATAGCAGTCTGTGAGAAAACTGCCCTTACCTCCCTCACTCTTGGACCTCAGTAAACACTTTCCTGATGACTTAATGACCTCAGTCTCTAGTTTTAGGTCATACTGAATAAAACATGAACCTATTTTTATAAACTATGGTTAATATTACTGTATGGGTACAGGTGCTGGATAATTTCAGATATTATCATGATTATTTTTAAGGCATTCTTAATTGCGGTGGCAGCTCGGTGCACAGTTGCCTCCCAGCAAGAAGGTCCTAGGTTCAAATCCACCATCTGCGCGGGTTCTCCCCGGGTACTCTGGCTTCTTCCCAAACACATGCAGTGAGCGGGTTAGGCTGATTGGTGACTGTCTCTCAGTGGGCACAGGTGGGCGACCTGTGCAGGATGTACCCAGCCTCTCGCTGTATATGGCAGGTGGGACAGGCTCCAACCCCCCTGCAACTCTGAATTGGATAAGAAGGTGGACAGATTCTCAATATTTTAAATATCGGTAAATTGTGACACTCCTGACTTGAATAATATTAACTGTGAGACAAATGAAATATTGAAAGGAATCAGAGATTTTATGTTTGTGTTTATGCACAGTGACTTACCATTTAATATGCCTCATTGTGGATTTTACAGCAGTTTAAGTGAAACCACAGACGTTTTGCATCAGTGTGATTGTTGATGGTTTTTTGGTTGCCACGGTCGCATTTCGGTAAGTTCACCATTTCAAAAAGTTTTGATGATTTGAAAATAAAGAACATAATTTTTTGATGAACAGGAGCTTGAGTTTTTTTGGTATGTAGGTCAGGGTTCAACATGACCTATGACCTGGAGGCAAGGGTCCAGTTAAAAAAAAAAGTATGCTGCACAATCTGATCGATTCACCTGTGAAGCAAACTGGCTGAAATGAGTTTTTACATCATTAAAATACCAATAAATCATCATACGGCCTGTCTGCACAGTTTAAATGCAAAGGGGTCTTTTTCAGATGCTCATCATCCGCAGTGATGGCGCAGCTAAACGAAAGCTGCCTGTATGCAGACAAACTTCTAGATCTTTAAATTTAGCGGATTTGCTGGAACTTTGCTCTTTCTAGCAGAGATGGCAACATTAAATAAATTTATTGTAAAACAATTTTTTTTTTCCTGATATGGATTTATAATATTAATCTGCTAATAGATTATGCTTCATTCTTATAGATTAAGCTGAAAGGCTTTTTTATGGGATGTTAAAAATGGCAAAAAACAAAACAAAAAAACAAAAGACGTAGATGTGGGTATTTTGCTGGTGAGACTTGAATCAATCACACATTAAAGCTGTGTCTGGAACGAAGGTAAGATATCGGCCGGGTTTACGGATGGTTGATGGAGACTTTGGATGAGGCTCTCAGGATGAGGTGGAGGAGGAGGGAGGTGGGATAGTGAAAAGAGAAGGAAAGAGTAACAGTGACTGATCGGCTCAGAGACGGTGCAGAGGTCACCTGATCAGAGTAGTAACAATAAAAGTGAGAATGAGGAGAGTTTGACGGTGCGGGAAAAAGGAAGTGACTAACAGCCCGAACAGAAGAAAGCAGGCAAATGTGAGATCCAGCAAGAGTCTCATTACTGAGGTCAACACGGATACTTGATCAGGAGGTTGGTGGGGTTAAAGTTAACACCCCCAAACTGTTTCCACGCGTCTTTTGTCTCACATAAATCTTTAACTGTGGCATGAAGATTTTTAACTGCCTCAGACTAAAAGTACACATAGATCTGTGTGTCCTAGTACTGTTATATACAGTACGCTGTACTGCATACTTAACTGGAAGCTTATATTCATGTTTCCAAGCTTCTCTCTGCCTACAGAGTATTATTAAAGTATCCACTTTGCTCAAATTAACTTCTTCAAAGTTAAACATTTTTTAACGAGTGGTACGTCTTCATTAGCAGCTGCTGACTCCAAGTTTCCTTTTAAAGCAGTGCTCGCTCTCACTTTAATATATTTTTTTTCACTCGATTGGTTTTACTGGAATCACGCAAATTACTTACATGTTGGTAATTTCCTTTGTCATTAAACAAAGGAGGGGGTAAATGGGGAAAATAAAGAAAGCAGATAACTGAAGCTAATTAGCACTTCGTTGTGCCTGAAACCTAAACTATCAGGAAGACACACAAGCCTGGGGGAAAAAAGGCTCGACATTTGGGGGCCTTTAACTTAATAATAGCTACACTTTAGTCTTTTAGATTGAAGAACTAAGGTCTCCCCACCCACCCCTGTATTTGACCCTTGTTTGGATGGATAAGGTTTGTCAGGAAGTACATTTTCTTTAGTTCTTGTGAAGGTGGCATCTTGGTCTTGATGGAAAAAGGAGAATTAATTAAGATTTTTGGAACGATGACCATGGTGCTGAGAGAACCGACCGTGCTTACACGAGGTTACTTAGTAGCTTTGGTGAGTGCTGTTATGAACACTGTAAATCTGCCCCTTTTTCTTGTGTCATCAAGTACGAATCTCTGACTGATTAAACAAGCCCAGCTCTATAATGGTTAACTCAAAAAAAAAAAAAAAAAAAAAGATCATATAATAAACTCTAATAATGAGAAAATTGCACAATGTATTTTTAAATGTATAACTGATGAAAAGAGTCTACACATCACATTTTAAGTGCGTGACCTTCCCTCATTTTTTTACGTGCATGTTTAATATCTTTATGATTATGAACAACCTTTATTTTTCATTACATGGTGGTAGAATGGTGCTAGTGTAAATGCTTAAATCAGTGTAACGCAATCCGGACCTATTAAGAAAGGAGTCGCTGTGCTCTGTTAGGCCGTCCACTAGATGGCGGTAGAGGAGCAACACACAAGGAGCTGCAGCAGTAACACTGAGCTGCACTAAGGTGCAACATGATGATACCTCAGGCACAGTGTGAGTATCTGTTGATAGTCTCCAACATATTTCTGCACATACTACCCTGACTTCACGCTTTTAGCAGCTTTACTGGCAGGTAATCTGTTTGAACTCGATGAAGCCCACCCCGCTGTAAAACGTGTGTATGAGCTAAAGAAAGTGGGACTTTAGAGGTCTTTATTATCTTTGGTTTATTCTTTCAGCTATTCTATGCAGAACAACAGCGATAAACACAAGTATCGGAGTCATGTCCTTCAAACATTTCGAGTTAAAGGTAAAACAAACCAAAACTGAAGTTTTCAAGTTCAAGATATTTATTTATTTTTAGATCAATTCAAGATTAATCTCTTAAAAGATAATAACAGATGCATTCCATAGTTATTACCCCCCCCTACGAAAGGTTGCTGCAAGAAGAAATTAAATTTGATTTCTAGAAAACATGAAGAGCTCTGGCTGCTCGCAGCTGGAACAGCGCTGACTCTTTCCCTGTGTGAGTCCTGCACTAAGCGGGTCACGCGCTTCTAATACCAGTTTATTGCATTTAGTCTAACCTTTCAGAGAGCTCTGCTTAATGCCGCTAAGAATTCACTGTTTTCACAGAGATTAAACTCCCACCGGCTCAGAGGTGACGTTCTCTTAGCGAGACGTGTGCTCCTCATTTAGTTTATAATCTGAGCAGCTGAACAATAATCATGCAAAGACACGTGGGCTTCTGTAAGTCATATATATATCATATATGTTAAAAGCCAAGTGCTATCTGGCAACAGATGTCCACGGCAATACTTCTGATCCAACACATTTCATTTAATGAAGTTAAACAGAATTATGGCTTTCAAATAAGAGTGAATGCACGAGATAAAACAAACAAAAATGGTCCAAAAGTGACTCATTTAAAATATTATTCTGCTATTTGTGCAGCACGTTTTAATCTTTTAAAGTAAACTACCTGACTAGTTAAAAGTTTTTTTTAATTATTGGCATAATCAGTGTTTTTATACGCACAATGAAAGGTATGAACATCCTTTACAGGGATGTGTGCAGTTCTTTAATGAATTAATTAAACTCTTAATTGTCATTGCACATTCACAGTTGGAGTATTGCTCCACATCTGTGCTAAAAGAAAGAACAGCAAGCAGTAAACACCATAAATAAATAACATATATACAGGATGAAATATAAAATATGTGCAGAGATTTAAAAAAATGTGCAAAAAAAAAAAAAAAAGAAAAAGGATGCTAATCAGGTCTGGTATTTGCTCTGATTAGGGCTTTTGCCCTGCTGCACGAGTTGTCCCTGAGTCTATTTGTCGGTGACCTCAGCGCCCTGAATCTCTTACCAGAGGGCAGCAGCTTAAACACCCGCCGTCCTGGGAGTGTGAAGTCCCGCAAGATGCTGCGCGCCCTTTGGAGACAGCGAGTGCTGAGAGATAAACAAAGCACCAAAAGTGAAGAGCAGTGAGCTGCAGCATCTATGCGTGCCACCATCTTCCGTTAAAGCAACTACACAACTGAATGTTCCTGTCAGCACCAGAACTATGCTACTTAAACTGCAGACATACATTCTGTGGATTAGACAAATTAGGCATTGTTAAAGCAACCTCAGCTATAGTGGCACATTTGGCATTTTTCCAAAAAAAAAAAAAAACCCAACACAATTATTTTTAGAGGGATGAGCTGAATAATTATCAGCCAATACTAGCACTGGCTAGCTAGCTTGGTTACCAATGTCACTTAGGCCTCAGCCATTAAGACCTAGAGACCATTCGATAACCATTTGGTCACTGGGGGAAAGTGTGAATTCCCTGACCAGTTGGTGAAATTGGTTGGCAGGCAGGTGCTGCACCAAAAATCAACCTATGACTGCTTTGGTCACTGGCAGATTGTCATGATCACCCATAGTTTGCATGGAAGAAGCCGACTGTGTCGCTACACACTCGGTAACTAACCATCGAGCTGTAGTGAACTTGAAAGAGGGCTAACCGGAAACTGAGAACGTTCAAAGTAAATGTTGTGCCGCCGAAACAGCTTTCAGAAAGCAAAACTTTTACTTTGAAGGGGAATCTTCTCCGTTTCCAGTTTGGGCGGCACTTTTTCAGATTTCATTACAGCTCAGAAAATAATGGTGGATGGTGAGTACTTGCAGACAAGTCAGTGTCTTCCATGTCTACCCTACTACTACTAGCAAAATCTTTATTGAGGTGATACATCAAGCAATAAGTAAGCTACACTATATTACCAAAAGTATTCACTCACCATCTAAATCATTGAATTCAGGTGTTCCAGTCACCTCCATGGCCACAGGTGTATAAACCAAGCACCTAGGCATGCAGACTGCTTCTACAAACATCAGTGAAAGAATAGGTCGCTCTCAGGAACTCAGTGAACTCCAGCGTGGTACCGTGATAGGATGATACCTGTGCAGCAAGTCTAGTTGTGAAATTTCCTCACTGCTAAAAGTTCCCCAGTCTTCCATGGCTGAGCAGCTGCATCCCAGCCTTACATCACCAAGCTCAATACAGAGTGTCGGATGCAGTGGTGTAAAGAACGCCGCCACTGGACTCTAGAGCAGTGGAGACGTGTTCTCTGGAATCACACTTCTCTGTCTGCCAGTCTAATGGATAAGTCTGGGCTTGGCAGTTGCCAGGGGAACGGTGCCTGTCAGACTGCATTGTGCCAAGTTTAAAGTTTGGTGGAGGGGGGGTTATGGTGTGGGGGTGTTTTTCAGGAGTTAGGCTCGGCCCCTTAGTTCCAGTGAAAGGAACTCTGAATGCTTCAGCATACCGAGACATTTGGGACAATTTGATGCTC
>JAVDPK010000003.1:214271-230777 GCA_034780415.1 Cichlasoma orientale
TGGGAAGGAAAAACTCCCTTTTAACAGGAAGAAACCTCCAGCAGAACCAGGCTCAGGGAGGGGCAGCCATCGGCCACAACCAGTGGGGGGGTGAGGGGAGAGAGACAGGACAAAAGACACACTGTGGAAGAGAGACAGAGATTAATAATAATGAATGATTAAATGGAGAGTGGGGTATAAACAGAGTAAAAAGAGGTGACTGAAAAGAAAAGTCATAAATAAGTGAAAGCAAACCACTTGTTGTGCAACAGGCCAATTACGACATAAACGTATCCTGTAAAAACAGCTTCTCCCTAAGTTTGTAATTTAAGGAAATGCACTTCCAACTTTTTAGTTTAAGTAGCTGCAAAAGTGTTTTTGTCATGTATTTTATCCTCTTATGTCTTGTCCTTGAATTTGCTACAATAAAACAATTTCACTTAAATAAGATGAACTTTTAATCTGTAGGTTGATAAGATAGATGCAGCTTTAATGGGAGCAAAAAGTTCACCAGTTCACAGACAGCAGTATAGCAGATGGATGTATCCTGTGGAAGTGCTTTAAAACAACATTCTTTCTAATGGCCAGCAGGGGGCACCTCTTCCAGTTGTAACAAGATATCCGCTGGATGAGAAAATGAAACACCTTCTCAGTCCATTTATGACCTCAGTTCTGATGCGTTTTGAGTCTTGATCTCTAGTTTTAAGCCTTAATGCAACATGACATTTCTATTGTAAATTACGGTCGCGTTTAGAGTAAAACAGATGATAAACCAGGGTGTTCCTTTATGGTTTGCAAGGTGTTACATCTGGTTTCAAAAAAGCTACTTTCATCATTTATATGCTATCAGCTGAAATCAAGATAATGGTGATGGAAGGTAAAGAAATATTTGTGCCAAAGATAATGGCGCACAATGTCAGATTTGAAGTTATATTTTGCAATTTCTTTGTTTTAACAAGCTCTGCTACCATATATATGACTCCATAAACGTATGAGAATCTTCACGCAGTCCAACAAAGGGTCTTTCTGCCTCTGGTTTAGGTGGAGCCCTCTTTGAAGCTGGCCAAGTACCTTTGAAAAGGCGTTCCAGGGTCCTCTTCAGCATATTTTACACCATTTTAGTTAAACATGGAGCACTTTAGAGCGGCTTCTTAAAAAAATAAAATGAAACACTTGGGCTGACGTGCTTTTGACTTGCCCTGTCCAGGTAAAGCTAAAGGACAGGCAGGAAGTGATTCATATCCCCCTCCTCATCAATTTTAGTTTCTTTGCTCAGTCAGTGCTTTTGATGTGTCACGCTGTAATAATTCTTTGTATTATGTTTTTTTTTTTTTTTGCTAAAATCAAAGCTTTTTTTCTTTGCACTCAGTGTCCTAGTCTATATCTATTTTGCAATTTACCAAAAAAAAAAAAAAAATGAGAGTAACCAGTAATCCTCACATTCATAGCTGTAAACTTTACAGGTGTGTGTGTGTGTGTGTGGTTTGTTTGCAGTCCATTATTCAGTCACATGCAGTAATTACTTCAAGGCTGCTCAGTGTGCGAGCAACACTTGTCACCAGTCACGCAGTAAAACTATTGGCTTCAGCCACCTCTGGAGGGTTGATTCCAATTAACTCATGTCAGCCACCTGTTCCAACTCAATACTGGAAGCCATGCAAGCTTTTGCTGTAGCTGCTTACAGGCCCATTAGAAAGACTACCAACAGCCACGGCTGCGATAATTCAGATGAACTCAAGATTAATCAGAACTGTGACATGCAGAGTGTAATACCAATGGCAGAATACAGAGGCAGGCCGGAAATAAACAAAGGTGAGCCTTTATTGGTACAAGCAAAGACTTCAAAAAGCAGGTAACCAGAAATGGAAGCATAACGAGCAAGAGGTTTACAACAAAACACAGACAGTCAGCAATATCTGACTATATATATGTGACACAGGTGGGAACAGGTGGGGCTATTCAAATACAGGTGAAATCAATCAGCAATCATGGGGACTACAAAGATAGGAAGTAAAGGTGCAGGAGACACACAAAGAAAAGCAATCACAAAGATATACCAGGAAGATGAAGGCATGAACACAGACAAGACAGAGAAATGCAAAGACAGGGAAACACTGGTGACTCTAGAGCAGTGGTTCTCAAACTTTTTCCGTCACGCCTCACTTCACCAGATCAAATCTGTTCACTCCCCACGAGAAGCGAGGTCCGGAGCGTGGGGGTCCCCCTCGGTGGCGAAGCGGCGGCATGTCAGCTCTATGTGCACAGTAGACGCTAACGGTGAAGAGTCGCTATGCTAACGTACCGGCTAACGTTTCCTTGTTCCGCAGTGAGAATTAATCCAATGTTCAACATTTGTTCTGCATGACGTTTCTCCCTGAGGTGGCTGAGGTGGTTGGGGAGAGGGTGGTCTGGGCTTCTCTGCTTAGGCTGCTGCCCCTGCGACCCAGCCCCGGATAAGTGGAAGAAGGTGGATGGATGGACGGACTTTTCTCCCAGGTCGCAGATTGAGAAACACTGCACTAGAATAACAATAAAATCAAATAGAAGCCATGTTTTTCTGAAATCTGTATACTGCAGAATACTGTATACTGGCTCAGTAGTGATAATTATTGGAGTTCATCTAGATCCAGATCTGGATGTAGATCCAGGACTTTTTTTTTGGAAAGATTCTGATTGCAAAATTGGACATTTCATTCTGTACCTTGATCAATGATTAAAATATCACAAAGAAAGCATTCTTCTGGACCCGGGGACTCATTTAATATATGGTCTTGTGAGAATCCAGGTGAGTTTGAACCTTGGCAGAAGTTTGCATTCTTGGACTGATCCGTTATTTCTACACTGTTCGTACTCAGAGATAGATGTTAGGTGTCACTGTTGGCCTTAAGTTTCTAAAAACTCACGGTGCACTACAGTCCACGGTGACCTGGACACCAAATATGTGAATGCTTCAGAAAAGAAACATACAGTCTCAGGCTGAGTACGATTTCACTGCAGATATTAAAGCTCAGGATCAGGATTTTTCCTCAGTGAGTAATCCAAACCACACAGCACCATGTTAATCATTAGCCTCATGTTGTGGATGGGATCGGACCTTCTCTTGGCTGCTTGGTTTGTTTTTGGCATCTTTTAAAGTGGTCTTGGGCACTAGACATGGATTGGCCTCCCCAGAACCCTGGACTCAACATTACTGAAGTGCTGTGGGATCATCTTGACAAAAAAACAGAGCAAAGGCAGCCACCATCCAAAGACGAGCTTTGAATGTCCTTCAGGAGGCCTGGAGAACCGTTCCTGAGGAGCAGTTAGAGAAGAGGGTTCAGGCTGTGCTGAAGAATAAAGATGGTCATACCAAATATTGACTCCCAAGCTTGTTAGAACTGTACAAACTCTGTTTTTGCCTCATATATTATATTTCTGTGTATATTTGCATGTTTCAATAAATACCTACACATATTTCCTGGCATGATATAAAAAAATGAGGGGGCAGCTCAAGCGTTCTCCACAGTACTCTGTTTCCTAACACATATTTTAATTAACCACACAGCATATGCTCTACTCACTCATTCTTAAGTGATCTAATAAACGTTTCACCTTCTGAATCAGAATCACTGCAGCAGCGGCACAAGACACAGAGGTCACCAAACTGACTGCAGTCCAAGTTGATTTGTTTGACGTGAAGACCGTTCGCCAAGATGAAGATGAACTTGAAATTTCTCCCAATAAATTTCATCGAGCAGTGCGGAAAACACCTCGGATGCATGCCCCAGCCTTTATTAATTCATCCTCTGCAACAGACCTTATCTCCTACTTTATATGAAACGCTGTTAATGATGTAGCCTGTAAATAACTATAATAATTAGTAAAAGTCATCAGAGTGATTGATGAGTGTCACTCTAATTAAGTGATAAAATAATAAATGCTTGTAGTTAATAAATGTTCGACATGTTTATTGCTTGAATTAGTTCACAACAACTCTTTCGGTGAATCGCTGCATTTAGCAGAATGAAGTAATTAGCTGTTTAATTAATTTACTGCTTCGCCTCACATGAACTGTGCTAGCACTGGGTAGAGTACTAGAAGCTGAGCAGTGAACAGTGAATGAGAAGCCAAGCAGGGCTCTTGAATCTGATTGCAGGATATAAGGAAAATAATGGAAATGTAGCATCAGTTCAAGAATAGCTTGATATATCAGAAATAAAACCTGATTATCTTGTTGCTAGAAAAAGTCTGAGCCAGCTATAGTTAGCCTAACTTAGAGCAGGATAGGCTGAGAAAAGCTCACCTAAAACCATTTAAACATATTAATTATTATTAGTTTAATTAGTATAAAAATAAGTTATTAAAAACAACACACAGTGTTTTTCTGAGGGTTTACTGCTCCTCAGAAAAAGTTTAGACTAACAAAACTATCTGGCTCCAATTTTCCAGCTGCAGGATCACAGTATTATGGATCACGTGATGGGGAGAATATATGATTATTATGACTACAAGCAATGCTCCGGTGCTTGTTTGCTTCGCTCATTAAACCACAGACATGTATGTCAATTTATCATATTATTCTTTTTATCATTATATCACTGTATTAGATGGAAAAATGCTTTGCAATAAGAGAAAATAATGAGTTACAGTCACTATTAGTGTCACTGTTTGATGAAGACTCATTTACGGATATACATGACGACACATTCCAGTTACCCCAAAAATGCCAGTAGAGTAAAAAATGTTTGCCAAAGTGTATTTACTGTAGTATCTGCTCTTTTTTTTAATCTTAAGCTCAAGAACTTCTGGTTAGATGCAATCTGCATTTCACTGCTTTGTACTTGTGACACGCTCAATAAACTGGATCTATAGAAATAACACAGACGTACATGTAACGTACAGTTAGGGAACAGAAATACGTATGCTGCGATCATTATAGTAAGAAGAAATAACATGACATTATCAGCATAGCAGCCTTGTAAAAACGATGGCTGTGATTGGCTGTGATTGCTAATCACGTTAGCCGTTTGCGTTTGAGAGGCGATAGTGCTGACCACCATAACCCTGTGATGCCATAATTAAGATATATAACAATAAATAAAGCACGGTCTCACTGCCAGCTTGTCTCATGCATGTCCTTTGTGAGGACCTCTTGGTGTCACATTTCAGTTCATTGGATATCCTTTAGTGTCATTAATCAAGTGCAGGGTTAACAGGCTTTTTTTTTTTTTTAACCCCAACCTGTTCTTTTTGCAACTCTAACCAAGTATGAAAGTAATAAACTTAAACTACAAGTGAAAAAAACACAGTGGGATAAACTCTGGTCTCATGACTGCCTCCTTCTACACACTTTGCCTTAAAACAAGAAACTCCTACATGTTGCATGATATGTTTAATGGGGGACGCAGATGTTTTGGAAAAACAAACCAGTATTTTACAGAGTATGAATGATGATATTTCACGATTAATCTAAAAATAGTGCCTCCCCTCCAAAATACACTAATTAGTTCTGCATGAGTAATATTTGCTAAAAATGACAGTGAAAAGTGGTTTTTGTGGGGAGCTTTTTTAATGGTGGTTTTCTTAAAAAAAAAAAAATTCTATACAGTAAAATACAGGAGACAATAAAATACATTTTCTTGCATATAATTGGATTGAAAGAATGAGGAGACTGCTGAGTGCTGCTTATTCTTCTAGACTAGAGCACGTCCTCAGATCCTTAAAAATAGAAAACAAATGATAAACTCCTAAAAAGAAAGAAAGGAAAGCAAGGCTGGAATAAAGAGGGTTTTGTTGCTACTGAGGAAAAACAATTTCCCAGAAACCTTCTGAAAGATGAGTGAGTTATCAAACCCTATTTATAGTTTGTCTTTTTAAAGTTTTTACACAAAGCCCAGCACGCGGCGAGCGGATATACCAGGATGTTTTCTCCCAGTCGTGATGCTGACTGTCAAGATGGTTTTTGGCTAATCCATACATCACAGTGGGACGCGACGATGGCTGCTAGCGTCAGGAGTCTCTGAAATGACACATGCAAAGCGATGTTGTCTCAAAATTAAAAGAGAAATTGTCGGCGCCGCGGCAGGGGCAAGATAAGCCTGCTAAGCAAAACAATGGCGGCAACTTGCGCTGGTGATGATGAGCCCTGCAGATAGCAACCGAGGCGGAAGACGAGATGCCTATCGACGGTGGTGTCATAACTGAAGGGCTCTCTGAGCTCTGCATTCGTGTGTTGGTTGGAGATGCGTGTGAAAGGCCTGTAACCGAGCTAAAACAGGCCTCCTGTTAATTTTCAGTAATTAATTTTAATTACCCAGCAGACAGACACTTCTGATAGCAGATGGAGGAGTCTGGTGGCCTGACGTGATGTTATTCACTTCAGTGACCCGTCCAACTCCTCCACTTCCTCCCTCAACGCCTCCTCCTCCTCCTCGCCGCCCGTCATCTCGTGGGGTCACGGGGTCGCGCTCCGGCCCCCATCCCTCAGGAGACAGGCGTGAAACACAAGACGACGCCATTACACTGCAGCGAGGGCTCCTCTATGATGTGAAGATATAATCAACCCCTGACAGCTGCTCAGAAAAAGACAAACAGTAGGTTCTTAAATCTTCATTAGTCAACAGTAAATGAGGTTTGTTTTACACTGCGGCATGCACACACCGACAAACACACACGCACACACACACATGCACGCACGCATATCCATTACGCCTCAACTAAGAACCATGGTAATGGTGTCTATTGATTTCCTTTCTCCCCTCGACTAGTCAAGCATGTAGAGTTTGGATGCTGGGTAATGAAATTACCTTCACTCTAGAGGATGTCAGGAAAATGTTACAGCTGGAGAGCGGCACCTCAGCGAGCGCGTGCAGTAAACACAGCACCTGTTTGCATCGCCGTAATTCACGGCCAACAGCAGAGCTTCCTGTCTCAATCAAACCCCCCCCACTCCCATCAGGGCAGTAATTCATTTATTATTCATCTCATCAGTAGCACTAAATGATGTAAATGACCTTCTCTGAACTGTATGGGAGTCCATTTGGACACTGTCAGACATCATTAGACATTCAGCGCCCGGCTGCTCCAGAGGGTCAACTCTCTTAGCTCGACACTGACAGATAAAGCGTGACTGGGCTTTGTGCTCATGAATGGAGCTGACCATGGGCGGCGGCAGGTGTGTGTGTGTGTGTGTGTGTGTGTGCGCGTGTGTTTTTCAAAAACATTTCCAGCTCGTGATCTCTCAGAGGAAAAACAGACATGACAAAGTGCTCAGATGAGTCAGACCTAAACCTGTGACATACGGGGGGCTGCGTCCAGGATGTCTGAGTCATATGGAAATGTGTGTGTTTGTGCTTTCTGTGTTTGTTCCCCCCGAGCTCGCCGCTCTGAGTCAGTAAACACAATGCCGCCTTTAATTAGCTCTGCGGTCCTAATTGATTAAAATTCCCCGCGGTGCAATTATGCGATTTCATAGACATGCTTTCCCTTTTCTTTCTCTCCTCCTTTTGACTTAACGCCTCGCCGGATTTTCTTTGATTCCTTGGTTTCTCCGTCTGATTGCAGCATTGTTTATGCGCACACAGACCGGATGGTCGCAGGTGAAGCGCTGTTACCGCTCTCCTGGTCATGGTCCCGGTGCTTCTGCAGCGGAACCAAAGTGACAGGTCCTCTGTGCGTGCGTGTTAACCTGCAGCTGACAGTCATACTGTTCTCAGTCAGCCGCTTCACACGTGCATCCGGTGACGTTCAAGGAATAAATTGTCCAGATGGTTTCGTGTGAATATGCTTTATGGTTAATTTCTTTAAAGTAATAACTGAGAAAGTTGCAGAGAGTGGAGATGAAGGACTTTACTTACTACTTAATATTCTGATAATATTGTTTAAATATACAAAATGTCACTAAAATGTGTCTGTTCATGTTTCTGGACTCGAATTGTTACATTTTTTTAGTGACAACATGACGTTCATAGGTATGAAATACACTTAATGTCACACCTACGTCGTCCACACTCTTCAGAGGGGACACGTAACTGTGGCAACCAGTGTCGGGCGTAATCACATTACATTTTTCAGTACCACAGTAACATAAGTTACTGCACTAAATCTAGTAATCACGTTACAGTTGCAATTATGTCGTTACTTGTGGCCCCTCAGTTATCTCCACACCGGGCAGACAGAAACAAAAACATCACATCTTTCTTTTTTTTTTTCCTCATGCTCTTGTTCTCCTTCCTGACAGCTCTGGCTGCCACATTACACATGCACTCATGTGAATAATAGAAATGAATAAATAAATAAATAAATAAATAAAAAGAAAAACACTAACTAGAGGAGCCTATAGATAATTTATAGAGCTCATCTCGGAAAAGCAAATATGTTTGGCACAACAGTGCGTTCAGATCATGGTTCTGATCGCTAAAGCTGACAGGCTAAAAAAAAAAAAAAACTACCCTCATTTACTAGATTAGACCACTATCTCCTACAAAATCTCCTACTGCTCCTAGCTCGCCTGCTATAGGTTAGATTTTGTCTTTATGGCTGTGATAAAGCTTAATTATACAACCAAATGCAACATCCAGGAGTCCTTGAAGGCCTTTATATGATTAATCTGCAAGACTGCGGAGATGCACGGGGACTTCCAGGGGAAAAATCAAGGATGCTTCTGGCTTTTTTGCCTGTGACCACCGGGGAGAAAGTTCAAACAAGTTTGCCTTTTGTTGCTTCAAGAAAACGGAACCATTAATTGGCTCCTCTGTAAAGGATGCGTTCGGGGCGACTGCGGCCTAAAATGCTCGGTAGCTCCAGCAGTTCAGAAATCAGTTGGTGGAATCAGCTGATTCCAGAGGACTAAACCCAGTTACAAGCTCACGAGGGCCGAGTGTATCCAGTAGATGAGCAGCGTTACTTCCTGCGCACTGACTGCGGGCCGATGCCACACGTCAACAAGGCGCTCGTGCCTTATCTGCGTTAGTGCCGGCCCATTTGAACCTCGCGTGTGTGCGCGTGTATAATCATGTGTGTTAAACAGCCATCTCATCACGATTCAGTGAGGTATGCGCACGTGCCCAGCAGCGCCACAGCTCACCACGCTGGCATTATTGGGAGGGAAAAGGCGCGTGATGAGAAGCCATTCCACTCCATTGAAATAACACTCAGGCAAATTACTCTTTGAACTTGACTACAGGCTACACAGCCTCATCACAGAGTCATTGCATCCGGAATGGCAGAGTAGCAATAAAACATCCTCACACACACACACACACACGTGTGGAGACAGCTCATGAATAACAATGAGGAGCAGGACACAATCATTGTGACAGACTCTTAAACAATGGGGAAGGGAAGGAAGGTCATTATGTGACTTCTTCATTTGTCTTCTCAGCTCCTCACATGTGTACACAGATAATTAAGAGAGTCAGCACACTACTGGCTGGATGTAAAAGGTCAAGAGATCACAGCCAGTGGTGCACCTAATCTTGGGGGATAAAAGGGCTCAGACTAACAACTAGGTTTTTTTTCCATAGGTGAGGTAAATACGGCACTAATAAACAGCAGTGGGAGATATAATGAACAAATTATCAGTGAAAAGGGGATTTTCATATGCCATGACACTTATATTAAGTTGCCAGATTTAATATTTCTGATATTCGGCTCCACGGCGCCCTCCGTATTTCAAATCTCAAACCTGAAGTGTCATCACCTTCTGAAGTGGGTCCCCTGTCATTGTTTAAAATATAAAAAAAATGACAAAAATAATATCCCCACAAGGTAAACCACTGAGTTTTTTTTTTAAAGATGAGGGATTAAAACTTGGCTTCTTTGTTCATCGTGGCAGTCTGATGAGCCTCGATTTCTGCTGAGGCGTTCAGATGGGTCAGAATTTGCTGTGAACTGCATGCAAACATGGATCCCCACCTTGTATCAACAGTTCAGAGTGGTGTTGGTGTAATAGTGTGGGGGGTTAGAGTTAGTGCCACCTGAGCTTCATTTAAATACCACAGCCCGAGTATTGTTACTGACCATCTCCACCCCTCGATGAGCACAGTGTACCCGTCTTCTGATGGCTTCTTCAAGCAGGATAATGTGCCGTGTCACAAAGCTCAAATTATCTCGCACTGTTTCTTGAACGTGACAATGAGTTCACTGTACTCAAACGGCCTCCGCAGTCACCAGATCTCAGGCCAGCAGAGCACCTTCGGGTTGCGGTGGAACGGGAGATTCACAGCTGTGTGACGCTAGCTTGTCAATATGGACCAAAATCTCTGAGGAATGTTTCCAGCACTTTGTTGACGTGAAGAATTAAGACAGTTCTGAAGGCTAAAGGGGGTCCAATCAGATACCAGCAGTGCATACCTAATGACGGGTCTACTGTGTGGTTCTGACCTGGACAGCAGGAACTGTATTTATTCGCCTGTTCTATTTCTATTGTCAAAAACAAACAAGTCACAAAAGTCTAAATTCACTCAAACTTCTTATCACCTATTTGCGCCGTGAATATGACAGAGATTAGTGAGAAATAATCCAGACAATGACCAAAAATCCTCTGATGTGCTGCAAATATCTTTGATGATTAATGAGATGGTATAATAGGCAGCACAGCACAATAGTCTAGTGATGACTCAGGGGAAATTAAAGTGGTCTCTGACAACCGAGCTCACTGACCACCCCTCCTCTACAGCTTTATTAACAGGCTTTCGGCGCGGCTGCAAAACAAAGCATTCCTCCCGCACAAAGACGGCGAGCTCAGAAACTCATTTTAAAAGCGGCCTTTTGATTTTTCTACTGTAAATGTTGTTTTTGTCGGCGCTCAGTCCAGGGGAGCCGTTCCAAGCGCTTAGCTACCGAGAAGGTTTCTGTTTTCTCTCCTGTGAGGAGACGTGCAGATGGTAATGATAGCAGCTTCATGTACAGTATCTGCCCTGGATGACCTTGTTTCAGGTCAGACATGGGGGGGGGCTGCTAATCTCTTTATCAATCTCCACGCAGAAACACAGCTGGGCCAGTCGTATCCCAGCATGCCTCAGTTCACATCTTTCTGGCCAAAACCAACTGATTCTGCACGTAGTCAGGAATAACTCAGGCACAGCTTGACATTTGGCTTAGGGAAAAAAAAGATATTGGATTTATAATTGAATTATTATGAGGACAAAATAAGTTTCAGGGAACTATTTTGCTGAAACATAATGAGTTAGCGCACAGCTGCCCCTCCCACACCATTTTTCATTTTAGATTTATAAAAAAAAAAAAAAAATCACATCCAGTCTCGTCTGTGCATGTCCTCCTTTCTTTTTTATTTATTGCATGTCTTTGTGAAGCCACAAGTGTTAATCTGCTTCAATAGCAGCCTGCGCTCTCTTGCTAACACTGCGTTCCACTTCGTCTAAGAGCTGGAGGGGGTTGTGGTCAGAGGTTTGTGCAGGTTTCATGTCAACGTGAAAAATATGGACTTGGTTTTGTGCATGAGGACGGTGTCAACTAGCAAAGGAGCTTTTTCTCATAGACTGTATACAAAAATATGGACACAGCCACCATGACTTTACCCATTAGGGTGTGGACTGGAATTAAGGCCGTCGTCATCCATTCATATGCATGCACGGATGGAACAGTGCACCAGCGCTGCCGACATATTGCTCAGGGGGAACTGGGCCTCTTAATACATTAAGAATCCTTTTAAAGGATGCACAAGCAAACAACGGCAAGAACTGAACCAGAGCCGGAGTCGTCGATAAGAGGAAATTGTGATTCACATATTGTCCGTTTATTCTTTTTTTTTAATTAATACTTTTTTGAGATTCTCACTAAAATTTAACAATTTAAGATATTTAGAAATGTGGTGATTGGAATAAAGGTTTGTGTCTGATATGCTTTTGTTAAATCTATAAAGATGCAAATGTGATTCTTCTCAAAAGCTGGACTCAACTCATCTTTCACATCAGTGAAAACTTTTCCAGCGCCTACAGTAACTCCGAACATGCGTCACTCTGCTCAGTGAAGCTCCATCACTCACGTAAAGGCTCTATAAGCAAAGCCCGCTCTGAATGAGCTTAGCGCAAGAACTTAGTGGAATTATTTTCACCCTCTTAAAGTTTAATTCCTAATGAACAGGTGAAATGAACCAAAGAGTCCAGCTCCTCTCAAAGAGTATTAAAGTAATTTGGTGCATTTTCGACCTTGGCATTTTATGTGTCAACAGATGGCGGGTCCCGAGGGGAGCGCAGCGTGCGCCTCTGAACGACCTGTAGCATTTCCTAACAGCTTCATTTAGTTCCAAGCATGGTGTCTGGCCGAGTGCCTTAACCTGGCTGGGCCCTTAAGGGCTGCCAAGCACCACAGCACCAGCGTTATTATTCCCCTCTTGCTCCGACTGTGTAATTTGATCAAGTTATTCATAACATTTCAGCTGACGCCTCTCCCCAGAGTTAGCGTGACATTGCTATTTGCAGAGGATAAATGCATTATAGGATGGCCCACTGCTAGGAAATTGAGCATTAATATTTGCTCTTGATGTGATGTATATAAACAGACAGATTTGCAGGCTCTTGGCTTCTCTATTGACAACCCATGGGGGGCAAGGTGGCTGAATATTCGGAGCCGATTTTGAGAGACGGGAGATGGGATAATAATAATAATAACAATTCAAGTTTGTGTTTTTATCTGCCGGGGAAGGAAGCCTGCTGCTTCCCGTCTCGGCAGTTTGCTTCTAGGTGAGGTGGTTGGCAGCTATCAGCGGGGTCCCAGTGGCACATCAGTCGTCACATTGGGCTAATTTCACTCAGAAAGCATGCAGATAAAGCAGGAGAGGGAAAATGCAGATGAAAGCTGCAGGAAAAGGATGGGCCACTGGGGCCGTCCCTGGAATTCAGTCGGGCCCGCTTAAATCGATGCAGCCATTTTCTTCAGAACACCAAACCCTGCGAGGCGGTGAAAGCTTTTCTTTTTTTTTTTTTTCTGAGGGGGAGAATCCCTTTTTCAAGGTTTCCAATCTCTCTGTGAATCCATTCAAATGCAAGAATAAAAGCCAAAATATGCCCCCCCCATACATAAATTGACCCATATGGAATAGGAATTGTTCAGTCCTTGGAGACTACACAACAGTGGCAACTGCCACAATCTACATTTTCCATTTAACAATGCCTCCTGCAGTGCAGTCACACATGCATGTCGGCCTTGCAGTGCAAATATGTTTGACCCTGAGGTCCGCTGGAGGGGTTGTAGTTCAGTGTGCATTAGACCGCACTGCAACTCAATGGGTAAAACCAGCCCGAGCCCGCCTTTCATCACGAAGTATAACGAGTGAAAACAGACAACAGGTGCGTTACACTGCTGTCACTATGGACTCCTAAAGGTCTCAGATTACAGAGAACTGACTTAGACTTATTTTATTTTTCGTTTACACAAACGTGCAGCGCTCCTTTCATGTCCAACATGTGCAGCTCATTTTCATATGCAAGCTGCTGATGCTTTTATCTTTTCAAACCCCGAAAGCTGCACTGATCAGCTGCTAAAGGTATTTTAGTTAACCGAGCCTTTAGCAGAAACTCTGACTGGGAGGGGAAAAACATTTTAGATTAACAGTTTAGAAGAATATTAAAAATGAAGATAACACTGCTCACAAAGTCATACATTTTGATATCACACTAGTCTTCTCCCTGTGATGCCTTCAGGGTCAAAGGTCATTTTCTAATATATTCCAGTAGATGTCTGCAGAATGGGGCGACGCTGCTCATTGAGGAAACAACTTTAGGTCCTGAAGTAAGGCTGATTAAAAAAATGAAAGTGGCCACTGCTACAAAAGGACTGGACACGCAGGATGATTAACATGATGGCTGACAAAAACTCAGTCATTTTCTTTCTCGTTTGCAGTTTGAGCGTGCAGAAGGGCCTGGATCATAGAGGGATCAGCGAAGCAGCAGATGAGGACTCAGCAGCGGTTTCCTCCCTCTAAAGTTTATGAAAAGACATCTCATGCCAAAAGAAAATTGTCACAAGCTGAACAGGCGATGGAGCAACAGATTACGCGGAGACCCTCCGTGATCCAGGCCCTCCTGCGTAACTGTGGGGGTTTTAGCAAATGTCATTACAACTCCTCACTGAATAATATTGTTTTACTTCATATTTCTGCTCCGATGTTTCTCGGGGAACTACGGTGGTGAGGAAGCCGGTACAGGCTTCATATCCTGTTCAGGTTTTCACCTGCTGTGCTGACATATGAACACACTTGTTCATATGGCTTTACTTGCCCTGGTTTAAACCCAGGTTTTTTTTTCTATTAAGCTATATGAAGACATATTATATTTACCCAGATACATGACATTTAAAATGGTATTTCCCACCACGATTCCCCAAACCTTAAGGATTGTGTTACGAGGTAAGGAAGTGTGGTTTTAAACCGTAGTCTGACTTTTCTGCAGAGCACGTTAGAATCATAGTTTTCCTGTCCCAAATTTCTTCAGGATTTCATTGTGCTACAGTTAATAGTACACATTAAAACATCTTCTGTGACATTAACCCCTGAACCCTCTTCCTCCTGTATCCAGTCCCCTTTTCCCCCTCTGTAAGAGATTAAAAGCTCTGAAGCATTTTTTTCTTATGATGCAAAGTGATAAACCCATACAGAACGGTAGCAGAAGCCATAAAATACAACCTTAGCAGGTGAGATCCTCTGAGGTTTACAAGAAATATAAAATATTATTAAAACAACAACAACAACAGGTTGACCAGAGGGGAACCATTCCTCCACACAAATACCTTTCACACATACAAAATGCTTCAGTAATAACCCCGTGATTCAAGCTGAAGTTAAAGTACTGAGACTGCAGAAGGTCAGAGACGGGTGAGCCTCGCACACAGGCGTTCGTGCGGTTTGGCTCGTCCTGTCCATAGAGACCCCAGAAAACGCTGGTGTGACGTCAGCCGCTGGCTCACCCTTTTCTAAATGTCTAATCTTGGCTGAAAAAATTGGTCCAAAAATTAAAGTTGTGCTGACGTCAAGCATCTGCTGAATGTCCTTCTTGAACCTCACGTGAACATCCTTGTTGGACTTCTTGGCAATGTACAGTTTGGTATGATAAGTTCCATCCAAACACTTCCATTTATCCAGGTACGGGTCGTGGGGGCAGCAGCCTAAGCAGAGATGCCCAGGCCGCCCTCTTCCAGGACAGTCCAAACACTGAAGTTCACTATGCAACAAAGAAGACAATAAATGAAAGTTGTTTGACTGCAGCCATTTCCTGCAGTTCAAATCTTCTCTTTATAAGGGGCAGCCAATCAGAAGAAAGCTGGCTTAAAGGGAGGTTGGCCTTGAAATCAGCTTTAGATACAGGATGAACTGCACTAGTACAGGATCGACTGTGAATCCTGCAGAGGTAGTCTACTTGAGTGCCAGATTTAAATTATGAAGTTATAAATGAGCTAAATCAGCATAACGGCCCCTTTAAACGAACAGAGGTTCATTCAGTCCTTTGGGGATCATGATGAGTGAGTAAAATGAAGTAATATTGCTTTTAATACATGAACGACTGTAATAAAACAAAAAGCATTTAAATGTTTTTCCTGATTGTTCAGCTCTGGACGGAGGAGCTCTTTTTCTCTCTTTTCTCGTCACTTTAATGAAAGTAAAAATGTCAGAACAATAATGTGGTATTTTCTGGAGCCTTTTGCTTGATTGGCAGGTGTAATAGGCTTTAACTCTCAGCCGTGGTGGTTTCCACAGTTACATCAATTTGTCTCTTCTTCCATCCATTTCCCACTGCTTATTCATGTCTGGGTCACAGTGGCAGCAGACTTAGAAAAGTAGCCCGGTTCCCCTTTCACTCCTCCTGGGTGATCTAAAGAAGAAAACCAAGAGCGTGCTCTGGGATCTGTACCGGGGTCTCCTCCCATTTGGATGCGCCTGGAATGACTGCAGGCAAACATCCGATTAACATGTCTACAAGACCTTTAGAAACTGCTTTAGCTGTCTCCTCGTTTTGTCCCTAAAGTCCAATGGAGAAAGATGTTTTCCCACTTTGATTCTGTCTAATGTGATGGGGTTGTGCACTGAGCTCCGCATGACCCTGAGATCTCTTGTGTTTGTGTATATGCTTTGAATTGGGCCAGGCGATAACATCATGAAAGCATTTCTTCAATAATGATGATAGGGCAGGTCGTTTATGATACATGTTTATATAAGTACTACATCTGGCACACATTAAGTATAAAAAAGAGAAACAAGATGAAAAAGTGTCAAAAGTGTCAACGACCCACTTCAGCAAATATACAAAAAGCAGAAGTCGTCCTAGTCAGATGCTGCCATCAAATTTGGTGCAGGGTCAGTAACACCAGTTACAGTTCGGAATCTACACTGAAAGTAAAAAAGCAATTCAAAAGAATAAAAGTTCCATTCAGTTGAAGATTTCAGTGCATTTTATAAACGATGTGACCTCAAATTTCCCACTTCTAAATTCAGATACAACTGAAGTTATTGTACTAGCCCTTAAAAATCTTAGAAACATGGTGTCCAACCAGATACTTACTCTGGATGGCATTATGTTGGCCTCCAGTAACACT
>JAVDPK010000003.1:233206-258445 GCA_034780415.1 Cichlasoma orientale
TTCAGCTTTCAGGCCCCTCTTCTGTGGAACCAGCTCCCAGTTTGGATTCAGGAGACAGACACCCTCTCTATTTTTAACATTAGGCTTAAAATTAGCCTTTTCGCTAAAGCTTATAGTTAGGGCTGAATGAGGTGACCCTGGACTGCCCCTCCCTGAGCCTGGTTCTAGTGGCGGTTTCTTCCTGTTAAAAGGGAGTTTTTCCTTCCCACTGTCTCCAAGTGCTTGCTCTTAGGGGGTCATTTTGATTGTTTTCTCTGTATTATTGTAGGGTCAGGAGCAGGTTATGTTCCCAATTTCTGTTTAAAATAAACTAGCAGCACCACATTTTATTCTTTTATTTATAGCATATTTTAGGATTCTCTGCTGGGGGAATGGTTTTCATAGCTTAATAAAATGTGTGCATGATGCAGAAAACGTATAAATGTTTTTAGACTACATTTTAATCTGCTTCTAATTCTTTTTTACACTGGAGGAACTGCAGAGCACACACCAAAGATGCCCGTTCAATGAAATTAATTTCACATTTCTCTGCCGACTAAAATGATTTCCACGTCTCCTTTGTTAGGCTGGACACATTTAAACATTTAAAGTTTCAGATCTCTGAGCTAAGCTGTCAGCTTAAATACACAGCAGCACTGAGCACTCAGTGATAATATAATTAAATTTTTATTTTATCATGCAAAATCCCAAGATCAGAATTGATCTCTTTGTAAAAATGCTGTATTTTACGGTTTTATTTTTTAGATTCTTTACAGAACCTTTGCTCCGCAAACAAGAGGTGACCGGTTAGACTGTTAGATTCCAGCCTCGGATCGGGTCCTGTCTTTAAATCAACCTGCAGGTGATCAGAAAATGGAGAACAGGTGTGCTGATGAATCCTGGCCACAGCTGCTGATGCCACTCCTCCAGGCTGGACTTCCTGGAGAGGGAATACCTGCTGCACACACCACGGAGAAGGAAGAGAGAGAAGGCTGTAACTGCCAGGCCACAACTCTGCTAAGGTTTTACTTGAGGGCTGCCATCCTGATCCTAATCCTGCCTCATATTTCCTCAGCTTTATGTTAACCTAAATAAAAATTACTCATCTCACTCCAGCCATTAGCTGCAATTAAAACAGATCTCCAGCATCCTCTAGCAGCACCTGGTTATTTTTTCAAATTCTGTCAGATTTAATGTCAGCAAAACAAAACTAAGGTCACAGTTCACTATCACTGCTAGCACCAAACTGCCTCTGGGCCTCCCAATCACTTACCCTCAGATCTGTTCTTTGAATAGCCTTCATTGTGCGACTGCTCTAATTGTCATTTACCACACCCCAAGATCAAGCATCACACAAAGAAAGACGGACACGTTTATGAGCTGCAACTCTTAGTTGGAGCGAGAAATGAGGCAATCAGAGGCACCGAGAAAGAAAGAAAGAAAGAAAGGAGGAGGAACAGATATTAAATGTTTGAAAGAGTGATGCAGCAGGAGTGTTGATGAGAGGCTGTAATTGTGTAGGAGGGAAAGCTAAGAGGCAGGATGGGAAGAGGAATGGGCAGAAGGAAAGAAAAGAGGCAAAGAAAACACATTAGGGCAGAAATTACAGAGATGGAAGGATGGGGGCCAGAACAGGAAGAGTCAAGCAGAGAGCATAATTTGCGAGACAGAAATGGACCACGGACCACTGTGGTGCTTAATTCCCTGGTTTTACGTCACAGAGAGCTCTCATGGGGATCACACGTGTGCAGCTAGTGCACTGCTTTGTATTAGTTTAGGGTGTAAAAAGCATATTGAGCTGGTTAAGACACAGAAAAGTCACGACATGTTGCTTGTCAGATTGCACGGACTGTAATCTGGAGAGGTGCGGTGGTAGTTCGCACTTCCTGGAAGTCCCTACTGGCTGCAAAATTACCTTCAATTACAGTGAGCTGACCAGCAGGCCTTGAAGTAATTGGCACATGGCAATGCTTTCAACAACTCTTCTTTATTAAATCGAACGCTAAATTGGCTTTTGCCATTAAGCCAGTGAAGCAACGCTGCCTCTCCCTATCAATGCTAATGGCACTGTTGCTCATTGCTTTGACGGATCTGCCCATAAATATGGTGTGAGGTCTTGAGCTCTCATTTCATTGCCCAAGCTTGCAGAGTTGTGTAGGATCTAATGGGTCAAAGTGAAGGGTTGTTTAAGTGTTGTTGCTTCCCATCAGATGCCAGCTGCATCTCTAACAATGCCCCTAATATGTCCCACTTGCCTTTCAGCAGCGTTGTTCGGTTGAGTTTCCATAAACAAGCTAAAGTGAAGTCGGGGAGGTTAAAGTCGGCTGTTGGTGATGTTACCCGGCAAGGGAGGCATTCTCTGCATGCGAGGCTTGGCCTTTGCAGCGATGCCTGGGAATTCTTCATATTACGGAAGTCTCGGCAACACAATTTGCACTGTTGATGAGTAATGTCCGCTACATCCTGCAGCATTTTTGGAGCGGCCTTTCTGTGATAAAGGGCATCCTTGTCAAGCAGTTTTTGTTTGCAAGACAGTGAATCCACCTCTGGAGGCGATATAGTGATGCATTGAGGTTTGTTAATGGGAAGCGTGCATCTGCGGAAATAGACACAACTGCAAAGTTACTGTGCAGTTTGATGAACAATACTGAAGGCGTTTGAAGGCTGTTAAAGGACCAAAATGTAAATAAAGGTAGCTCTTAAAAATCTTAATCTGACATCATCAAACAGACCAAAGTTTCAGCCGTGTGGTCTCCATCAGCACATGAGAAATACATTTAAAAAATGGAGGTTATGTTATTGGCTCAAATAGTCACATGTTGCTTCTCTTCCTGATCTTATATACAGTTCTGTGCAAAAGTTTTGAGCCAGTCTACCTTAATTTTTAAAAAGTGGTCTTTAGCAATCATTCTCCAAGCTCATCTCGAGGCTTCATAAAGGGGGTTCGCTCACCAGCGGGTGACATCACGGTGGCGACATCAATCTTTTAAACTGTCTATGAACTTTTCATATAGTAATTAGTAACGGCCGCTCATTTTCTTCTGCAAATATGCAATCTGAACTTTAGTCCTTCTGGAAGCAGTCAGTGTAGAGCAGCCAACTTGTTCCATACTGTATGAGTTATTGATGGGACTGACTAAGATATGAAAAAGGTCTGAAAACCATCAAACCAGCAACAATAGCTTGCTAAGTCTAGTAAATGCTGTTTCGAATGTGGTCAGCTGGGTGCAAATAGCTTAGGTTATTTATTAGAAACTTTAAGAATAGGGAAATGATTCCATATTAATTCATGTTTCTTTAAAAGCGATCATCTCCTCAGTTTTCTCCTGATCACAGCGGCAGGAAATGACATGTCACTTTCTTAGTCTCTCAGTTTCCCCCCTGGGCTGCATTAAAGTTTCATCACATGTAATAAGCAGTGATTTCAAAGCATAATGTCAGCGCAAAGGGTGATGGGTTTGTGCTGAAACAGCTCGCCTCTTAGATCGCCCGACCTTACAGTTGCTTAGCGAGCCCACTTGATCTCATTTGACTCTGTCCAGGGGTCCGAGATGGACAACAGCAGGAGTGAGGAAAAGAAAAAAATCACAGATCAGGAGCCAGAAGTTAAATACATTCATGCGTCATGCTGGGCCGTGTGTATCTGCACAAGAACTGACCTGGACTCACTGGATCGAGCTATGGCAGGCAATTTAAGGGTAAAAACTCTGATTGATAGGGTTCGGTCTTCCTTTTGGCACATTATCTATCTGACATCAAACCATAGAGCTGCATTTGCAGTGTCTTCTACTATGTGTGTCTTTCACCAGCTGTTTCTGGCCCACATGCTGACGATCAGGCGTCACGCAGCAGTCGCTGTGCAGAGCTATACAAAGCATCCTGAGCTCAGATGGTTAGCTACAACAGCCAATTTACACAATGCTAAACTACTAATTATTCACAGAATGGTGTGAAAAGGGCCATCATACTTTGCATCATGATCACAGGCCGTATATGAACGATGGGTAAAACTGCCAAAAGAATTAAACCAATGCGTGACTTAAACCTGCATCCATTCTAATGACCAGCAGGGGGCAACCTGTGGCTGCAAAAAGAAGTCCGCATAAAAATCTATTGGAAAATGACAACTGCTGACATGATCGTTGCCTAACCAATGGGCACCATCATAGTTGCTATGCTCATCTTTTAGATTGCTTTAAAGTCCACACATGATCTCATGGTCTATAAACATCTGCCATCAGATGAAAAAGGCCCAGCAGAGACAAACAAACAGCTGCTGATTACTTTGTATTGTGTCACCATTAACAGCCTACTGACCTATTGCTGCACTGCCCGGTACGGCAGTTTTACAGCGAAGCACACTACCACCCCGGCCGAGTCGTCTGCACAAGCCTGTTCCCCCCCCCTTTCCCCTCTGTAAGAAGAACCGGGGCTATAAAATGCTGGCGTGGCTCATGTACACACAAGGTGTCTTTTGAGCCACAGTGTTAGCAGCCAGTCTCGGGTTGCGGCATCTGTCACTTCCAACTTGTCATTTGTGAAGTTTATTGCTGTGAGAGGGCGACACTCCGGACAGGGTGCAACCCATGGTCACCTGGCTAATGAACCTGCAACTTCTGCTTCCGCCACCACTCACCCTGAATTCTAATGCAGACTTTGTGTGTTTGAGCATTAATATCCAGAGGACAAAACAGCATTATATTATGGGATGAGAATGTGTTGACTCTATAGTCATACTAGAAGCTCTAAGTATTTTACCAAGGCGCATCAGTGTTTTGAGCCACCTCATACTTTTTCTTATGAGTAATCTTGTCACTAACAACCCCATTTTTTAAGGGAGTGACGCTCAAAAATGAATGCCATTTTTAAGGGGCATGTTCTGTGGAATACTAGAGTCAGTATTATTCATTCTGTTGGTCCCATGAAAGTCTGTACATTATGCATCCAGTGGAGGAACGTGGTGAACTGTTTTACTGGCAAATCAAAGATGGCGTGGGATATTTTTGTTGCTCACTGACTGGAACCCTGAGCCGCTGTTGGCTGAAGATACGCTGTGAATTAACAGGAATTGTGATACTAGTTTCAAGATCTTCTGAGAAGATTTAAAATTGTCAAGTGGGTCAGAATTTCAACGCTGTTTCAAACAGCAGAGAGACAGAAATAGACTGAGCTTTTCCGATCTGTTTATGCTCTCAGCAGAATCAGTATTTGCAGGGAAGGAGGTCTCTATCTGCTGCATAACGCTGGAGCAGGAAGGTGGAAGTCATTAAAAAAAATGCAAGACTTGAAGTCTTGTATTTTTAACTCCTAGAAAAAGCCTTAAAGGCACCACCATAGTTGAGGTGATGTGATTTTCTAATTAACTGCAAAGAATTGGTTTGATTGCAGTGTTAATTGGTGCCCAAACCAGTGAGCCACGGGGCTACATCAAGGTGTGTGAACCTGATGTGTGAACACACATCTGCTTTATTTTCATGTGTTGTGTTAGCTCCATTTGAGGATTCCTCTAGAAGGTTTAGAAAGGGTATGCATGGAAGACACCAGCCAGCAAAGAAACTGTATAATACATGACGCTTCTTTTTAAGAGTTACCCATGAGTATAAAGCCAAGAACAGAAAGTCCTACCAAAATATTTTCGTCACTGGCGGCGAACTAAAGCACGAGGCAGCAAAGAAATGAGTGGACCACGTTAAATGGACTGAGGCTGCATGGTCAGTATCCTTCACTAGCATTAAATGCTAACAGCCAAAGTCCTGCAAGAAACAAGTCCACCCTTTTGCAGATATCTTGCAGTTGTTCGGGCGGTTATTATGAAGCAGTACTTCAGTTAATCTGACCTTCAATGTTCACTGGGACATAAAAACTGCACGTCTTAAATCACCAGTTAAAATCTGATCAAAACGGCACGAAAGGTTTGACGATTTAACCTAAAAATAAGGTTTAAAAAGCAGCTCTGCTGCCCAGTTTCAGTGCAACAACACATTTGGCTCTTATCTCATCTTATAATTTCTCTGTAATAGCCTGCAACTGAATAATACAATCATAATGGACTGCAACAAGGCAAGCGATGTTTAACCTGCATATCTTTGCGCCGGAAAATCAAACACATTACGAGATTGAGAAGATTTAGGATCACAGAAACTATTTGCATGACAAAAGCACAATACTTTAGTGATTAGGGTGGCATTTCCATGTGGAAAAAATGTGAAAAAAATGGAAATTTACATGAATTGGCAAGTCATCACATTACATAAGTTTGTGTAGTTGTTCACACATTCACCTCACAAGCAAAAGATCCCCAGTTCATTCCCAGGAGGAGACACAAAGCCCTTTGGGATTGCATCAGGAAGGGTAAAAAAATCTGGCGGTCGCCAACAACACTTCCCTGGCAGGAGCACGAGTGGCAGGGGTGCTTTCACTGGGTCTGACCCCTCCTATGTTGATATAGGTGTTGATTGTGCACCATCACCCACTGCTGCCCCCTCTGCAACCTTCCTGCCCTCGTACCCGTGGCAGCCCGGCGAATAAAAATCCTGCTTCTCCTTCTCTGCCATCAAAAGACAAACTTCATAACTGCATTATTCTCACTCTCTCTTTTCTTTAAAGGATGATATTGAAAATCTCTTTTTCTATTTGCACTTCTAATGTAATTCAGTCTTCACACAGACATCATTAGCCTTTTGCATTCAAGGCTCTTTTTTGAATAACCCTGGGTCTTTAAATATAATAAAAAGGTCTAGACTCTATTGAACTTTCATTCTAATTACATGTTAAAGCCTTCAAAATTAATGACATTGTACATTTTGAAAAAAAAAGTCTTGTTTTTTGGTCCTTGCTTGCGTCATTCAAGCAGCAGATCTACTCCATCGTTTCAAGTGCTTCATACTCAGCAGGGGATATTTTCTCTAATAGAAAAAGATGAGGACTCATTTTTTTCCCCCCTCATCTGCAAGCTTGGGTAGGTGAAGAAATAGGCTCTTTAGCTAACCAGCGTAATGGTTTTCAGCTGGAAGCATCGAGTTCTGGCTGTTTTTTTGTTTGGTAGTATATTGATTATCAGATAAGACACACAACTGTCTTTTTTGTCTTTTAATTGAAACAAAAGCCATGAGACTGATTTCACTGCTGTGGATAAAGTGTGACCACCTTTAGTCTCCAGCACTGCCTGAACTCTTGTTCCTTTAAGCCTTCTGCAGGAAACGTTCTCCCCGGTTCTCGCAGGACATTCAAAGCTCTTCTTTGGATGTCGGCTGCCTTTTATTCTGTTCTCTGTTAGGACTTCCTCTCATGCCCTCCACTTGTCCAGCTTCCTCAATTTTTTTAAGGAAACACTGCACACTGTACTGAGATGTGCCAAGTTTTCAGCTCTTCGAGAATCACTTTGCTGCTAAAAAATGCTATTTTACGCCCATCGAGCTGTTACTTTGACATTTTTTGATTCAACTAAGGAAACGGGAACAAATGATCTGTTTTTGCAACAGGCTGCTGGTAACAAAGATACAACGTAAACTCAGTTCTTTGCGCAGTTGTCTGTTATGTGTCGGCGCAGCACGCTGTCATCCTGCGAGTGCTTTTTGTGCCTGAATGATTCACGAGTCAGCGTTGGGTGGCTTAAGCAAAAAAATGGTCTGTACAATAACTAGACTGGAAAAGCAGCTAAAGTATGAAGAAAAACTTCACAAGAACTTTTGTTCAAGAACACTTAAAAAAAAATTACAATAAAGTCTGGCTCCATGGAAACAAAAAATAAAGAAATGAGGGATGGTTGAGACTTTTGCACGGTGCTGTAAATGCGCTGGTTTGGTTCTTATTTCACGTCATGAAATCCAGCCTCTGCACCTGACTGACTGTCTGCCACAGCGCAGTGTCTCGCCGCTTATTTTAACTACCTCTTTAAATTTAAGGGAAAAATCCCAAAAATACAGATTTGATTTCTCTGATGTAAAATTATATCTCTGAGCCCATTTTTGAAGCTACAAGTTATCATGTCAAAGGTTGTTTTGACTTGTGAAGGTCAAAACAACCTTCAGACTTTGTGTTTTTTGTTACCCCTCACCGCCCCCACCACACACACACACACACACACACACGCTGGACACTCCTGCGGTTTCACCAGCAGTAATTTCCCCTTAGCTTTCAGACCCACAGGAAATGATAGGAGTTGACAGCTGCGTCCCGCTGTTTGATTTAATCAACTCGGTGTTTCTCTGTTTTATATTGATTCATGTCGCTGACCCAAAAAGGTTAATAAAACAACTCTGAACCAAACATGTGATACTGATCTCAAATATATATATATATATTTTTCCTCGTGTTCACACCTTTAAGAGGTTATTTTTCAGTACACTGACCTCAGACTGGAAACTAAAAGCTGCGTCACTTTAAACGTAGAAATAAAATGTCCATGTCAGCTAAAAAAGTGAACAGAAAAAAAAAGGGATATTTAGGAAATATCTCATAAGAACAGGTCCAGTTAGCCGGTTCAGACTCCGAGCTTCTCTGCAGCTGTTACACAGAGAAACAGGAGTGATGGGAAATATCCACGCTGGAGCCTCGGGTGGGTGCCAGGGTGGTGGAGCGGTTGGAACAACAGGTAGAATAAATTCTGCAGCTTTCTGGTTAGAAGTCATAAATCGCATTGGTTGCATTTTGTTTCAGTGCAGCAGTGCTTAAAAACATTGTCCCTGCTATTTAAATAAATACTAAAAAATACTAAATGAAAGTTCTTTTTATCCACAGGCATTTTCTCCCGTTGTCACCCACAAAGCTGCAAAGGCTAATATCCCTCCTTTCCTTTCAACTGGAAATTATAACCAAACACAGTGTGCTATTTTTCTCCCACACTTTATCTCCTGTGAGCCCTTAGAAATAATGACAGCACTGGAGTGCAACCACAATATGTCAGTGACCCAGAATGCATTGCAAACACACAAGTAACAATGACGTTTGCACGTCAGAATATGTATTTAAGGGTTTTTTTTTTTAAATGTTCATGAGTTTTTATAAGTGTGGTTCAGCATATTAAGGTGCAGAAATTGAAATAGATGGGGTTCTTTTTAAACAGCCTGCTCAATGGAGTCTGGTTGGTCTAATAGGAGTGTGGTGCATTTTAGTGATGCAGTGCAGCGCGCGTTGCCCGAACTAACTCGTAGGCTCTGCTTCATTTAAAGCCGGCACACATTGCTATGACAAAGATACACAATCCTACAACAAGGCGAGACATCTTAAACATGTTGAAAAATAAAAACATGAATGAAAGTCCGAGGATTAATAAAGCATGTAGCTGTGTCTCCAACAGCAGTGTCAGTGTCCAGGCCAGTGGACGGGCAGCTTAAGTAGTGGCCTTGGCGAGGTCATCAGGAACAGGTGAGACTCGTGGCTTTCAGGTGTGTGTAATCAGAGGGCGGAGACCCAGGCCCCGCCCCTGAACACCAGACAGGAGACACAACAACAAATAGAGGAGAGAGAGAAAGTGGCAGGAGCACACAGGAGGACAAAGGCACCGTGACATCAGTAAGACTTGTTGACTTCAGCTCATAAAAACCGATAAAATGCATTTCTGTAAACAGAATTCAACATTTTTAGCAGGTGTTCAATAATTGCCACTACATAATTTATCCGATGGCTTACTCATTGTTTATTAGCTGATAATAGCTTTTTGATCACTTTTTTTTAAAATGTGTTTTTGGAACAAATTCCGAGTTGGTCGATAAGCGACCAGACTTTAAATTAAAATGCCAGCAAATCTTTTCTTTGGAAATAACATTTTCCAGGTGGTCTGAAAATCTAACAACTGGGATTCATCCTATTAATTTAGTTTAAAAAAAAAAAAAGCAAAGAAAAAAAAGATTCGCCGACATTAATCCCACCAGAACCTTGTTTTGTTTTCAGATGAAAACGATTTTGATACAAATGAAATTTTAAATGTCAAAGAGATAATAGCGTTTGAAAAACAAAGCTCATATTTTCCATTATCCGCATTTAGTTTGTCAAACCTTTCACTAGAAAAAAAAAAATTGAACTTTGATTCACTTCCTCCTGAATCCAAGAATCCAAAATGACACAAATTCCAAATGTTGTTTGATTTATTCGCTTGCTGTTTGTGCAGTTTCCTCTTCATGCTGAAATCACCATCAGGCCTGCATCCTGCATGCTGCATCGTTCTTTACTGCAGTTTTCCCTGGACCCCCCCCCAATGGCATTTCGCTGTTGACTTTTAGTGCATAAATATTAGAAGCTGTATTTACACTTGCATTTCGAGCGGTTCAGCCAGACAAGCTAAAATCCAGGGTAATGGCTTTAATACCTTAAACTGTCTCTGCTGTGGTTTTAAAGTAAGAAGAAACAAATTAGCATTTTTCCTCCATTTCAGTCAGAAATTTGAACATCAGTGATAAATTAGGCTCTTTGCACCTGAAAGTGTAAAAGAACCAATTAAATAAATTGGCTGTTTGTTTCGCACCTTTCCACCCATTTTTTTTTTTACAAGACAGGAGGTGGCTGAGTGTCACGGGCTCTTACCTCTAAACGTGCTCAGCTTCATTTCTTTAATTGGACGCTTCTGGGGACCTTTGAACACGCTGCAGATGTGTTCTTCTTTGTCTCAAATAATTGTCTCTCACAGTAGTCATTATGAAAGGGAAAAAAAAAAAAAAGCAAACGTCCTCGCTGGCGCTTCATGTTTTCTTCAAACTCCCCACTGTTTTATCGGGTGATAACTAATTAGAAAATTGGGTTTCTGTGGCACGTGCTGAGGGATTTGATTGTTGCCTGAGTGGCAGTTGCTTTTGACGTTTTGTGACAATGTCATCTGACAAAAACAAAAAGGAAAAAAGATTTCCTTTGATTTACTTTTTAGAGACTACTGTCATGTGGTGACATGCCCCCCCCCCCCCCACCCAACATGTATGTTTTATTCACCATCTGAGACCCTCTCATATTGACTTTGGAGCAAATTGGAACTGTCCTTTTTTTGTTTTATGCTACTGTACGTGTTCATTCAGAAGACAAAGGCATGTTTGTCTGCAGCATTTGTGCAGCTAGAAGATGTCACGGCTCGGAGTTTGACATCAGGACAGGAGTCTGACGTTTTTTTGTGTTCACGCTCAGAATGAGGTGACATCCTCCTTTGTGCTCAAATGTCATTGAAGAGCAGAACAGGGGTGTCAGAATTTAACAGGACTGACACGTATACAGAGCACTGTGCATGCATTTAAAGGCACCAGAGGTTTACTGCCATATTATCACAAACCTTGCAGTACTCTGCAATCAGATGCTCAAGCAGCTGGCAACAGTGGGAAGGAAAAACTCCCTTTTAACAGGAAGAACTATGGAACAGAAGCAGGCTCAGGGACAGGCATCTGTTGCAACCGTTTGGGGGGTGAGGGGAAAGAGAAAAGAAGAAAGAGGATAGGAAGACGGGACAAAACACAGAGTAAAGGTAGAGAAGACAAAAATTTATGTGGGGGAAGTTTTAAATCTAATCTTAAAAGTAGGGAGGGTGTCTGTGTCCCAAAACCAAACTGGGAGCTGGTTCCACAGGAGAGGGGTCTGAAAGCTGAAGGCTCTGCCCCCCATTCTACTTTTTTGTGGTAGCTTCATTTTTTCAGCTCCACAGGTCGCTGCTTGGTGCTGTCTTCTGTTTACCATTCTTTTCTATTTTATTAACTCATAAATAAAGCCTCTTCCTGGAATTATTACTGAAAGCCTCCTCATTTCACACTGAGTTCCCAGAACCTTTACACATAACTGTAAATGCATTATGCCACAACACTGTGCTGCAGAATACGAGGTAGATGCAGCCTGGGTCACTTACCTGCAGAGTACCTGCAGAGCATCTGGAAAAAGTATTTCTGCTTCCCCCTCAGGTCTTTCATTATGCTCTCCTCTTCCATCTTTCACTAAACTTTAGCCATTTTATGTTAGAATGATACAGCTATATATTCAGATACATTCATACAATAAATGCTTGCTTTTGTTTTCCACTTGCAATGAAAATCTCGGTCTTTTTACTCTGTTAATGTGTCAGTCACTCAATAAATAAGGTCATGTGTTGTTGTGGCTCCTGCTCGTATTTAATATGTCTTTGAGTTTGAGAAAAAAGTTACAATCCCCTTCATTTAAATACTGTTACAAGTATTAAGGTGAGGAGCAAAATGCAGGCATCAGAGGAAGGTAAATAATGAGACTCAAGCTTTAAAGGCACCGCAGGGCTGATTCAAAGAAAACTGGACTTGAGTGAAACCCAAGGAGGAGCTGACGCACCGACAAAGACGAGACTTCATGCACATCGGGCTGATTGGACACAGGTGAACCCCCTCTGCGTCTCCTCCTTCATTCCATCCGTGGCGCTCTTCCTCTTTTCCTCCATCCTGGCAGCTCCATCTTGAAGAAGATATTGATCTTATTTCAGGATGTTCTGAAAAAACAGGTATGTATATAAAATTTGACATCCATCCTCGCCTGCGTATGTTTAACAGATTGGAGAAAACCTTCCAGAAAATGGCTGAGAACTCCTTTATGAGGGAAAAAAGTCTCCTCAGGGGAGCATTTTAGCTTAATCGTGAAATACCAGCAAGGTGGAAAAATCATGTATTAACCTTTCTCCAAAACCAGGACCACTTGTAACCACAAACCCACCGCCAGCAGTTCCCAGCCCTGTCCACCGAGCAGCGGCGGTGACCTCATGAGCAGAAGGCTGTTGTCCCTGTCCAGCAACACTTCATGAAGCGCTTTCCACATCCTGCTGCTGCTGCTGGCCGATCCCGGTGTCCAGCGGGTCCTCTCTGAGCCCGCAGAGTCTGCTCCATTTCCGTCAGCAGTCTCGGGCGGGCTGCATGACAAATGGCAAGGAGCTGCTGCGGCCCTCATTACAATGTGTTAGTGTCAGAGAGCAGGACGGGGTCGGAAATGACTCGAGATCGTTCCGATATACAGCAAAAGCACAGAGCCAGATTTGATATTACCTTTATTCACCGAAGGGTGGGTGGAAGTGAAAATTCCTCGTGACTGACTGCTCGCTTCGGGTGAAAAACAAAATGAACTCAAACAGTCTGACGACATGTGACACCCACGAAAGAAATGAGAGCAGCGGCTAATTTCTTCTAAATGCGGGTTTCCCTTTTCTCATTTTGGTTGCAACAATTCATATGGACCCCGGTGTTAGTGCATGAGTGGACATAATGTGAATTTTCTTCCCAGAGTTTACCTCATCTGACGGCTACCGGCGAACTGGAAACACAGCTATTTCATAGGCAATTCATCATCATGTCAAATGGTGCAGTTTTCTTTACAGAAAGAAACGCTCGCCTGTTGCTGCGAGCGCGCGGGCACGCGTCCGAAGCCCTCGTCAGCTCTGACAGCCTAATGAAAACAAAACAGCGCGGCCCTCAGGACCCCTCAGCAAGTCCACAACAAAAATGTTCCACCAGCAGAGAAGCAGAAACCCCCCCCCCCCCCGTTATCTCGGCCACGGACATTACTTTAAAATTCCACTCAGCAGTACCGTGGTTAATTTATTCCATTATGTAGCCACGTGCGCGCTCCTTTCAGTTTGTGTTTGTGTGCAAATCTGTGTGCACATGCATGCTTTTAAGGTCTAAGTTTATCAGCCCTGCTGGCTGAGTTTCTCTCAGGCCGCAGATAAAGCTGTGCAGCCCCGGGGCTCAAAGCCTCCGTCTTACTGCAGCGCACAAAGTGGTTGTTCAGTGAAAAAAATGAGGCATGCAGGGGAAGATTAATAGCAACAAACAGAGCTAAATGACAGGAAACTGTGCACGTATGAGCTTTTTTTTTTTCTCTTGGTGCGCTCACACATGTAAATGTCTGCATGTGTTTGGTGTGTGGGTGAGTGCGGGTTTCAGTCCCAAATTATTGTTGCTTAAGGTGAAGCGGCGGAGATTAGAGAGGAGAGAGAAGGCGGGTTCTCGGGTATTTTTTAGGGATTTGCACCTGCTGCTTTCGCTAAGCAATTCTCTCATTCTTCATTCACAGTTGCTCTTCAGGCCGGCGAATGTCATTCGATTCTTAAAGCCAGCTCCACACTCATATAATCAAGGATAATTTCACCTTTCAAAAGTCCTTGTGAGGCTGTTGTTACTTGGACTACACTACTTTTTTCATTTCTTATTTTTCTTCTCATTCAGGACACTTTGATCAAAGACATATTGGGGTTTCCGTCACCTCCTGCACACAAGCAATCCAGAGGCGGATAGAACAGACAAAAACTTTACTCTAAATATCGTCTTCATTTTGAGCTGAGGTGAATCGTATCCACGGACTGTGTATAAAAGATGGATGCAGCCACTGTGAGGAGCTTGGTCATTTGGGGAGGACTGAGTAGAGCTGCTGAAAGGAGTTGAGGTGTTCCAGGCATCTGATTAGGGTGCCTTCTTTACGCCTCCTGGGTGAGGAGTTTCAGAACCGGGAGAAGGCGCCGGGGGAGACCCAGGACACGATGGAGAGATTATTTCTCCTGGAAGAGCTGGAGGATATGGTATAACGACGTGCAAACACGTAACTGGTAAATGTATGAAGGGTAAGAATGGCAATAAGCCTGGTCTCACTCGGTGTTTCGGGCACCCTGTGAACACATGAGCCACGCCTGCGGCTTTGACAAAACGCCACTAATTGACGCCCCGGGAATGAAAACAGGCTGGACTGAACAATACAGTAAAGCTATGAGGTAAAAGAGTCATAAAAAACTTTTTAAAGAAAGAGATGATAAATTATTGAAATGAAATATATTGATTGCCTAAAAACAGGCAATTTTGAATGAATACCTTCCTTCTGGGGCCCGTCCTGCTTCACATTCATGCATACTAGTCACAGAACTTCCTCCAACTCTCAGCACCTCTGAGCAGCTCCAACGGGGCAGCTTGAAGTTCAATGCCTTGCTTAAGGGCAGCTCAACTATTCACTTTAGCCACCCAGATTTTCTAGTCAGGCACAGATTTATGTCTGTGTGTGTGTGTGTGTGTGTGTGTGTGTGTGTGTGTGTGTGTGTGTGTGTGTGTTTCACATAAGTGACCAGCTCCAGCGCTCTCGCAGCTAAGGAATTCAGTGCCCTAGGGTCAGGTTATAATAAGGTGACACTCTCCTCCTCTCTGCCTCTTTCCCTTCAGTAATTCCTTCTGATGTCACCCAGCACTTCTCCCCAGTTCCTTACGTGAGAACCAGGGGGCACAGTGCATCCACAGGAATGTCAATGACGGAGCCGCGCATCGCCCTATGCTGCAGGGGAGCGGCGTCCTCGAATCATGATGAGGAGAGTGCAGGAGAGTGCTTTCTAATGACAATGGGACTCGGCCGCAGCACAAAGCCAGACGCTGCTCCCCGGCTCTCCGCTGCAAGAAATAAAGAATAAACTCTGTGCTTTTAAACTTTGAAGTTACACGTAGAAAGGCAGACATTTGCCAATGGCTCTAACCTGAAAATCTCTGAATAGTGCATGAGAAACAGCTCGCTGTGATTTCATAGCAAAATCATAGTGACATGCAAGGAACCAAGTAATGCAAAGCAGCTAAAGAGGATGTTTCTTCTTCTTCTTCTTCTTCTTCTTTTCATGGTCATCTTTTTAACACGGCCTTTTCTCTCTTTACCTAACTTTATCTTTCTCTTACCCTAATTAGAACTACCAACTGCTCCACGGTACAGTCAGAGTTTAATGAGGATGGCAGGGAGACGGGAAGGATAGCAGCAGTGGACTAATTGATTTCTGAACAGAACAACATCCACCAACCTTTACTAGGAGGTAAAGGGAAGTAAAAAGAAACCGCTTTGTGATTTCAGAGCTGGATAAACACCTACGTGTGTCAGAAATCGTCTCCATGTTGGGACAATTCATGGTAACAGTGACACAATGAACTGGGAAGCTTAGTTAGCAAGCTCCATCCATAAACCATGTGTTGCACAGACACAGAAACCTAATTAGAAAACGAATTAGCATTAACAGTAACTTCTTGACTGGGTTGTACCACATAGCAAGACACATGTTTAGGTTGAGAGGTCCAGTTCAGTGACTGGATGTAGTGGAGGTGAAGTCTATCAGATAGTGATCAGCTACAAAGGCAAACCTGTCAATCAAAGGGGGCACGTGCCTGTATTTAAGCATTAAAATGTACTCAAATTGTTATGATCAGGGAAATACATGCAGAGGTGAAAAACTCCCTCTTTTTTCTTTTCTTTTAAAGCTGTAAACCCATTTATTTCTGCTGCTAAGCTAACATTTTAACATGGGAGTCTATGGAGAGCGATTCACTTTAAAATTCTGCCTCAAGTGGTCATTAAAGGAGCTGCAATTTTTGAGTAAATTTTTCCATCCCTTGAAGTCGCTTCTTTAATACGACATGATGTTCATTTTGTAAATTCTGGTCCTGAGGATAAAGCAGAGAGTGCTTTCGCATGGGCCTACTTTGTGAGTGAACACTTTTCCTCGCAATGGCAATAACGCTACACAAGAGGGCTTAAGTAACCAATGGGTGATTTGTCTCCCTCCATCTTTTATTTACAGTCTATTAAGCATTCAAGATGTGTTTGAAATAGTCCTTTGTCTCCCAGACATACAGCATAGCAGCGCTAGCTGTAGATCAACCAAAATATCAAAGAACTCCGAGGCACTCTTTTTATATATCATTTAAAATTCCTCTATTCTCATGCCGTGGTCATGTTTAGCCTAAAAAACCCCCCAGTGAAGGCTTGAATGATGAAACACTGAGTGTATTTTTTATTTTTGGGGGGCGGGTAACATGACCATGGCATGAGAATAAAGAAATGTTAAATGTTATATAAAAAGAGAGTTCTTTGATCTTTTAGCTCATGTGTATCCCTTACAAAGAGCACCTCAAACAAAACAATTTGAATCCAGGAAGCAAAAACCATTCAAGCCTGTTACACCTACTGCACCATCAGTTATGTGGACTCTGATGTTGTTGTTATCCTTTTTAGGAGAGCCTGCAAGACCCACTTTCCCATTCCAGCTTAACATCTCCCAGCTGTGTTATTCTCTTTTGAAGTAACTTTGTTTCAATGTGTAAGTAGCGATTTTTTTCCCCTTCTAAACTACTCTTCTTCACTAAATCCCAGTCATATATAAATGTAAAGACATATTCCACATGTAGGCAAAACACTGAAAAAAAGTGTTGTTTTCTCTGCTTTCTTTGACATCTTGACAACGGATTTATTCGTGTTGTGTTACCTCGTACCTCTGAGGGTCTGTGACTGTCTTGGTCTGTCTGTTCTGGTTAAAAAGTTTCCATACAAATCTGTCCATAAATATGTGTGTAGATGAAGAGCTGGCTTTGCCCACCTTAGAGGTGATAACCTTTGGGGTCCATGTAGATCTACATACAGGAACTTTTGGAAGGATTCTGAGGGCACAACTGGACATTTCACTTGTCTCCCAAACTAATACAGACAAACTTTCTTTATCACATGACTCTATGCAATCCTGTGGAAAAATGAAACACACTGCATTATTCAGCAGCTTGTAGAACCACCTTTAGCAGCAATAACATCAAGTAATCATTTTCTGTGTGACTTTCTCAATCTCTCAGATCACTGTGGAGACATTCGGCTCCACCCTTCTTTACCACATTGCTTCAGTGCACTGAGGTTTGCAGGAATTCTTTTAAGGTCCCACCAGAGCATTTCATTTGAGTTGCCGTCTGGGCGATTGCAACACTTTGATTCTTTTCTTTTTCAGACATTCTGCTGCAGATTTGCAGACATGCTTGGGATCATTGTTCTCTAGAATAGTTTGGCATGCAGAGCAGTTCACGGTCGACTCAGTGACTGCAAGGTGCCCAGGTCCTGTGGCTGCAAAACAAGCCCAAACCATTACCCCTCCACCACTGACAGCTGGTATGAACTGCGTGCATTGTGGTCCTGAAACCTTGTGGTTGGCTCAGGTGCAACTTTGCAAACTTAAGCTGTGCTGCTGGGTTCTTTTTAGAGAGAAGAGGATTTCTTCGGCCAAGCCTTCCAAACAACCCGTACTAGTTCAATCTTTTTCTAATTGTATTGTCATGAACTTTAACATTTAACATGCTAACCGAGGCCTGTAGCATCTGAGAAGTAGCTCTTTCTCTGAGCAGTGCACTGTGTGACTTTGGGGCAGATTTGCTGGGATGTCCACGTCTAGGGGTATCGTAGCATTGTGTTAACACACACCCGACTGCTCCAGACCAGCAAGCTGCCAAAACACCTGCTTTAATAGAAGTGCTCACACGTGGTGATAATCAATTAATAAAGTGCGTTTGATTAGCAGCACCTGGCTGCTACTTAACCTCTTAATTCCTATGGAAGGCGACTGCACTTCTGGATACTGGGACTCAGTTCATTCATGGCGTAGAGGTCATTTTCAGCCTTGGTGGAGGTTTGCTGTCTTGCTCTGCTCTTGTTAGCCAATAACTCCCCCATCATGTTCAAATTAACATACATATGAAGGTAAATACAGCTTTTGCAGCAATCTGGAGAGTTTTATTTATTTATTTGTTTTTACTTTGGCCACAGTAGTTTTTTTTTTTGTAAAGCTTTATAAAAGTTCCAGGGGAATTTTTCATTTGTTTGCATAATCTTTTCAACTCTCTTGCATGTTTGCACTGAATGCTTTTACACTTGGATGGACCATGAAAAGGATCACACTTTTCACCACCTCGCTACATATGATACCGTTACGCGCTTTACAAAATGAAAGGCCATTAATATGTGCCACTTACACTTCTACATTTGTGTGTTTCCTCCACTCAACACCCCTAAAAAAAAATCCCCCCAAATGCTAAACACACTTTGGCGCTCAAATCACAGAAGTTTATGACAATGTTTCCAGCTCAGTGCTGGAATTTCACCACGGCTGAATCATTTTCTTTGTCTAACTCTCCCTTTTTCCACTCCTGCCTCTCCTTCTCTTGTAGGAGCAACGACAGACATTTGGCGGGGTTATCTCAGTCCAACAGATGACTTTCATTAGCAATCCAAAACTCTGCCAGAATTCCCACACACCATGATCATCACCAGATTTTCAAACAAACACAGATCTCGGTCCCCGTTAGATACAACATGTTGTGCTGCCGTGGATGGGTGAGATCACAGGGACAACACCCTGTCAGAGGAAAGTAACCCCTCGAAACCTAACATTATAAAAACCCCTTTCCTCAATCTAAATTTGACATCATTAGCCATTAACCAAATACTGTTTCAGTTCCCAAAAGCAAACGAGCACCGAGGCCTCATCCAGAGTTACAAATGTAGCTAATAAAACACTGTAGAGATCAACTGACAAGTGAATAGTTTTTGGCGGCTCGTGTCTGTTAGAAAAACAAAGGAAAAAGCACCGCAGTACTTTAAACAGAGGAGAGCCTCATTGACGCAGTAGACACTTGGACTAGGAAGCGAGGTCATTACATCATCAGTTAAGAAGGAAACAGAGAAACAAACAGCATTCAGCGCACAACAGTGTAAAATGAAAAACCAGAAACGGAGATATGACCTCCTCTCATGGTGCACTTTCCCTTTGTGCGTGCAATAAGTAACATAAACTTCTCCCCTCACCCCCAGCTGGTTGCAGCAGATGGCTGCCCCTCCCTGAGCCTGGTTCTGCTGGAGGTTTCTTCCTGTTAAAAGGGAGATTTTCCTTCCCGCTGTCGCCAAGTGCTGCTCATAGGGGGTCGTTTCGATTGTTGGGTTTTCTCTGTAATTATTGTAGGGTCTTTAAGCGACTGTTTGTTGTGATTTGGTGCAATATAAATGAAATTGAATTGAACGAAGCTAGTCAATAGGTGTAATGTACAGTATTTGTTAGCGTACCTGAATATGACACTTTGAGGGGGTTTGTTTCACACCTGCACCATGTATCCTTTCTGAGACTGCCCTGATGGGGCAGTCAACCATCCACATAAAAATATGGAGCTTTTAAACATGTATTAAAACTATACACAATATTTCTGCCTGTTACATTGGTCGGTGTGTCAGATGAGGTGATTATAGAGTCATACAATGTTGCCTTTGAGACTCAGAGACATGACAGCCCACACAATGCTCCCTGATCAATCGTGCTCGCTGGCTTTTAAAACTCGTGTTTTATCATCAGAAGGGAAGCGCTAGCTAGCAACTGTCAGGAACAGACGCAGGTAAACAAAACTGGATGTGTGAAACTGGCTCCGTTTCAGTCCCATCCAGCAGCACTGGCAACATTAATGTTATAATGTTACAGGTTTTCCTCCAAGAGCAGGTACACAAGTGGGGATCTGAGCAGAGGAACGCACAAGGTAAGTCCACACATAAGCACAAAAAGCATAAAACTAAGAGAGATCACTGGGGGGAGTAACTGTACAACGTAACTAGCAAAAGGATCGGGCAAAGAGTCAGAAGATCTCTGTGCAGGGACTGGAACACACAACCTTAGCTCAAGTGAAACAGGTACCACAAATAAACAGGTGGGGGAGTGCAGTCTCAATGGGGGGGTTAGCACACCCCTCCATATGAACTGTGAAGGATGCACAGATGACAAAAACAATTATGGCAGCAGTGGCTGCATGCCCTGTTGGCACACAGCCAGACAGAAATGTATTTATTTAAGCATACATCACAGGCCTTCAGTGTTGCTCTTTTTTTCTGCATGCTTGTGGTTTTTGTGTGTTTTTTTTGTTTTTTGCTGCCGGTTTGACATTTGTCGTGAAGCATTTGACCATAAATCAATTTAAAAAAAAGCATCTATACCACACCCGGCAATCATGTTTAGCATGTGTGGACCCAAAAGGAAATGGATCTTTAATCCCTAGATTGTTGATGCTACGCCGTCGTCCACCAGTGTAGCGACTCACTGATTAGAATCGATGCGCTCGGCTTAAAGGTCGCAGAAAAAGCTGCATCAATTCAATCTGCCTGAATGAAGCTAAAGCCGGGAGGGAATCGCAAGTCAAATATTGATGCACGTTTCTCTATTTTCGCTGCTGCCTTTCTCATTTAATCATCAACTGTGTGCATGGCTGCCACCCCGACAATGTGGTCAGACGTTATGCGCAGCATCGCCAGCTGACAACAGATAAATATCAAATAGTTTCTTTTCAGATTGCAGGCGCTGCACTGCACACTCTTCGCTTGCAGACCGAGCATTTGTTGAGATTCATCTTCAGTGCACAGATTTTTGGGTCCAGCTTGAGCTGCATTTTGAATCAGCGTCAGAGTGAGAGGCATCCATCCCAGCAGCAGCAGCAGCACGGTCGGTGCTGTAAGCCTCGTCCTGTACACCAGCACCTTAATTACCCCCTCCCAACCCCTCTGCTTCCACAGATCAGTGTGTAATTAGGCACAGACACACCCACATAAACAATTACAGGAAGACAGCTGATGTGGAGCATATTTGAATATGGCATGTTGGCCTTTCCGAGTTACCTCTGAGGGAGGAAAGTTCAAAAGGTTATGAGAGGAAAAGCAATGCAAATGCTTTTTTTTCCTACCACTGTGCTATATTTTGGAAGACCTCTCTGCCCTCACTGCATACTGTTCAGAATACATTTCTTTATGCAGACACACTGACTCCCTGCCAATGAGAACATGCTCGGACATCCAGATACTGCTGTTCTGTCAAAGTGTCTCACAAACACGCGCAAGGTCTACTTCTTAGTTAGTGACACACCAGGTTATGGCAATAGCGAGACCAGACTTTCACTCCCGACCCTTCTAAACGGGTGGTGAGTAAAAGCAAAAGTAAAAACCAGGTGAAAATGCAAACCTCCTGATTCACTCCACTTCTCCCTCTCCAGCCTCCTAAGAGCAACAATGTAACACTTTAACCCTGTGAGGTCTAAGTCATCATTGTAACCCCCTGCCCCTTGCCCTGTGACAGCTGGGATCCCTCACAGTGGAAGTGGACTTGTTTGGTTCTAAAAAAAAAAACCCCACTTCCTTTCCTGAAGACTTTTTGAGCTCAATCACTACTTTCAGGTCATATTAAATAACCCATTTTGCAAAATATGGTCATTCTAAGAAGCGGAAAGGTGGCGTGTATGCTGGATAATCCCCAACTTGTCAAACACAAGTCATTAGCCAGTGAGCGTGTGGTTCTGCAGTCAGATCCATCTCTCACTGGTCACATCTGGGATTAAAATAGAGATTTGAGACACGTAACCTGGAAGTATCTGCATGGCAGCCACAATAAGAGCTGTTCAAATACTCAAGGGAGGGTACTCCAGTGCTTCTTTTATTGCCCCCTTTAGTGTAGAAGACACTGGACCAGAATCTGCTGATAGCTATTAATCACACATCAAGCTGCTGGAATTAAAATCTGCTTCTCGTCCAGATGTTGCCTTGCATGAAGAATGCAGATTTATGCCGTAGAAGTGCTCTAAATCAAGATTATGACCTAAATTAATTGTATCAAAGTGTGCTTAATGTTCTGTGTGATTCAGCTGGCATTTGTCATTGCTGTATTGCAGCCTTTAGGATTATCGTTAACACATTTTCGCTTTGGGTCAGCTGGGATGAGTGAAGGATGGAGAGAATTTTACTTTGGCAAGAAATCCTAAAGGAGTTGGAAAGTAGTTACATTGGATCACGAAACAGAAAGAAAAATAGTGTGATTCTGCAATGGCAGGGCGATCGACCGATAATGCGCTCATTTACATACAAAGATGCAGCCAGTTCTTTTCAATAATAACCAGCACTGTGCCAAGAGCAGAGGCAGTGCATAATGTAAGCCTACTAACCAGAACGATGCCATGTCCGCGCGGGTTTTAAGTGCGTTTCTCTCTGAAACCAGCGTGGCGATGAAACGAGAGGCAGCTGAAGGACAAGCAGTGTGTTCTTGATATAACAGATAACTGTGTGCAGTCCTGAGGGCCGAGACTCAGGTGGTGAGCTGCATTATTACAAACCATCAACCTGAGATCTTTGTGCAGCAGCTGACCTCCACAATGTGCAGGACAACACCAAACATTTTGTACCGTCAGATCGCAGGCCCTCTGTTATCGTGCCACGCGGTAAAAATGCACGCATTTATTTTTTTTTTAATTACAACCTTTGTGATATTTTGACCAGTTCTCATTTATGTGACCTGCATGAAACTACACAGTAAGAACAAGTTGGGGTGACGTGAGCTCAACTTCACATTTTAAAGTGTTTAAAACACCAAAAAGCCAATTTTTTAAAAAATTCTCTTAAAATGTACAAACCCCTTTTTTCCCTCCGCGGCTGCAAGCATCCATTGATCCGTCTGCAACAAGACTCTGCAGGATGATAAAGTGCAACGAGCAGCCGCAGCCTTTTACTCTGAATTAATTCTCTTCTTTATGAAGCTTGAAGAAAGAAAAAAGTGAGAACTTCATATCCTTAAGACCCCCCCCCCCCCCCCACACACACACACACACAAATAGCCTCTCCAGATGTAACAAGCACCTTACTCAACAAAAACCCTCTTGAAACCTTATTTCGTGGCGCTTTGAGGCGTCTGTTGTGTCACACACCGGGAGCAGGCTTGCTCCTGGAATACCTGATAATAGACTGTACCCAACCGTAATTACATTGACATTTCATGCAAAGAGCCAAACCTCTGTAATTGCTTTTTAATTTAAAAAAATAATTAGGGTGAGATTTTTTTATGCTATCATTTTACATTATGGTTTTATATTTTGATTTTTCCTGAGAATATGTGCCAATGCCATTTCATTGGTTGTTGCCAGTGTGTGCATCATTTTTCATCTCACGCTGATGTAAAATGAGGTCACAGGTCAAAGACGTTTGCATAATATGTAAAGAATTGAAGATGCTTAGCAGACAAGCAGAAAATGGTGATTTTGTCTTCACTTCCCGTGGTTCTCAGTTTTGTTTTTAGCATCTGTATCATTGCCTGCCGCGCCCTCTCTTTCTTTATCAGCCAGTTTCTCTCCATCTCACAGCCCCCGTCTCTGCCTTCCAGCTGCAACAACTGCAGTTTCCAGGTGTTGTTCAATAACACTTCAATAAAGGCTAATAAAGCAAAACGAGGATGAGGATGTTCCCGTGTCCGTGAGGTCAGAGCTGGAGTCGGAGCAAAAATCAATCTGCAGTGGCTTTTATATTAGATACTCCAGCACTGTCGTACGTCTCATGGCAGATTCATCAGCAGCAGAGCTGCAGGCAATTATGTGTTAATGTAAAAGTTTTTTTTTTTTCCATTTTAAGATTGGATTACATCATGAGTGGTTGATTAAATTGTTCATCTTGTCTGAGCCGGAAGGCTGAATCAGGATCAGTTTGACCTTACCGACAAAAACAATAACCATGGCCTGAATAAGGCGATTGAGCGAAGGAGCCTAATCAATGGACTTCTTTGATTACAGTGCAGTTTCTGTTTAATGCCAGCAGACTCGCTCAGTGTAGAACGTTTGGACACAGTTTATGGATGGTTCGTTATGTGTGAATGTTTTCAAAACTAACTTCTTTCCTCATTTTTATAGTTAACATTATGCAAATAATTTACTAATCTGCCTTAATTTGGGCTGTGTGTCGCCCGTGCTCCTTCAGGGGTCACCACAGCAGATCATCTGCCTCCATCTCACCCCAGCATCCTCCTCTGTCACACCAACCCTCTGCATGCCCTCCTTCACTACATCCACGAACCTTCTCTGTGGTCTTCCTCTTTTCCTCCTGGCTGGGAGCTCCATGTTCAACATCCACTGTCCAGTATATCCACTATCACTGCTCTGTATATACATTTATTAAAAAGAATGTAAGCTTAATATGCAGTTGTCTCTAGTGTGCACAAACAGTAACTTATCACAAGGGAATTTTATTGGAAGAACAGAGGGGGCAGAGTAAGATCTAAATCGAATCGAATGAACTGGAGGTCACATGCAGGTGATCAGGCACAGAGCAAACAGTGCAGGCAAAGGTCAGGAAAAATGCTGAGGTGTGACAGTGGAGAGGAAGTGAGAAAACAGGGACTCAAAAATACTCCTGGAAACTGTACTAGAAGAAGAAAATATGGAAATAAGTGACAAAGGAAGAGCGGAGAGGAAGTGCAAGAAAGTGAGACTAAAACAGGAAGTAACCCAACGAAACCCCAACACCAGGACATGGACTGTGTTCAGGTGTGGAATACGTACATCAGTATTTCTTTTATGCCCCAACAATTTCATAACTTTATTTATTTTGATTTTCCACCCAAAAGCACATAATTATCATATAAAATACAATGCACTGTTGTAAAATAACCCATCCATCCATCCATCCATCCATCCATCCATCCATCCATCCATCCATCCATCCATCCATCCATCCATCCAT